>ML682057.1:9931722-9954328 GCA_007922195.1 Podocnemis expansa
CACACACACACACACACACACACACACACACACACACACACACACACTCTCTCTTTGAATTTTATTTTTGTACTTATTTGATGTACTGCCCAAACATCCCTATTAAGATCAGGGGTGCCCCATTTTGCTACATGCTATAGCAGAATGTATAAAAAGACAGTACTGGTCCTGAAGAGCTTTCAGACTAAACTGTATGGTTTTTAATCCCTTGAATCCAGAAGGTCAGAAGTTTACTAACACCCATACCAGTTTTGTTTCAACATGTCACTGTAACATGCTGACATTAGAAAAGTGTCCACATATATTTGCTGAAGTCAGCAGAAATGCATTTTTCTGTTTTACGATCCTAAATGTGCTTTGTATGTGTAATACAGTATTAATTCCTCCTATTAAAAAAACCCAGCACTTCTGTATTACATGTCTTACAAAAAGACAATTGTTTACTTCTGGATTTGGCTTCTACATGTATACCACATTCCTGCTAGGTTCAGATTTTTAAACTTACTATTTGGTTACATGTAATTGGCAATCAGCTAAATACAGATACTATTCCAGTTCTCTCTCACGTACAATTACAATCTATAGACAATCTGCACATTGCAGTGCAAGTAGAGAATATGTAACAAGAGTTGACATTTTTAAAAGAATACCTGTTATAACAAGGTTTAGTACCTTAACTGGGCAGTGCACTGTTTATTCTAAAAACAAACCCCATTAATCTACAATCTACAGCCTCTCCTCCATTTAACTGAGCTGCTCAGAGGCATGTGATGAATAAGAGTAAAATCCTGATCACAATTTCATACGATTCTTATTTTAGCCTGTGAACAAGGATCTGAGACTTGAGCACAAGGCTTCTGACCATTAACCCATGTTATTATCATGGCAAACAATGAGTTATACTAATGGCACATACTGTAAATGACTTCTGAACTGCCAGGACCATAACTACTCTCTCATAGTCATGCAACATCATCCACACAAGACGCTTGGGAGAAACCACAACCCTTTACAATTCAGCTGCAATAAGTATTTAATTTAGTCACTTTTTTGGCAATGATCTACTGGGTGTGCTCTGATACGGAATTTCCTTCCATTTATTCCTTTCCTAAAAATGACTAAGATGCTGTTTGAGCCCAGCCTTTTGTTCCTTCCCGACCAGTCATCTTACAAAAACAGAAGGAAAAAAAAAAGTTGCTACCACTGCTCTCACTTTTGCCCAGAAAAGCAGACACCAGAAGTTGTTTTGAGTGTCAAGGTGACACGAGTCATTTTAAAGAATTTCTTATGTTTGAAACTGCTTGATCTAGCATTTAAGAAGAGAACATCTAGAACTCTTTTACAGAAGGAATAAAGTTCTTAGTGAATTACCAGACTACCAGCTTTCTAGCATTAGGTCAGACAGAGTAAGCCTACTGGAACAGCACAAACAGTAGGGACTTTTACTATTTGTATTTAAGAAATCTACAGAGAACCTAGTGGACACTGAGCCACTGTTGTGCGAAATATGGTATATGCACATGTAGTAAGAGCCCCAGCACTGTAGGGTTTACAGTTTAAATCAGTGGTACTCAGTCTGTTTACCACTGTCAGCCACGTATGTATCCTTCTCCATTACATGGTACATGTGATATATATATATACACAGTAGTTGTATGATCCTGAGGGTGTCTGTGAACCATGGCTGTGTGCTGACTGGGCCAAAAGTGGCACCCAGGCTGAGAACCACTGGTCTAAACAGATAAAATTTCTGGAAAGGGAGAGGGGAAGGGAGGGAGAAGAAGCATTTTAGCCCCAATTTACAGGAAGGGAAACTAAGGCTCAGAGAAATTGTGTGACAAGAAAGTCACTTAAAGTCTGTAGCAGGGCAGGAACTGAATCCAGATCTCAGAGTCCCAGTACAGGATCTTAAACACAAAACCCTTCTTCCTCCCTGGCACTAAGGGATAGGTCAGTGGGCAGGAAGGGAAGAAGAGTGTCTGATTAGCAGGACAATCCAGTGCAGAAGACACTGAATGGACATCAGTAATATCTGGTTGTAATGTGGCTTCTTGAAACCCTGCTACCGGAAGTCAAGTCTTTTCAGTGGCAGAACACAAACTGGGAGCTGTAGTTGAGGCACAGTGCCATTGCTCACTTTTTCCTCCAAACTAGCTTTTAATTCAGTCTGACTAGCGAAGAGGAGGCAACTACATATGGATTTGGAGACTCTATGAAGGAATTTTTCTGTAAGCGGTTTATATTTCTACTTAAGTCAGAAAAATAATTGTACTTTAGCTCTCTCTAGGAACCCCATCTGCAATAATAGTGCAAGGCAGGGGTTAAAGTACATCACTATAAGAAGGGATACTCATTGGTAGCCATCAGCACAGGGAAAAAGTGAGTTGTATTCAAAAAGGATATATAGGCCCGCTGTCAGTCAAACTATGTTTATGTTTGAGCCTACAGAACTATGCAGGCAAAAGCATGGCACCCCCACCCCAATTTCTACTGGGAGAAAAATCTACTGTCTTTTACATTCAGATTTTGATTTTTCTAATGAAACAATGTATCTAGAGAAATCAGTGTACCATATAATCACAAAGCTAAAAGTATATTGCAAAACAGGCAGATTTTATAAATTCACCTACGTCACGGAAACTGATGTTGCCTAAAACAGTCCCTTGATTCCCCATAACTACTTGTAATTCCTGATTTTATCATTCCTTCTTCCAGATCCCAAACCCAAATTATTATAGCAACTGAGCACTAAAATGCCAATTTTCAAATTCTGTGTCTTCTGGGTGCACTGTATTTAGATTGTGCACTTACAGCAAATAATTCTTACTTAGTGCAGGTATATAAGAGTGTGTGTATCTTTCTCACACATGCACTTTTTTCTCCATAAGAGTTTCACTAAGACCCCACAATATGAAATCAGTACTTACTATTCCAGAACTAAGATCATCTCTGTTGCAGTCTCATAAACTTCATGTAAATTAATGACCCACAGGTTGCACTGTGCCAACTCAAGGACAGCTATCTCATGGATTATTTCCATTCGACAGTCTTGGCCTTTTCTTCTTTTTCTCATGAATTTTGCTGCAAACTCCTTTTCTGTATCTTTCTTGACACACTTCTTCACCACAGCAAACTTCCCTCTGGAATTAAAGAAAAATACTAAGTCAGATGGATGAGACAATTCAAATCCTTAATTCAAGTATTACAATCCATTAATCAAATTTTAATATTATGGAAAACTCAAAAGAAGCTACTGTGAGAACATTTAGAATAAATACCTTAGAATTTGTACCTCAAAGTCTCTAAACCATGATTTAAGGACTTAAATAAACCTCTAACTTATGACTGAATTATTACTGGAGTGGGTGGGTGAAGTTCTATGGCCTGCAGTGTGCAGGAAGTCAGATTAGATAATTGTAATGGTCCCTTCTGACCTTAGAGTCTATGTTCCAAATTTAGATCTTTTATCCTGCATCAGTGATAGTCCTTCACTTAAAATAGGGGATGCTCCTGGAACCAGTAATGCCTGCAGTGTAGTAAGTTTACTCAATGTACCTATTGTAGTCACAAAAATTAAGACTTTCAGTACAGAAAAAAAAGAATTGCTCATTTTCAGGAAATTGAAACTGGAATTGTTCAAGGTGGCTCTGCATGGTCCATTTCTGGTTAGGACTCCACACAAAGATGCTTAACAGAAGCTTCTTTATTGACTGTCTGATAATGTGCTTGTGCTTTTACCATTCCCCTCAGCATCCCTGAATGTTCTGAAGCAAGGCATATTTCTTTGAGTAACTCTGCATAATTCCACTTACAGATAGTTTGGTAAGTCATGCTGAAAAAAGCCAGGAGGGACCAGAGCCTCAGCTGACCAGAAATTGAAAAACCACTCTAGCATTAGCCCCTGAAGACTAATCAAATGCATAAAGTTTATACAGGAGTATGCTTATCCAGGTAGTAGCCCTGCACATCTTGGCAACAGGGATTTATTCAAGGCAAGCAAAAGATGCTGTCATACCTCTAGTGCAATCAGATCATACCATTGTAGATACAGAAACCTCTTCAACTGTGTAGTATTCAACACCACATTGTTTAATCAATCAATCTAGATATAGCCTTGGAATATAGTAAGCCCTATGTGATCCTTGTTTAGGTTGTCTCATGTCGATTTTCAAAAAATTTTATTTCTATTTCAATAATATACAAGAGATCGTCTTTTATTCAAACTATGTCAAACAGATGCCCCCACGCTAGTATGCAGCCTTCAGGCAAGGGGTGGGATGGGGAATACCAGCAAATAAATTGTGAGATTTATGTGAAATTCAGAAGCCGCTTCTGGCAAAAACCTGGGATCGGGTCTACAGACCCCCTATTTGCTATTTTAAGGGGGGGGGGGAACCCATTCAGCCAAGGGTCCAAAAAGGTAATTTTATAAGTATAGATAAGGCTAAATTAAGAGTGGGAGACAGACTCACTCAAAGAAGGAATACATAATCTCTTCAGTACTCTTAACATTGTTATCCAGTGACCCACCATCAACAAAAACACAGTAAGGTGAAAGAGTTGCCAAATTAACTTTCAAAAATGAAAGTGACAACTTGAAGTATATTGAATAAATATTCTAAAACTCAAGCTATGGAAGCCAAGACAGGAGAATCATTCCTCCATTTCCCAGGGAATCTGGATTACTTCAAGTAACACGCGGTTTCTGACAGACCGTTTTCTAGAATTTAGCAATACAGTCTTCTGCACCAAGGAGGAGCAGGAGTCTTCTCAGACAGACAGTCATAGCCTGATCACCCAAGTGGTCAGGTGAAGGGACTACAGATCTGGGTGAAGAATCTGGCTTTGTTGCTGAGAGAGATTATACATGAAGACCCCATGGGAGAGCTGAAACAGGTTCATTAACTTCTTGTGAGGTGGCCGCACCAGTACAACAGGAATTATCTTTGCCCTGTCCTGACTAATTATCGACCACTTTCTGGATCAATGGAAAATTGGAGGTGGAGGAGAACACATATAGAAGGCTCTTTCTTCAATGCAGAAGAAAAGAATTTGAGAGGAACTGACTGCCTCTTCTTGCTCAAGTGGAAAAGATACCAGTTTGTTAAACCTTGTAGCAAACAGGTATGCATCTGGTCAACCCCAGTTGGAAACAAATCCTCTGGGTAAACTTGTCCTTCAAATGACCATTTGTGCATTTGAGCAAACTACTGCTGCTGAGAAGCTCTGCAATCACATTGTCTTCTCCTGCTAATTGTAATGGTCCACCAATCCCATAAACTGATTGCTTCTGCATGTGGCTGAGCAGTGAGCACCCATTTGCTGATGTAAAAGATACCGAACACTCTGTGGGTTACTACATGAACAACCTTCCAGAGTATATGGAAGAGGAACAATTGAAGGCCAGATGAAGTTTTCTATTAATTGCAATATGTTTATGTGCAAGGCCCACTCCCGTGAACGCCAATTATCTCAAACCGTACAGGGACTCAGGTATGCCCACTCTCCCTATCACTGTTCAACACAACTGAAGTTATTCTCTCTGATTGTGAAGGGTGATTGAACTGGATGTCTTCCAATATTTGCTCAGACTGCCTACCCCATCAGTAAGTCCAGAATGTCTCAAGGCATGCTGACTAATATATGAAGATTGTCCAGACTTGGCTGTTCACCTGAGAGTCTAATGATGGCCTAATTCTCAGCCATAAAGATTAACATAAACAGTAGGTGCCTTGGGAAGAAAGTGGCTTTGAGTCTGACATATTTGAATATTTACAATATACTGCACTATTTTTAAACAAATCTGTCCTAAGGTTTTTAAAAAAAAGCTTTTTGGAATCTAATATGGCATCTAAGATAAAATTTCGAGCTGGACGGATTAACTTTGACATTCAGAAGTCACTCCAGTTTGAAAACAAGGTGATTGTATAAGCAATGTGGTTTAATAGGTCTTTGTGAACAGCAGCCTTCAACAGTCAATCATCCAGATAAGGGTAAACAAAAATACCCTGCTTTCTCAGATGAGCATCTGCCACAGAGAGGCACTTTGCACAGTACTCTTGGTACTGTTGACAGGACAAATGGGAACAGCTTGTCCTGGAAGTGGTGTCCTGCCACCAAAAAGAAAGGTCCTTTTGATAACCATGTTGAATAAAAATATGAGAATAATGCACAGTTCTGATTAAGAGCCATAAACCAATCCACAGCTAAAATGAAGGAATTATGGATGCCAGACTAAAAAACAAGAACCAAAGCTTCCAAACATATTTGTTCAAGTTCTTTAAATCTAAAAATGGATGACCCCCCCACCCTTCTGCACCCCAATGCTTTAGCTATATTAAGAAGTATCTAAAATACTCCCCCCCACCTCTCAGGTGGTTGGATAGCTCCATGACAGCACCTTTTAACAACAGTTTCTGCACTTCTGAAAATAAGTCTTGTGACAGGGTTCCTTGAAAAGGGAACGATGGGGGGGGGGGGAAATTGAATGGCCATAGTTTCTCTTGTAGAACAGCATAGCCCTTTTTCTGTAATTTCCAGGATCCACTTGTCCAATGTTAATAAATCTCCATTTGCTGATTAAAATGAGCTAGTCTCTTCCCCACAGAGAAAGGGAAGGATCCTTACTAATTCATTCTCAGCTCTCAATGCTTATGTCAAATCTGAAGCTTAACATTCAATGAAGATGATAAAGAGGATTGAAATTGTTGAGATTTAGGCCTTGATTTGAAAGATTTCTTGTTTTGGCTCTAGAAAAACATAGCTTGCTTGTGTTGTTGAGGACATCTCTGATTTTACAAGAAATAAACCAAGGAAGACTGTTGATAGTATGGTCTGTTAATAGAAAGAAAAAGTAGAAAGCCTTTCAGCGGAAGGGATCAAGTCCAAGGAACAGAGCACTGATTTTGACTCCGTCAGCTATTCCAATAATTCTTTGACAATATGTTCCACTTTAATTTCAATAACCAGAGCCACAAGAGAGAAGCAAAGCCAAGCACGTCTCTTCTGAGTAATTGCAGAAATTAATGCTCCAATAGAAGCAGCCGAGGTGTCAGACAAAACCCTGAAAGCATACTTTGCCATGTTTTTACCCTCTGTTTGGATCACATATGCTACTATGCTATTTGTCTGGCAAATCTTGTACAAACCATACCATCTTTTCCTGTAAGTGCAATGGACAGAACGTTATAACTGATTGATAATTTGCCACATTAATACCAAGAGTGGAAAAAAGAGAGCACTCTTCTTCTCAGGGAATCAACTTTCTTCCCTTTTCTAGCAGTACACATGGAATATACTTGTCTAGACTACAATTATGACTGGTAACAGCTAGCACAACCACCACAGGAAATGTAGGGAACCCCCCCCCCGAGTATTTGATATAACTTGTCAGGCTTTTTGGAAATAGGTTGGCAAGAGGAAGGGGTGGGCAAAGCAATGTTAAAGAGAAACAGTCAAAGTGTAATTAATATGCAAATTAGATTGTGTGAAAGCAGGACTAAATCATGACTATGGCTTCTTTTCCCATTACAACAGGTAATTTGACTTGAACCTTCCCAGGGTCTGAACCTTAACAACTGCTCTGATGTGCTGTTACTGTATGACCTGATCCCATGTTTTACGCTCCCTTGCATTTATTTTCTTTTCATGCTGTAAGTTTCCTCATCTTCAAAGCATCTGATGAAGGGGAATTTTCTCCCATGAAAGGTCATGTGAAAAATAAATCTGTTAGTCTTTAAGTGCCACAGGGCTTTTTTTTTTTTTTTTTGCGCTGAACTAGACTAACATAGCTGCCTCTTTGGAACAAAATCTTAATAGGCTGCAGCAGTCCATCAAGAATCAGTAACATCCTATTCTTACAGACAGCCCCAAGAACATCAAACATTCTTGGGGTGTAATTTAGCTCAGCAAGAGGGTGTCTGTCTCTCTAATCAGTAACCCTGAGTGCCTTCAACTTTCTGCTGCTGTAACTCAGCCTGTACCCACCAGCCGGCAGACAAGCAGGGACTGATTGTGTGTATGGGTAAAGCGGCTTTGACTCAGTAACTTTGCAGCAAGTTGATTGTTTCATCCCAGTCACCAGCTCTGGTTACATCTGGCAAAGACGATTGCAACCACCACCAATCCCAAATCTTCCCAAAACAATATGCTCTACAATATACTTCTCCAGATTTTTCAGAGGAATATGGTTTGTTCACTCCTCTATA
Organism: Podocnemis expansa; assembly: GCA_007922195.1. Taxonomy (NCBI): domain Eukaryota; kingdom Metazoa; phylum Chordata; order Testudines; family Podocnemididae; genus Podocnemis; species Podocnemis expansa. Next base: position 9,939,930 of record ML682057.1, read on the forward strand.
CATAAGAGTTCTGCAAATATATGTTTTACATTTGTGGATGTAGCCACCCATGGATATCTTCAAATCAGACATGGATACAAATTTTGTATCCACACAAAGCTCTAATCGAGAGAAACAAAATGCACAACTTATCACTTTAACTGGGATTAATCATCACTAAATCAAAAATAGCACTGCCTTGGTTTAGATTAAAAGTAAAACAAAAAGAAGATTTTCAATGAGTTCAGATGTAAGGAATAGCCTTAGAAACAGTTACAAGCAAATAAAAGCAGGGAAAAATGTTTTCTAGTGGTTAAGACCTAAAGCAACAAATTTTTTCTGTTTGTTTTCAAATAAAAGCTTAGACTGTGTAGATGGTGACGGCATTTGTCAGGTAAAAAAAAATTCATTTATAAGTCCTGTTCAACTGCACAATAAATGCTATTTCTGTGTTACACAAAAAGTTCATACAAGGAACCATAGATCTAGAAGTGTCTGGTTAGCTCTCATACAAAAATTCTAAGGATATTAGAAAATACTGCATCTCAGCTTAAAAAAAGCACTACAATAGGTAGTAAGTGACAAAGTAGGTCAATATAAAGAAACAAAATGTAAGTAAGGACTTCAAAAGCCAGCACTAAAATTAAGCTTTTTTTAAATAGTGGCAATGTTCGAGATCTTGAGGTAGTAGTACCTTTAAATTGGTTAGTTTTAAATTTGATTCTTATTCAAAAGCACATCACAACACATCATGCTTTGCTATTCTTTCCACACAAACCCCTTAAAAATACTTAAGGTTGTTTCTGTGTATCAGTCTCAGAATCTCCCCCTGCACTCCATGAGAGCCGCTTTATTTAAACTGGTTGCAGCTTCTGAAATTCAGAAATTGATAAAGTGTCCTTTGACTTATCCTTTTTTAAAAAAATCTTTTGCTTCAGTTTGCTAGATGAGGTACTATCATAATTTAATAAGATCTTGTTAAATTGTGTGTCTACGTAAATTGATTCCTCTAGTGAATATTTAACCATACTAAGTAGCCCAGAATAAGGCAATGTGGAATTTTTGTATAAATCATGTCTCAATAAAGAAAAAATGGTCCACCATGAATATGAGGCTACAGCTTTAGACTTGGAGTTTTTCAGCTTTGCTTAGATGGGACTTACTTGATCTAAAATCACAGGTATGCATGACTTAAGTCAGCATTTGTTCACAGTGGAATTAGAAATAATCAGAGATTTCCTCCCTAATATGCAAGGACAGAAAACATTTTTTGGCAGCTATGTGCTGTTGGCAAAAAATTAAATGGCAGCTCCTGCAGGGCCAAGAAAAACAGACACTTACCAATAATATAGTTACCATAACTTTAAGGTTCTTTTTGAGTCCTAGGATTTCAAGCAAGCTTCAAAAAAAAAAATTCATGGGGAACCAAGTCATCCATTCACCAAAATGCTTAAACATGTGGTTAATCTGATTCAACTGGGGTTACTGTTGTAGTTCATTTCTGGATTGGAATGTTCTGGATTATTTTAAAGCTTCATTTTGATCAATGTTTCTCAAATTCAGTCACCGTGATTGGCTGAAGCCACCTGGAGCTTTTCCTGCAGCCATAGCCTTTTGGGTGTTGGCTTGGCAGGGGAGGGGCAAACAAGCAGCAGGCCAATCCTCTGGGGCCACCATCAGGGGTTGGGTTCTGCCCCTCTCTGAAAACACAGGCAGATATTGAGTTCTCTATCTTTCTGGGGACATCCTTGGGAAATCCGGATCATTGGAGGTACAGCATTGATCACATGACCACAGAAGCTGCCATCAAGCAGAACATTGGATCTGCAGTAACAGCTGAGGCTTGAAGGGATGACCTCTCTAGCTATTTCCCCTCCTTAATGAGTGTTTGAAACTACAACCTGTTTTCTTGTTGAAATTAGTGAATCTCAAACTTACGGTAGCATAATCAATACAATCAAATTCTGACATTAAACAAGTTTGCTATGCACAACTGTATACAATGTAAATATTTTTCTTTCAAAGGGGTCTAAGCATTTAGACTCCTTTTCAGAGGCAGGTAGGTCTAGACTGATGTTTTCTTCCCCCCCGCCCCCCAGTACCAGCATGTACTACTACTGAGGTCCAAGCAGGGCATACAAAAAATGTGCCATTTAGATGACACAAAGTACCACTTTGTTCTTTTTGGAGTGAGAACACAAGTGGGTGAAGTGTGCCAGGTGGTTCTGGCTGATTCTAAGATGGCTTTATTAATAGGAAGTGCAATCTTAGTGGGACCAGCCTGTGGAGAATGCCCAGTAATTTATGAAGAATGCCCTGCAATTCCTCTTACAAAGGATACAAAGTGTGTCTGAAATCCTCAGTAGACCCTCCCACTGCCTGTTACCACAAGACAGTGATGGTGACACCAGTGCAAATTGCCTCATCTGGAGATGAAGTTGGCAGCCCAATCAGAGCTGATGGTTCTGTCTGATCTAGTTGCTCCTCTTCCTCCCCCAGTTCTTGAGGAAGTTCAAGGATCTCCTTGCCAAAGGATGTGTTGTTTAGATTTCTAGTGGGATCATCATCTGGATTCAGGATGTTGCATGCATGGAGCCGACAGTCACCAATAATGCCACTGTGAGGGGTCAAATGAAAATTGGGGCAGTCACCATGGAGGGAGGTATCACTGGTCTGCAGCTATGGAATTAGGATGGTGCCTATGAGACTCTGGGTTCCCTGCCTGGACTGACCCCTGGTCCCAATGGGAGTGGCGACAATCTCCCACCAACACCAGACTTTTCACAAGCAAGGACAGCTTCAAGTTCTAGAGAGGATGCTGTCAGTACAAGAACCCTTATTATGTCCCAAACAGTAAACTGTATCGGTAAATGACTCTCCCTTTCTTGCTTGTTCTCAACTGATGGTATGGAGATCATCTTGGCTAGAACTAGTTCCAGCACAATAGGGACTCCAGGGCCAAGAGACAGATATTTCCTCAGGGACCACGTCTGTAATCCCCTATACAAATGAATGGACTGGCTTCTTTCTGTGGTATCAAAGGTGTTGTCCCATTGTATTATTTCATACCAACAACTTTTTTTCATAGTGCATTTTTTGGTATCATTAGCATAGGTGGTATACATTTTTGTTACTCCCTCATCAATATTGGGAATAGTCCATCTCCTGCACTTAACATTGGTTTTAGAGTACTTCTGCCCTTCAGAGCCAGGAGAATGGTACTATGCTCCTTATGAACTTCTGAAACTCCCAACCAGGCTGTGGAGTGTCACCTAACTTGGAGTTTGTTAGAGAAGAGGCCCTATTGTCGGATGAGAATGGGGGGGGGGGGGATTTCCTTGCAAGTGGCACTCCCCCCCCCGCCCTGTTTGAGCAAGTCACTTGCTCTGCTTCTTCCAATCTTGGCACTGCAGGCCTCTGGGTTCAGCGGAATACTTCCCAATTCCTCTGCCTGATGTACAAAAGGTATCTGACACGTCACGGGTGGACTAGGGCTTCATGACATGATCCATTAGCAGTCTTCCAAGCCAGCACCTGAAATGTTTGATTGGGAGGACTGGCAAATGCTACTTCTCAAGGGGATATGAGTTTCAACAAGGCAATAAAGGCTTGAGGCAGTCGTCAGCAACCAGAAAGGCCTGAGGGCAGGGCATACAATATTCAAATCCTGGGATCACAGAAATACCTGATACTGTCTGCACACATGGTATTCAGGTAGGGTTTGGCGAGTCTCTTCCTGACTATTAAGAACTATAAAATTAATGAAAAAAGTACATTTAAAATTATTTACAGTTTGTGATAGCAGAGGCAGAAGCTAGCTATTGCGATGGACACCAAAGAGGTTCTACCTCAGATTGTGGGCAGTAGAAAGGACTTAGAGAGGTGGCTGATGTTGCACTGCCCCTTCTGCCCTCAGTCTGGAGCACAAGGGGAAAAGGAAGGTAGACCTAAGGATATTGTTACCAAGAATCTTCTGATCTCATTAATATGGAACATGTACAATGTCCAATCCCCCCCCTCAGAACACACACAAGGACCATCGCTCAAAACACAAAAATTAGATTTGCCTTTACCAAAAAGTTAACAGTGTGATGCTGCAGTGTTCTGTATTAGAACCAGCATTAAATATGTTCACCAATAAGCAATCTTCAAATCTTTTATGTTAAACTATGAAGGACTAAATAAATCTACAGGGGAAACTAACCAACCAAAATGAATGGGCAGCACTATGCTGAATAAAATGTACTGTTGACTAAAGTGAGTGCATATCAAAAAGAATTATTCCTATATATTGGTGTCTTCCAAATTATCTGCAACTTCTCTGAGGCAACACTGTTGTTTTATTCTGGCTATCCTGATGAAAACACCTGCTCAATGCACACGGGCAGTCATAAAAGCAAACTGACAGGATGGACAAAAATAGACCATAATAGTCTCATATTTACTACTGCCATTAGGTAAGTCAATGTTGGTGCAGTACTTCAGGTAATGGTGTAAATTCAGTTATTTCAAAGATACAGCAGAAATAAATGAGACCAGAAAGAGGTACGTACTAATGATTAGGTTCACAGAAAGAGACCAAAAGGACTGCATCTTTTTAAGTTATAGAGAAAACAAGTTAAAAAACAACAGATACACAGAACAAAGAATGTTTAAAAAGGCACTTAAACAGGCCTATTACCCTCCCTCATAACAGAGCCAGGGACATGATAAAATTTTATTTAATACACACTTTTTCCACAAAGACTCCATGATTAATCTATGGAACTTGTTTGTCCAAGGAAAATAAGATTAATCTTTTACCCAAGATCAAACAGAAGGATGAGCCTGACAATTGTTTCTCCATGTCCAGAGTCCTTTCCTTTTAAGTCTCCCAAAGGTCAATTCTGTTCCCCTCTCAACTATTAAGTAATAGTCTGAAGTTGCTGGCTGGACAGTGTGGACTGAGGTGTTGAGCTAGATATTGCTGACCACTTCTTTACCTCAGGTATCAATATTACTGTTTGCCAGTTGTCCAGCTACCTGGATGAGGAGCCATTAGCTGAAACTAAACAAGCAAGAGAGAAAAGGGAAGTGTTTGGAGAAGATTTTGGCATCTGCCTGAAGGCTGCAAAGTCAGTGCACAGCACTGGGATATGGTTGAGTATTGTGAAAGGCACTCATATCCTCTTGCGGCTGGCCAGAAGACTAGGCCCTAGCCTATCAAATAGATCTGACTACTGCAAATCCTACCTATAAATAAAGCAAAAAGTCTAAGAGTTTCAACCTGTAAGAGAAAAAACCCACCTGCTCAGCAACAGGCATTACCATGAACACAGCACCCTGGGCTCTACTCACTACACTAGCTCCAATGAAGCCAAAAATCCAATTAAAAGTTTTATTCTTAATAGTCATAGCTCCTCAAAGGTCTGACCCTAATTCCTCAAGAAACTGCCTCTTCCCCCATGACCATAAGGAAACCAACAGAACGGACAAGCTATCTACCAACCAGAGGAGACCTGAAAGCACAGGAGAAAACTTTGAGAGAAGCTGGACTTAGACTATGAAGTTCATTTCTGCAAATGGAATTAAAATACTACTTTCTGAGCTTTCAGAACCAAATGCAAAACACACTGTTTTTATCTTAGCTATCTCCAGACTCCTCCACCTCCACACACATTTAAAAAAATTCTGCCATATCATAGAATCATAGGGTTGGAAGGGACCCCACGAGGTCATCTAGTCCAACCCCCTGCCAAAAAAAGCAGGACCACTCCCATTAGATCATCCCAGTCAGGGTTTTGTCCAGCTGGGCCTTGAACACCTCCAGAGATGGAGATTCCACCACCTCCCTAGGCAGCTTATTCCAATGCTTCACCACTCGCCTAGTAAGGAAGTTTCTCCTAATATCCAGCCTGGACCACCCCAGCTGTAACTTGAAACCATTGCTTCTCGTTCTGCCCTCTGTTACTACCGAGAACAGTCGAGCTCCATCCTCCTTGGAGCAACCCTTCAAGTAGTTGAAGGTTGCTATCAAATCCCCTCCCAGTCTTCTCTTCTGCAGGCTAAATAAGCCTAGTTCCTTCAGTCTTTTATGTCAAGCTATCTTTACAGTTGGGGGGGGGGGGGTGTTTTGTTATTTTTTTAAACAAAAGACAGAACTTGGTAAGTGGTCAGATACTATGGTGAGATGCGTCAAACATGTCCAAAGTAAGGTTTTAAAAGTATTCCAGACAGTTATAAGGATAAGAAAAGCAACAGTTGCATTAGATGATACAAAATTAAAGCTGCAAAAACCCTCGCGCTTCAGCACATAAATCAATCCTAAAAACCGCTTGACAAACTTTTCTTCAGGACTTTATTCAACGGTTGTTCACTATGGAGTTTCTTGCACTTCTCTGAAACATTTGTGACTGGATAGACTGTTTGTCAGACTATACACACTGAGCTAAACAGACCACTAGCCTGATATAGCCCAGCAGTTATGTTCCAGCATCAACAAGTAGTATTTTTATGAAAACTTTATTCAGTACCATAGAGGCAAGCTCCTCACTGGACTCCTGGTGCCTTTTGCAAACTAAAATATTTCAGTTTCAGGATTGATAATTCAAAATGAATTAAATGTAATAAAAAACCCACAGACATTTAGGCATTTATTCTCACCATAATAGGAATTGTACCCATTAATTTAATAGGATACATTTGTTATCTTTACTTCTCAAAAACAGCATTTGTGAACACTAACTGAAGTACAAACGTCTACAAAAGCACAAGGCCAATTAAAGTAGGTTTTTGAGCCACAATCATAATTTATGATGCAAGACCCAAATTAAGAATTTTTTTTTGAGAAACATCTTAATATTTAATATATATCTCAAGACATTATGGTCTTTTAAATGCAGAGGGTCTGGAAATGCAAAGCTACTTGACAGAACCATTAATAAACTTCTTAACTTGAAGAAAAAAAGACCTACAGACAGTTCACAGTATTTGTGGGCTTTTTATTTTTTTTCTGTTTTTGTTTTTTTAGGCAAAGAACATTTTAAAAGACAAAAGTTGGTTTCAAAGTTCATTGTCAAACAGCACCTTTGGCACTGTTCTCTCAGAGCCTAGAATAAAAACTTCCCAATTTGCTAAGCACTCCCAAATGGACTCAAAAGTCTGCTTGGAAGGGCAACGGTACAGAAAGGGAGAACAAAAACCCAAGACTTGTCAGGGAAGGTGTCACTTGCCAGAATGCATGTGGAGAGGATCAGAAGGTTGCATCTTCTAAAGAGGTGAGAACTTTATGCACAATGGTTCTTTTTAAGGAGCTAATGTCATAACAAGATAAACATGTAGTTAGTTATTGCAAAAAAATGCTAAAGTTTAAATCCTAATCAAGAACAGCAGCAAATCTGCTTAGAGAGCTATTGGAAAGGATTCTAAATTGCCTCAAAACGCAGAGATGTAAACTTGATGAATTTGAATGTCACCTTTACACTATAAAGCATTGCAGGGAAAGTAGTTATGCATGCTAACATTGCCCCTTTTTAGGGGCAAGAGATGATTGGTTCTTTGTGAGAACAGACCTAAGTCACATCCACGCTGATGGTCGCAAAGTCACTACCAGTAGATCAATCTTTCTGGAAAATGACAGTGGTCATTTAAGATGCAGTAACTCATTCTGGAAAAATCAACTTAGTAAACCCACCCTCTCAAGTGGCATGATGCAATGAAGATGCTCCACTGAAAGGGAGAAAGGAAGTCAAGGGGAGTTATGCAAGCTACTCTGCATAGCTTGGGTAACTCGCATCAACTGAAGCTGAATTTTCCTGACAGTGTGTAGATCAGGGCCCTAGAGTGACCTAATAGTATTCGTGCCAGACCCAAAGACTGATAAAAATCAATGGGAAGACTCCTGATGACTTCAATTGGCTTTGGAACTGACCCCTTAGTAGGATTTCACTTTAATTTCCTAGAAAAAAATTTTAGTTCTCATTATTTAAGTACTGATTGCAGAGTCCCAATTCTGGAATGTAGTTTTCCTCAAGTTATCACAGAGTCAATACCACTCACAATTTAGCACCCTCTGAATATTTGACCAAAGTAGTTAGTTCAAATGTCTCTAAAAGCAAGACACCACTTTCATGAGGCACATGTAGCTGTTCTGAAGTACAGACAAAAGCTGTTTTGGAAGCAACCAGGACATCAAATACTGGTATTACTAGATACACCAAAACGTTTGTCACTATGGAAATAAAGCATCTATTCACAAAGCAACAGAAAGGATTAAAATAAAGACAGACATGCATGTACGTCACATTATGTACAGAACAGCTGAGTTAGATAGAGGCTAATGTGTCACAATTAACAAGGTCAGGTTACATCGAAGTTTAGACTGTTAAAAATGTAACTCTTAGCTGTACACGATTGAGAAAACTGCCAAGATTCTTAAAAATTATACCTATAATTACAATGTCTGTGTGTGCATGACTTGCCCTTCTTACTTTTGACTTCATCCAAGACGACAAATGATACTAAAAGATCAAAACCTTTTAAGCCTAGTTTAGAACTAGTAAAAACTAGTTACTGTTTAATTAGTAAGGCCTGTGCTTGAGGCAACTCTAGAGCAAAGATCCAGCAAAAATATGATGGACAAGCTAAGCTGAAGTTCAGCCAGTATTCGAAACTTGATATAAATTTGTTCTATTCAAGAGATATACCAGGCTGGGTTTTTAACAACATAAACATAGTGTTATGTATATAAATTGTTCAGACAAGCTGTAAGTCAGCAAAAATGAAAACCCTTCTTCAAAGTCTTTCTTGGAAGTCTTAACAGGAAATTCTCTTGAAAACCAAGTGAGTTTGCACTTGAAAATATAGTAAACAAGGGGACAAACCAAAAGAAAGTGATAGCTCATGGCACCATGCGATTAAGAGAGGAGGTGTAATTGTGATGACTAAATCTACAGGGGAATAGATGGAAGGAATAATAGGTATTCAATTTATTTCTGAAATTAAAAATATCTCACATCTACACTACAACATGAGAAAACATGTTTCAAAGCAAACTAATTTTTAATATACCGTTTTATATTTTATCACACAATCTTCATCAAAAAATCCTACATCAGATGGTCATTTCAGACAAAACTGTTTTCAGCTAACTAAAAAGCCCAAGGTCACCTCTTCACACTACCACCATCATTAGCATTATTTAAATTGGCTCACATCCTGGCTTACAGAAAGGAAACAAAAGTCTTAGTAATTGCAAATGAAGCAAGAACGCTTTACATCATATGTTTACCCACATTTTCGGTTGTCATGGGTTCTGCTAGGAAGCAAAGGAGAATCTGACATTACTTAAGTAATCATTTCTCAAACTGATTTGCAAAACCTCCTGTCACTGCCATGGATGCAGTATTAATAGTATCTTCTATGAGTATATTCATCGTTTAGAAAGCTCAAAAAGAGATTGTCTGAAAGGAACGGAACTGCATAAAATTAGCTATAGAATTAATTCATGACAAGTGCAATTTGTCTGGAGTGCATTTCCTTCCATTCCACACTTTATTTGTTATGCACAAGAAAGAAGACTGTTTTAAGCAAAGAAGTTTTAATCACAGAATTTCTCTAAGTGATGGGTCCAGTTGCCAGCAACTTCTCTCCCAATTCCCCTCTCTGTCCATTCCATCCCCAGTGTCTGGTTTACACCTGTTACATTAGTATCCAAGCAGGTTTCAGGTCATTGAGGCATAAGATGAAAAACTTGCAAACATTCATCATCTGTTCGAGTTACAAGTTCTCATTGCTGAAAAAAACATGCAGGCATACAGTAGCATTAACCAAAATGTTCACCAAACCTCACAACATTAAGGCAGTTTAACTTAATTATACATCTGAGTACAATCATGAAAGATGTGTTAGTCTATATAAAGTCACATTTGAAATATCCAGACTGTGAAAGCAAGCTTCTTTATGCTGTTCTGCCTCCTCAGCATTTCTTTAGAGCTTGTTATTCTCACTTCATGATAATTATGAGACTCAAATTGTCTATTTTAGTTAAAGAAAAAATGGATTGAGGGAACCAATAAATTTCTACTTTAGAGTCCCATACGCCTTCCATCCTTTGACAAGGAAAAAACAATTCAGAGTTGAGTTCCAAGAACTAAAACTGCCTTTTTGATGAGAAAAGTAGCATGGTCTGTCAGGTGGACAGCGCTTCAGCTTGAGAAGTCCAAACAGCTTCTGACATCAATAGATTATGAGCTTTGACCTGGTGCATAGCAAGTTCCAGGTCAATTACAGAAAACTTCAATAAACTTAAGAATATTATAATGCTGCCCAGAAATGTCACAAGAAGTATGTTATCTGTAACAGCATGATAAATCTGATGGATACGCTCCTTTTTTCCTCCCAAAAAGAGGAAGATTTGGGTAAATCAAACACAAAGTTAGTACCTTTAAATGAAACTTTAAATAGAAGAAAGCAAACTCATAGGAAAATTAAGGTTGAGATTACCTTTTCGGATATACTATTGTTTTCACAATAAAAGATTGAACTCATGACCAAAATCTAAAACAGTAAATATTCAAATCTGTAAGAGCTATAAAAGCATCTATCACTACAAATAAATCTTATTAAAAAGCATATTGCTTCCCACTTCCTAGTGAAATTTCTATGACAATGATCATTGCAACAGTTAATACACTCAAGTCACTTAACCTGAGGTAGCCAAACTCCAGTGACAGCAACCACACATCAAAACATTGTTGTTGGAGCCACACAGAGATCTGATTATTAGCACAAAATGATTTGATTAACAGTAAATTATACCTCATCCTGCTGCATCCCTACTGTGTTGCTAGTTTTAACTGCAGCAGCATCACTGGAGCTTTAACTGACCAAGACTTGGCTGCTTCACACATTAGTGCACACTGGAGGGACATAAATTCTAGTGCACACTAGTATGCTAAGCATTACCTAAACTGTGCAAACCCTGCTTGTATGCACTAATGTAATCTCATCTCAGTCAGCAGTACTTTAATGTGCAATAAGGAACTGTTACTGCATGTCAGCAAGGTCTGCATGAGCCAACTACTGCAGGACATGTTAGGGTGCACTAGACTTTATAGCTCTCTGGTGTGAACTAATGCATGGCACAGCTAGGCCCTAAAATGCCACTTAGCTTGAAGTAGGGATTTTTTGTATGTAAAATGGGAGTTGGATTAGGGAAAAAATTATGTCTTGAGCAAACAATATAGAGAAAACTAGCTATAAATATGTCCATGATCACAAGCAAAGGTCTGCTGCATGCTAGTCTAATTTTACAAAAAGAACAGAACCTGCCACTAGCATGCCAATCAAGGGAATACAAAAAGATTTGTAGGTGTTTCTGTAAAGGTTGCACAGCAATTCTATCTCCTATTTCAGTTCAAGTAGTTAAGGTGATAGAAAACATCTAAACATAAAAATCTGCTTCCAAACTCAACAGTACTGACATTTGAACAGTACATGCAACATGGAATGTTACACGTTAGTAAGACCATTCTCATTCTTGAACCTCTCCAATCTGAGCGTTGAATGTAGCAGAACAAACTCTTTTGGTATTATTTTCCCTAACTAGCCTTCATATTTCAGCACATGCTGTATTTGGCCAAGGTGGGACTGCCGAACAACCCACCAGCTGAACAGGTAATCTTTTGAAACACATAAACCTGATGTATTCTCCCATTAAAAAAAAAAAAAAGTAATTAAAATAAACAAATACATTTGTGTGCACAAAGAACAAAGTCTGCCTGAAAAAGACTGCTCTTCATCTCTAGAACTATTGTTAGATAAATTAACATGTTACAAAGACAACCCCACACTCTTAAGTCAATAAGAAAAATAAATATTCAATTACAAAAACATTTCAGATCCAAAGCACTTTTTAAGAACTGATGCAAATGAAACTTTGCAGAAACGAAGCACTCTTTATCAATTATCAGTTTTTAATACAGGGGTCAACAAAAGCCAGCTGCCAAGTCACCATGGTGCCCAAGAACAGAGTGCTGAGGCACTTGAGTGGGTGGAACGCCGCCTGGTGCACCTCCTAAAAAAGCCACAAGCACCTTCAGTGGCATGTGGCTTTTTTTTTTTTTTTTTTTTTTTGACAGCAGGGGGGTTTCTACACCCCAAGTGCCACCACAAATGTTCACAGTGACAGGGCTTCTGTGTTCTGGACTGCCACAGTGAATTTTTAAGCAGTGGCGTACGTGTGTGGGCCAGGCGGGGGGGGGGAGGGGGAGAAAACATCTTTGACCCGCACCACCAACTAGTAATGGCGGTGGTGGCGGCCTCCTCTAACATGCTGCATGCTCGCATGCCCCAGTTTTGAGGCTACTCCCTAAGCATGCAGCACATCTGTTGAGGCCTGTTTTAATAATAAAATGGTCACAAATGGCTAAGAGCCTTTTAATTTAACTACATTTGTTTTTCCAACAGTGAAGCAAAAAATTTCCTCTTTATGAAAAAGCTCATGTTGAACCAAGGATCCAATAATTTAAAAATTTTCATTACTTATTTTTTTTAAAAAAATCTTCAGAATTAAGGTAAGAAATTAAATTAAATTAAATTAAATTAAATATACAAACAAGTGGATCTCTCTTTATATTATGGGAATAAATACTCTCAAAGACATCTGTGACATTTAAGAGGGGAAAGACAGTATAAAGAAAATTTCAGCAGGCTATTGCAAAACAAAAAACCACAAATGCATTACTTGTTTTAACTTGATAAGTTTATGACAATCTCAGGCATACAGTTACAGCAGTCATGGAAAAAAATGCATTAAAGTACAGCTTTGATCAGAAAATGACTATGTAAAAGGCATTTTGTTTAGATTTGCTTGTCCTAATTACATCGTACAACGTTTACTGAACTACTTTTTATGTACCTCCACTAACCTTAGACTGACAGCTCTCTCTCTCTCTCTCTTTTTTTTTTTTTTTTTTTAAAAGCACCGGAAGGAATCATCATGATTAGTCTGACCTCCTGATAACATAAAAGAAACAACTTCATTCAGGAACATCTACATCACAAGCCCTCATTTACTGGTTAAACTGGAGCACACCTTCTGAAAAGGCAACCAGTTTTGATTTTAAGATTTTATGATGGACAATTAAGCACATCCTTTGTTAAACTGTTCCAATGGTTAATTATCATCACTCAAAATTTGGGTCTTATATCTAGCCTCAATTTACCTAGTTTTGGCTTCTGGTTGCTGGATTTTACTCCTCCTGTCTGCGCTATGTTAAACAGGCATAACTATATAGGAAGAAAGTGACAGAAAGTGTGCGAGGGTTATACTTAGCTGATCTCACTCTGTTTAATTAGGTTTGTTAAAATGTCAAAATTAACTTGGAAGCTAGACATTTTTTTAAGTTTGTTAAAAGTAAATAATGGCAATACTTATTCTTGCATATCCCTGTATTTATTTTACAATCACACCTATTTTGTCCCCACCAAAGAAAGTGTTTCTCTTCCCTAATGCTGTGTGAAAGGCCAAGCCAACGAAAGGATTACCGATTGTACAGGGACAAACGTGTAACTGACTACAGACTGCTGTCAAATGCAAGCCACCTAAAGAAAAGAGAAAGTAACTTCTTGCTCTCTAATCTCTTTCCGTCACAGTAATTGTATATATTATCAACACCATGCTGTGGTAAAACTTTCAGACGAAAGGGTGATTTTTAATAGGACAGTGTCTCCAAGCTTAAACATGCAAAATTTATGTGGTATGAGGAAGCTTGATATAAAAAGAGCTGAGCCACAAACATGGCACACAATCCAAGAATCACTTTCCAGAACAGAAAAAGTTTTATAACAGCTCTTTTAGCCACATCTGAGAAGTGGCGAAAATCACTCTCTGGAGAGAAAAGCATAGCTGAAAAGCCACCTTCACCACCCTGCTCTCTAAGTCTCTGTTTCTTTTTTGGTTCATTTCTCTTGTGTCACATTTTTATTGTGGTTCCAAAGGGGCAGCCGTATTAGTCTAGCTCAGTAAAACGAACAAGGAGTCCTGTGGCACGACACCAAATTGACGATGCCAAAATCAAATACTGCAGGACTAGTGAGACGATCAAGAGAGCTGGCATAACTCTGGTGATGTTGCTCCCTTCTGAGCATGGCAGGCTGTGCCTGTCTCACTATGGAAAGTGCACTCATGTACAATGAAGCTAGGATTTTCTCCCACGAAACTGCATGCAATAACTAAATATGTTAGTCTTTAAGTGCCACTGGACTCCTTATTTTTACCCTAGCAGGCTCTCCTCCTCAGGGTACATACAGTGCACACCTTTTGTGTCAGAAGTGGGATTTATTCCCACGAAAACTCATACAATAAACAAATGTGTCGGTGCCACCGGACTTCTCGTTTATTTGTACTCTTGCTGGCTCTTCTCCCTGGAGTAAATGCA
>ML682057.1:9954338-9970295 GCA_007922195.1 Podocnemis expansa
TTTGTACTCTTGCTGGCTCTTCTCCCTGGAGTAAATGCAGCAGAAACCTGAAGCATTTGCACCTGAAGTGGGATTTTCTCCCACAAAACCTCATGCAATGAGTAAATGTTTTGGAGCCACTGGACTCCTTGTTTATTTTTACCCCAGCAGGCTCTCCTCCTGGGATAGATAACAGCAGACACATTTTGCACCAGAAGTGAGATTTTTCTCCCATGAAAGCTCATGCAGTAAATAAATTGGTCAGTGCCACTAGACTCCTTGTTTATTTTTACCCTACCAGGCTCTCCTCCCTGGGGCAAATGCAGCAGACACATTTTGCACCTGAGTACAAAACCTCATGCAATAAGTGCATTTGTCGGTGCCACAGGACTCCTTATTTTTATCCTAGCAGGCTCTGCTCTGCGGAGTAGTTACAGCAGCCACATTTTGCGCCTGAAATGGGATTTTTCTCCCACGAAACTTCAAGCAATAAACAAATCGGTTGGTGCCACCGGACTCCTCGCTCCTTTTTACCCTAGCAGGCTCTCCTCCCGGGGTAAACACAACCCACGCATTTTGCCCCAGAAGTGGGCTTTTCTCCCACAAAAGCTCCAAATAAATTAGCTCGTCTCTAAAAGTGCCACAGGACCCCTCGTTTACTTTGCCCTTGCTGGGGGGCGCGGGCAGCGCGGCCCCGGAGCACGCCGCCAGCTGACAGCGCCCGGCGCGCCTCGCCCACACCGAGCCTGCGGGCGGCCGGGCGGCCCCGTCAAGCCGCAACCGGCGGCCAGTCGCTCACCTGCCGAGCTCTCTGCCGGGGCTGAGGCTGTAGCGCTCCTGGAAGGGCTCGGTGCGGATGACGGTGCGGATCTCGCTCAGGAAGCCGCCGCGCCGGCCACCGGGAGGCTGCGGCGGCCGGTCCCCGCGCGAGCGGCTCGGCGGGGGCTTCTCCCCGGCGGGGCTCATGGCGCGGAGCGACCGTTGAGGCGCGCGACCGTTGCCCACCGGCCGTTGTGGAGCCAAGCGGGCGCCGTCGAGCCGCGCGCCACCCCTGGAAGGGGCGGGGCCTCGCCAGGCCTCGCCCCGTGGGCGGGGCCGCCGGCACGCGGCGGGGAGCGCGAAGGCTGAAAGGCGGTTGGCGGCGCCCCCTGCCGGTCTGCGCGCGCGCCGCGCCTCCCAACGGGCGGCTCGTTCCAGTTCTGCGCGCGCCCGGCGGCCGTTGAAAGCCAGGCACGTGCCTCAGGGCGGGCGGGTGCGTGTTCCCCATCTTCCTTCTGGCCTGGCACAGCTTTGATTCATTTGAGGCACGCCGCCCTATCGTTTCCAAATGAACTCATGAGGCCATCCAGAGCTCTTTGAGTAGTTTTTCCAAAAAAAAAAAAAAAGAAATGTTTGTGGCGCACCTGCTCAGGCCTGAGGCCACCAGAGCCGTAACACGGTGTTTTGGCGCTCGGGGCGTGTTCCGATTGCAACGCACCCCTTCCCGTTAGTGGCGCTTAGAGCTGGCGCTGCAAAGCCGCCCCTTGAATAGAGCTGCTGCGTTGAGCTGCTTTGGGCCACCCAGGGCTTTGCCCTATCAGCCCCGCCGTAATTACGGCTCTGGAGGGCACGGCTGTGTGCCGTGGCACGCTCGTTGGGAAACACTGCACGAGGGGACGGGGAGTCCGCAGCTGAGCTCACATCATCCTGCTCGTGCAGGGGACTGCAGTGAAAGCAAATGGGGAAGCTGTGTTTTTTCCCTTCCAAGCAGCCGTGCCACCCTCAGATGTTCACAAGCACGCCTGCACTGAAGCAGGACAGAGTGGGCTAACTGTCCCCGTGCAAAATTTCTGACTCATCTCACCACCCAAGCACATCCTCAATTGACAGAAACATTACAACCCTCAAAAATCACAATAAAATTCATCTTCTTATTTATCTTCTCATTTCAGATACTTTCTCTTGGTTCCCAAAGGGGCTTAAAAACAAAGTCTGGAAATCCCGTGACTCCAGGAGCTGAGGCTTTAAGGAAAATACCAAATATTGCAGGACTAGTGATACAATTAAGAGAGCTGGTGTAACTCTGGTGATGTTGCTCCCTCCTGAAAATGGCAGGGTGTGCTCTCTTGCTATGAAAAGTATACCATGTACCATGAGCTGCATGTGTGTGTATTTAGAAAATAAGGGCTTGTTTCATGGCCAAAAATATCAAGCCAAGCCAGAATGGTGTTGAAAATGACTAAGCCAGCCCCTTCCTCTTTGCTTAATAATAAATTTTAAGAACTATAATGCAGCTATGTCATTCCTGTTATAAGTGAGGTCAAACTGCTGCCAACAGGCCATACACAGTTCACGCATTTCTATGATGCCACTCTAATACGAAGCAGCAGTTCACAGTCTACGTAGATTTTAGCAAGCACCATGGTCTGCCTGTCTGTATTAAGGCAAAAGATCATATTACTACCAAATATTAATTGCACAGTATTACAGTAGTACTGTACCTACAAGTATGACAAAGTCTACAAATGTGTAACAGGAAACAGGGACTCGAAAAGTTTATAGACTAAACAGACGAGACAAATTGTGCACTCCCAGTAGGGTTGCCAGTTTGGGATAGACATATGCATGGAGGTTTCATCACAGGAAAAGCTTTAATTAAAGATTAAGCTATTTAATTTCTGAACACTCCAGGGTAATCCTGGGGGTCTGACAGTCCTAACTCCCATCCTTTTTAGATGCCACAATTTGAAGAGGGCTGCAAAGCGACTCAACCAGGACACTGGATTAGAAGGGCTAACAGACTGATCAGGTAAGAGAACTTCTATGCGCCTCGATGTGTGCTAACTCAGGACCAATTTAACATTGAGTTCTATGGAGTTTGGAAGTTTTTCCATGGTTGTCTAGAGGCTAAGACATGGAACATACCTTGAAGAAATTAGAGAGGTGCTTATTTTGATCTGACTTAATAAGCCTTAAATTCTACACTTTGGCTTCAGTTTCATTTTAAAGGAACACCTTCTGTGTCACTACCATTCAAAGTACACCAGTGGTTCCCAACCTGTGGTCCTTGGACCACTGGTGATCTGCGAGGGTACTGCAGGTGGTCTGTGAGAGGGAAAAAGAAAGATAATTACTGCAGGTAAATGTACTGTGACAAGTGCAATATGTTTGTGAGTGAGCATAATAAATCATTAGAAATAGCTGTGTTTTTAATACACCTTGATATACAAGTTTGATTCCTGTCAGCCATAGGCTATGGTAAAAATGTTTAAAACAGCTTGCTTACATGGTGGTCTGCAAAAGCTTTTGATGGCGATGTAGTGATCCACATAAAGAAAAAGGTTGGGAACCACTAAAATAGACAATGCTATGGCATTTGTCTGTTAACTGCATATAGGCACCCTTAGCTACTGCCTGCCAGTAACTGAAGCCTGCAGCAAAAAAGATTAATAAGGTAATAGCCCCACATATAGGAAAGAATTCCAAAGGAACCAGCCATTGATCAATGATGATTCAAGAGTGAGTGAGCAAACTGATGACTGAGTAGTTTTGCTGGAACTCCCTCACTCACTAACTGCCAAATCAGAATTGCAAAATAAAATATTTTTAAAATAAATTACAAAACCAACATAAAATAATTGAAAAGCAACAGAAATTGGAACTGTGTTAGATATTGACAGATTGAGTGCACATCATACACAGAATGTTGTGTGCATGGTAATTAAGATAGAATATTATTATTAAGCAATAAAAACTACAAGTTAACTATTAGGAAGTAGTTAAGGTGGAATGTGCACGTTAGAGTTGTTAACTAACACCTAGACAATATGGATTATTTCCCCTAGAATAATTCTACCTCAAAAAAAAAATGTAAGTCTAACAATGAACAGTTAATGTTTACCATATGTTCCTCCTTTACTTATTTTTACCTCAGGCTAATTGCAGTGTTCTAGAAAACGGAGTCCTAGACCTAAAGATTACAATCAACCCCTCGAATTGCACCCAAAAGTGAACAGGTGGCCAGTAATGAGCAGGAAATTACCAGTGTAATATGTTCATAGTGACCCAGCTAATTTCTAGAGACAAGTGGCTGCATTCTACTCCAGAATACGAAAGCATCATCTCTTGAATGGTAGAGCTAAGTAGTGCACTTTACAACATATATGGCCAGGTGGGCTGCATAGGGCGCACAGTTTCTGCACTGCTTCTTTTCTAAAGAGTAGTACATTTGTATATTCCACTCCACCTTCCTTGAGCCAACATGTCCTTTGCCAGCAGGATTTAACGTGAGGCATGTTGGTGTCCTTAGTTTATTCTTCATGCAGCAGGTAAAAGTTAAGTATGTCCCTACCATACTCTTTGAGTATTCAGTTCACTAATATTTATTGTTTTCCAATACCTGATATTTTAATTATATATTGTGTATTCCCATCTAACAAATACCCAGGAAACTGTGTTTACATACCCAGTTTACAACTGTGTTTACATATACATCCCAGCATTCTTCTTCATCAGTATCATTATATCTGTTACTTATATCTTTCATCCTGAAAGAGCTCAGATATTTTACAGACTTAAACAGTTACATATTACACACTGTTATCAATTCATCAGGCATTGCAATGCAGCCATATCTGAAGTGAAAAAAAGCAGCCCAATAGAGTACTTGTCCAGTAGTTCAGAGAACACTACAAAACTATTTAGAACAGGAAGTGAGTACATGTGTATTTTAAATTGAACTGCAAGGGAAATGTAGGTGAGCAAAATACAGTTACTGGAACTGGAACCTGGCCAGAGTAGTGCGTCCAGTATTGCTTCTCTCACCAATGCAGTGGGCTCTTCAGGAAGTCTATTCTGTCCAGTACAAAACACAGATGTGTGGGTTTTTTTCTTTATATGCTTGTTTTGCACAGGTAGTTACAGACATTATGATACATACTCCAAGCTTATATAGACAGTTTTCATAGTTTGATTCAGGTTGGGTCTTCCATCCTAATGTGTAGACTCCAATTCCCACCATTCTTTAATTTGTTTATCTCTTTTTCACCCATGCAGTAAAAAAGGTCTAAATAAGGCTGTTAAAGGTTCGATGTTTTAAAGTAACAGAAAGATGGATTTGCTGCTGCATCATTAATCAGAATTCCCTTATGACTGGAAAGGCAGTGAACAGAAAAGAACCATTTTTCTTTAACTGTCTTGTGACTAAGTCAATTTGCCTTCCACTTCACTGCACAATAGCTCAAGCAACTGATATATACTGTAGCTGGCTCAACCATGATGTATTACTATGGAATATATAACAGAACTGCATATACCATATAAGCAGTGGTTAAAGTAGTTTGGTGGGCCCCAGAACCCTCCTAATTGTTGGGCCCCCTTCCCGCATGTGCGGACCCCCTTTCTGCATGTGCAGGTACCAGCCCAGTAAGGATGAGGGCACGGGATGTGGAGGAATGGAGAAGGGGCAGGAGGTGGGGATACTTAAGGTGTGGCTGGGGGCAGGGGGCAGGAGGTGGGGGCAGTGAAGGGGAGGGTAGGAGGCAGGAGGTGTCAGGGTGCAGAGAAGGGGTGGGTGGTGGCAGGAGATGGGGCAGAGAAGGAGTGAGTGGACAGGAGGTAGAGGGCAGGAGATGGGGGTGGTGAAGGAGCAGGGGCAGGAGACAGTGGCAAAGAAGGAGTGGGTGGTGGCAGGAGGTAGGGGCAGGAGGTGTGGTGGTGAAGGTGGTAGGGGTAGGAGATGGGTGTGGAGAAGGGGTGGGTGGTGGCAGGACGTGGGGGGCAGGGGCAGGAGATGAAGCAGAAAAGGAGTGGATAGCGACAGGAGGTGGGGCAGAGAAAGGCTGGAGCAGGCCAGGGGCATTGCTGAATAGCAAAAAGACCTGGGGCACAGGCCCCCAGGCTCTGCCTGTGCTAGAACCCCCCCCATCACAGGGTCTGCCCCCAATAGGCCACACCCACAACAGACCCCCCCCCCCCTGCTCCACGCCCCAACAGGCCCTACCCCTGTCCTGGGCCCCCCTTGAAACTGGAATTCACATGAAATATTTTGAAATGGGGAAGTTTCACATGAAACAGAAATTTTGGAAAGAAAAGGTTACTTACCTGTAACTGGTGTTCTTCAAGATGTGTTACTCATGTACATTCCAATCTAGGTGTGCGTGCGCCACATGCACAGTACACCGGAAAGTTTCCCCCCAGTCAACCCTCAGGGTTGGCCATGGATGCTAGGGGGCGCTCTGTGATCCCTTATATATATCCCTGCCAAGCATAGCCTCCTCAGTTCCTTCTTGCCGGAATTCTGGCTGAGGGGAGGAGGGCGGGTGTTGGAATGTACGTGAGCAACACATCTCAAAACACCAGTTACAGGTAAGTAATCTTCTTCTTCTTCGAGTGATTCCTCATGTCGTTCCAATTTAGGTGATTCCCAAGCCTTACCTTGGAGGTGGGACGGAATTCTAGGGCTCCACTGAATGAAGGACGGCTGCTCCCACTTCCGCATCATACCTTGACTGCTGGGTGAGTGCGTAATGTGTGGCAAATGTGTGGATCGAGGACCACAGGACTGCCTTGCAGATTTCCACAATAGGTGTCCCTGCCACAAATGCCACAGAGGATGCCTGGGCACACACGGAGTGGGCTGTAAGCTGAGGCGGAGGGAGCCCAGCCAGCACGTAACACTGTCTAATACATTCAGTGTTCCACGAAGACAGGCATTGTGAGGAGACCAGGAAGCCTTTCATTCTGTCCGCCACTCCGACAAAGAGCTTGGTGCGGTCAATATAAAACACCAGCACTCTGCGGACTTCCAATGAGTGTGGGCATCTCTCCTTATTGGAAGCATGGGGCTTCGGGTAAAAAGACCGGTAAATAAATGTCTTGGGAGATGTGGAACTGGGAAACGACTTTCGGAAGGAAAGAAGGGTGCGGCCGCAGTTGGACCTTGTCTCTGAAGAACCAGGTGAACAGGGGCTCTGCCGAGAGCGCGTGGAGCTTGGAAACTCTCCTCACCGAAGTTATAGCCATAAGAAATGCCGTTTTCCACAAGAGCAGGAGAAGGGGCAAGATGCCAAAGGCTCAAACAAGGGACCCGTGAGTTTTGAAAGGACTAAACTGAGGTCCCATTGGGCTACGAGAGCCTTGCAGAATGGGAACAACCTGTCTAACCTTTTCAGAAAACACTTGACTAACAGGTCCGAAAACAAAGAACCTTGAGTCGTGCCCTGATGGAAGGCTGAAATGGCCACCAGATGGACCTTCACCGAGGACCTCGCTAGGCCCTGCTGCTTTAGTTCTAGTAAATAGTCCAACACCCGTGGAACTGGAGTCCTAAAGGGGGACATTCCCTTGCCCAGCGCCCAAACCGAGAAGCGCTTCTATTTTGCTTGGTAAGCGCTCCGCGTTGATGGTTTGTGACTGTTGAGCAAAACCTCCTGCACTCCCATGGAACACAGCCTAGTTAACCAAGAAGCAGCCAGGCCTTGAGATGGAGGGCCCGCAGGTTGGGGTGACGGAGAGAGCCCTAGTCTTGTGTCAGCAGGTCCAGGATCATGGGGTGCTGGAGTGGCGGTTCCCTGGACAGGTCACACAGGAGGGGAAACCAATGCTGACACGGCCAGTCCAGGGCTATGAGGATCAGCTGAGCTCTGTCCTGTCTCACTTTGAGGAGGACCAAGTGAATAAGTGGAGTCAGAGGAAAGGCACAATGAAGCCGAAAGGTCCATGGGATCAGAAAAGTGTCAGACAGCGAGCCGGGGCTGTGATTCCAAAAGGAGCAAAACTTGTCGCACTTCTTGTTGGCATTGGATGCAAACAGGTCTATTTGGGGACATCCCCGCTGTTGGAAAATGAAACGTACCACATCCTCCCAGAGAGACCACTGTTGAAATGGAAAATGCCTGCTGAGATCGCCCACTAGCATGTTCTGCGCTCCTGGCAGAAAGAATGCTACGAGGCGAATGGAGTGACAGATGCAAAATTCCCAAAGTGCCATGGCCTCCTGACAGAGGGGAGAGTAGCGAGCACCCCCTTGTCTGTTGACATAATACATTGCTGTGACATTGTCCATCTGCACTCACACCATCTTGGAAGCTAGTCTGTCTTTGAAAGCACGACATGCCAAACGCACCGCTTTTTAGGTTGATATGCAGCATTGCCTCACTCTCTGACCAAAGGGCCTGTGTCCTGATGCTCCCTAGGTGGGCACCATACCCCACATCCAACGCATCTGTGACGAGGGTCACTGATGGCACCGGCTCCTGGAACGGGCACCCTTTGCACATATTGTCTGCCGCCATCCACCAGTGGATGGAGGCCCGAACTCCTGGTGGGACAGACACTATGGTCTCCAGTGAGTCCTTTCCTGGGCAGGAGACAGTGGCCAACCATGCCTGGAGGGGCCACAAGCACAGGCGGGAATGATCCACCACATAGGTGCATGACGCCATGTGGCCCAGCAACTGTAGACATTTCCTGATCGAGGTCAGGAAGTAGTTGCAGAGATCTCGCACCAAAGCCAAAATGGTGTGAAAATGGTCTTTGAGCAGGAAGGCTCTTGCCAGGTTTGAGTCCAGGAGTGCCCCTATGAAGGTGATATGCTGCAAGGGTATCAGAGTAGATTTTTCTTTGTTGATCAGAAAACCGAGGCTGTCGAAGGTATTCCGAATGAAACGCAGCTGGGCCTGTACCTCCTGAGGGGACCTGCCTCTGACCAACCAGTCATTGAGGTATGGAAAGACCCAAACTCCTCGCCTCTGGAGGAAAGCAGCTAGGAATTTCATGAAGACGCGAGGAGCTGCGGCAAGGCTGAAGGGTAGGACCACAAACTGATAATGGCGGCCGCCCACCATGAAGTGGAGAAAACTTCTGTGCTGAGGGAGAATGGCAATATGAAAATAAGCGTCCCTCAAAAGCATACCAGTCTCCATGATCCAAGTAAGGGATAATAGAAGCTAGAGAGACCATGCAGAATTTCACCTTGCAGAGAAACTGGTTCAAGCCCTGGAGGTCCAAGATGGGACAGAGGCCTCCTTTCACTTTGGGAATGAGGAAATAATGGGAATAGAATCCCTTCCCTCTCCTGTGCTCTGGAACATCCTATACCGCCCCCTTTGCTAGAAGCAAGTTCACCTCCTCCTGCAGAAGAAGCTTGTGAGTGGGGTCCCTGAAGAGGGACAGGGAAGGGTGGGGAGTACAGGAGGGAGGGAACGAAGCGAACTGGAGCGAATATCTCAATTTGACCATGTGAAGGACCCACTGGTCTGAAGTAACACTGGTCCATGCCCGGTGAAAGTGGGACAGTCTGTCTCCAAACTGGAACGAGGGGTGGGTCATAAGAGAGTCTGGTACGCTGTGCTCGGGTGCATCCTCAAAAACCATTTCTTGAGCTCTGCCGAGAGCACGATTTATCCTTGGAGCGACTCGATGAGCTGTGATCTGACCGCTGTCTGTTACGATTTCCCCTGCAGGAAAAGTGCGCCCTCTGACTAAAAGATCTTTGAGTAGTCTGCGAGTGGAAGGGGTGTCGTTGGGATGCTGGTGTGTGGAGGCCCAAGGACTTTAGCATGGCTCTCGAGTCTTTCAAAGTTTGTAATCTGACATCCGTTTGTGCTGCAGCACAGATCATCGGTACCGGCGGTAACAGTGGGTCAGAAGACCAGATCACTCTCCCCAGTATGGTGCTCCGCCTCAGCAGTGGCCCTTCAGCACCATTCCCTGGTACCATCTCAGATAGTGGCCGTGGCGGGTGCTCCAGCTTTCTGCTCACCACAGCACCATGAATCATCCCCCTCAGTGAGAGCACTGTCTCCGGGCCAAAGGGCTCCGCACCATTCCCCAATGGGTTCCGCACCACCCTGGTCCCCGCGTAGTTGTTCACCCTGAGAGTTGGAGGAAGGACCAGTCAGCTCCAGACACAGTAAAGGCAGCCGAGTGGAGCGCTATAGCCATCCCCCTCAGCATCAGTCAGATGCTTGTCACATGCCATCTCAGTGGCCCTTCTGGACCCCCTGGGTGTACCATTAAGCTCAAGGTCCAGCGTCGGGCTACTCGCGGTCACCTCTCCTTTGCACACGGCTAGTGCCCCGCCTGAGGTAACCTGGGACTTGGACTTGGACTCAGCCCATGGCTCAGATCAACCTGCCAAGAGGGTGCCTCGGCCCTTGCCCCTTCCGACACGCACGAGGAGTCCTCATCCTCCCCACCAGATGAGGTGGTGGCAGGAGCTACCCCGGAGTCCACTCCAGACGATAGCAGGGCCCAGCAGGAGCTATTGAGGAGGGTGGCCCACAACCTAGGCCTCTAGGCAGAGGAGTTGGTGGAGGAATCTGGCCCTATTGTAGACATTTTGACTCCTGTAGGTCCTTCCTGTGTGGCCCTTCCACTAATAAAGACCATTAGAGATACCACGAAGGCCCTGTGGCATATTCTGGCTTCTATTCCTCTCATGGCTAAGAGGATGGAGCGAAAATATTTTGTCCCAGCCAAGGGCCATGAACATTTCTACTCACACCCAGCCCTGGGTTCTCTAGTGGTGGAAGCAGCCAATGAAAGAGAGCACCAGTGCAGTGCTGCAAGCAGGGTCACACTAAACTGGCAGACCTAGCCAGCCTGCCTGCTTGCCTTCTGCTTCCCCTGCAAATAGCCAAAGAGAGGACAAAGTGAACTGAAAACAAGGCAGAGAAGCTTCCTGCAGTGTTCCCCCCACCCTGCCCTTAGCTCCTGCCAGACTCCCAATCCCCCTGTGACCCAGGCCTCCTCGGATAACCACCTGAATATGCAAAGATCGGGCAAGCTGCAAAAAGGAGAGCAGATTCTCCCAGCACTGGTGGGTTCCCTGGAGCTAAACTCCCTCAACCAGTCACAAACAATGCTTCTGATCCCCCACAATGGATATCAAGAAGCCACCATATAGTATAGCCAGCTCCCTTTACTGCATTCCAGTCACTGGTCCCCAGTACAGCCACTAGGTCTGTTAAAGAAATAGGTTCTTCTGACCCCAAGGGGTCAGCCACATTACACAGAACGATATAGGCTTGAATCTTACCCAAAATAACACGCTGCCAGCCAATCCTTTAGTAACTACAACTAAAGGTTTAATATAAAAAGAAAAGAAACAAAATGAGAGATGTTATAGGGTCAAAGTGAATCACATAGGGTGTGTTCACACAGGCTTCTTATTTCGAAACAACAGAGGTTGTTTTGAAATAAGAAGTGGCATGTCCACACGACGTACTCCCATTTCGAAACAAGGGGTTCCCTTGTTTCGAAATGGGAGCGGTGTTTCGAAATGGCTTAAACCTACTTCCGTTTTGAAACAACCCCATGGGGACATGTTGTTTTGGAACAAACTGTTCCAAAACAACATTTGATCTTCCTCCCAGGGTGCTTAGCACCCTGGGAGGAAGGGCCACCCCCTCAGCACCCTGGCCAGGGAACCCTCAGCACCCTGGCCAGGGTGCTGAGGGGTGTCCCCTGGCTGGCAGAGGGGGACTGCAGACCCCCGTGGGGTGAGCCGCAGCCGGCAGGCAGGCTCATCCCACCGGGGTTTGCAGCCCCCCCCCCACCCGAAGCAAAATAGCATGTTCACACTGTGGACATGTTATTTCGTTTCCCTTATTTCAAAGACACTTTTTTGTGTTTCAAAATAACACATTATTTCGAAATGGATTGTTTCGAAACAAGTACTTTGTGTGTGAACATAGCCTAAATCATTTGTATGAATGGCTATGTCCACACATACATCATTATTTCAAAATAACCTATTTCGAAATGAGTTATTTCAAAATAAAGTCCTTATTTCGAAATAAGTTAATTTGAATTAATAGTTTGTTAATTCGAAATAAAGGAAAGCCTGCTTTTGAAATAGCGCTTGTTTTGAAATGGTTATTTCGAAACAAGGCCATTTGGACATGTTGTTTCGAAACAATGGTGTTGTTTCAAAACAACGTGTCCCAATGCCGTTGTTTTGAAACAACCGTTTCAAAACAACGGCTATTTCGATTAGATGTGAGGTTTAACAGTTTCGAAATAACGGCCGTTATTTCGAAACAACGGGCCCCGTTGTTTCAAAATAACAGTGCGTCGTGTGGACATGCCGCTTCTTATTTCGAAACAACCTCTGTTGTTTCGAAATAAGAAGCCTGTGTGAACATACCCTTAGGCTATGTTCACACACAGGGGGCTATTCGATACAAGTTGTTTTGAAACAACTTGTATTGAAATAACGCCTTATTTTGAAATAACTTATTTCGAAATAAAAAAAAAAGTTAGTTCGAAATAAGTAAAAAAAGCGGGAATTGAAATAGCATGTTCACACTGTGAGCTTGCTATTTTGATTCAGGGGCAGGGCACCATGGGAGGTGTGGCAACATGGCCGCCTCACTTGACTATGTTGGCAGCCATGTTGCTAGCCAGGCATGCCCAGGCAGGCACTTCCTGTTCTGCAGGGTGCTGAGCACCCTGGGAGGAAGGTCAGATGGTTGTTTCAAAACAACCGTTGTTTCGAAACAACATGTTCCAACGGGATTGTTTCGAAACAACTCATTTTGAAACAACGTTGTTTTGTAACCAAATGGGGTTTAAGTTGTTGTGAAACAATGGAACCCGTTGTTTCAAAACAACAGTATGTCGTGTGAACATGGCGTTTCTTATTTCAAAACAACCTCTGTTGTTTCGAAATAAGACTGCTGTGTGCAAAGAAGCTAAGTCCTTGTTTCACAGCTTCAGTTGTTAGTAAGCCAGTTTATAGGAATAGAGACCAAATAATCCAAGCGTAGAGTTTGTTCTAATTCTCCCCCATGAGAATTAGCAGGGCAGTTTCCAGGCAAGTGCTGGCTGGGGTCTCAATCCTGTGGCCCAAACTTTCCCTGAGAAGCTTGGACAGATGTGAGATAAAGGAATTCTGTTCCCAATGTCC
This sequence comes from Podocnemis expansa, assembly GCA_007922195.1. Classification (NCBI taxonomy): domain Eukaryota; kingdom Metazoa; phylum Chordata; order Testudines; family Podocnemididae; genus Podocnemis; species Podocnemis expansa. Next base: position 9,967,210 of record ML682057.1, read on the forward strand.
TTTTATAGTTGTAGCTAGGAAGGTGGGCATCTGCAGGTCAATTCTTCATGCGGGCTTTGATGACAGTTCCCAGGCACTTTCTTAAGTGGAGCATAGCAATGCACATTGTCCTTTGAAGGAAAACCTTCACCTCCTGGGCACCCCAGGTAATTAACAGCATTAGTGCCATTAACAGACAGTTTACATTGGTGCATCAAAGGTCCCTTTAGATGTTAATGTTCCCTCTTGACCCCTTCCAATAGAACAATGGTAACAGATAGGGAAACCTTCATTCACCTTGCTAACTTCTAACAGGATACATGTAAATATCATCAAGAAACCAGTAGTGATACAAATGCATATCAAAGCTCTAGCTTATTCCCTAGGGTTGCATTCCCCTATAATATGTCTTCAAAGGTTAGATTTAGGTCATGTATTTTACAAAGATGGCTTGGCCTTTTCAGGCCTAGCATGACACCCCCTCCTGGGGAAACAAAGCAGAGAGGCCTTAGCAGCAAAAACTGAATAAGCCTACTCTTACAGGAAAGAAAGAGTCCAAACCAAAAATACAGCATTACTGGGACTACAGTATCCAATGCAAGACAGACAACTTAATAGGAATTCACAATAAAATACAGCAAGACGATAACGTAAAACAAGCAAGGTGTCTAGTGGCACTTTCAAAGAGTAACAAATTTATTTATTGCTAGAGCTATTGTGGATGAAATTCCACTTTGTCAGACACTTGAAAATGGTTTCCAAAATGGGATTTTGCTAATGTGATAAATAAATGGGTTATTCTTTAAAAGTACCACAGGACTCTTTTCTGTTTTTACTGGATTAGACTAACATGGCTACCCCTCTGGAACTTTTCAGTAAAAGGATGGTTAACTTTGTGGTATGCTGCCTGGTAGGTGTACTGACGCTGTGCACAATTCATAAGAGGGCAAAACTAAAGAGGAGAATAAATAATATTTCCAGTTTGAAGGGTGGATGTGTGAAAATGGCACTTACTCACTCAAAGGGATCTGCTTTTCAGGGTATTCATTTTCTTTAGTGCCAAAGTAAGTTTTATTATTTGTATTCCTGTTTGCTGTGCAGAGGCAACTCCAATTAGATAGAAGGCTGGATTCTTTTCTCTTTTGGTCATCACTGATAAAAGATTCCTACATAAATCCTCTATGCAACCAAATGCAATGGGACTTTTTACTTGTTTAATGCCCCCTACTTACCCTCCCCCCAAGCTCCCAAGCCCTTTCTGACCCCGTTATTTCTCCTTCCCAGCTTGACAGGCCCTCTACAGTGCACATACACTTCACTTGGCTTCCAATACAAACCTCTGCGCCTGGGCTATTCCCCCTTCTTGCTCACTTGGCTCCCTATCGCTGCAACTCACCCCCATCTCTCCTGAGTCTAAGTTGGATGCTCCACTTCTTTTAATCTTCAGATTTTTTTTTTTTTGCATCTTTAGAATTATTTGCTAAATTAAAGCACAGGTGCAACTGCACTTACTCACCTACTGAATGTTACAGGGTAGCACTAGCACATGTGCCACTAGCCACTGAATTTGAAGGCCATGGGCCTACTCAAGCTAGGTGTGACTCAAGGCAGAATTTGGCCTGTGATGTATGAGAAGGAGAGCGAGAAGAATAGAACCCAGCTACTTGCAGATCTAAGGAGAAGTGGCAGTGGGGTTACAAAGGGAAAAAAAGAGTTATTAGTTGTCTGTGCAAATTTGAAACTGGAGAGGATGCTCAAGAGGCACCAGTTTAAATCCAGAATGCCCTTTCTGAGGCTCATTTCAGGAGTTCTATTGTAACCCAAACTATATAAACTGGTAAAGAATTTGGCTTCCAGTTGGGAAGTGGTCACAAGAGCCAGTCTTCATATGTGAAACTTTTATTAAAAGACTACATAACTAAGACGCATTATTCTACTGTGGCTTTTTGAACTCAGGGCCAAAACTGAAGCACATAACTTACGCAGACATGTCAACTCTTGCAACTTTATCATGAGTGATATTAGTGGTAGGTAAAGCCTCACTCATGATCTCCCAACAGAACTCTCAAATCTCAGGAATTTTTTCCCCAGCCCCAGTCTACTAATGTTTGCTCAGTCTGCTGTAGCCACAACATAGGGACACAGATAAAATGAATAGAATTTACCTTTAAAGCATCTGTTAGGCAACACTGTGTATCTGTTCTTTAATATCATAACTAAAATATTTAATTCAGTTTAATAGACATTATAACCAATATTTAACAAAGCTCCATATTGTAAATTTGGAACTCATTTTATATTCTTGATGGAATTTCTTTTAGATGTAACACTGTGTAATTTCATTTAAATATGTGTGAAAAAGATGTGTGAATGAAGGGTCTGTGTGATGGGGTCAGCTGACACCAGCCTGTCCTGATGAAATGCAAGTACCACCTTAATGGATGAACAATTCAAACTAATCTCTGAGAAGCAAGAAGAAGAATCCACCCAAGAAAGAAAAAAACAAAATACAAGATCAAAGTCATGTCTGCAAATAACTGGTGATGAATGATCATCAGACAGGAGCTTTGAGGCAGCAAGACACAGCAAGCACCATACACGCACATGAGACTCAGCAAGTATAAAAAAACATGAAAAGTTTGTGTCTTGTTCTCCAACTGTCACCTTAGAGCACCAGATTCATGACCTAGAGAGACCTGGCTCCCTCCTTGTGCCCAGCCTACTTGGCCACTGGGCTGGCTCAAGCAACACATAAAAGGACTGGTAATTATATCACGCCAGCTTCCAAAATTTCATGGGTATTAATGTATGTGTCTTTTTTTTTTTTTGCTATTTTTACATTTACAACTAAATATGGAATATTGCCTCCCCCCCCAAAGATCCTGCTAGTCTTTTCTAACAACGCCATCTTCTCTGTTATACCAAAAAGGCACCCACTAAAATGCTGTGCAACAAGAGCACCCAAAAGAAAATACTATTAGGATCTTATGTAGGGGGACAAGGCAATATGCTACATTTATTGTAAATAAGTAAGGATAGTAAAAAGCAGTCTCTCTCTCTCACACACACACACACACACACACACACACACACACACACACACACAC
>ML682057.1:9970305-10346901 GCA_007922195.1 Podocnemis expansa
CACACACACACACACACACACACACACACACACACACACACACACACACAGTTCTGCAAACTGGTATGATATAGTTACCAGTCCTTTCATGTGTTGCTTGAGCCAGCCTAGTGGCCAACTAGGCAGGGCACAAGGAGGGAGCCAGGCTTCTTTCGGTTGTGCGTCCGATGCTCCAAAGATGACAGTTGCAGAACGAGACCCAAAGTTTTCATGTTCTAACCCATCTTTTATACTTGCTGGCCCTCATGTAAGTCTATGGGATTTGCTGTGTCATGTTGCCCTCAGGGTTTCTGTGAGATCATTGGTCACCAGTCACTTGCAGGCTTCATTGCATTTTGTTCTTTTCTTTCTGGGGTGGCTCCTTCTGTTTGCTCTAATCAGAGATGTCTGCATTGTTCGGCCAGGTAGATGGTACTTGTGCTTCATCAAGACAGGTTGGCAATTGAGACTGGTCCCTTCATCCACACACTCTTCATTCACACATTTAAATGAACATACACAGCATACGCCTAAACCAGGTTTCATCAACGATACAAAATGGCGTACAATGTTTAGGCAGGAGTTCCAAACTGGCAATTTGGAGTCTTGTTGGGCATTGGTTATAATGCCTATTACTCAGAGTTACAGAATTATTTTACTTATGACACTGAAGGACATATACACAACATTAACTAAAATGTACTTTAAAGGTAAATGCAATTCATTATCTATCTGTCCTTCCATATTATGTGTCTGTGCCCCACACATCCACTCACTCTCTGCTTAATCTAAAACAATCCAACACACAAGAGAACAATTTCAAGCATAGAATAAATGCTAGGCACAGCATACGGTGGTGTTCAGCAGCGTTCAACTTTACAAATAATATCACTGCAGATGCGGTTACACTCCCAGTCCACCTGCTGCCCCAGCCTCACAACTGATGCAACAAGGCAATGGCCACACTTGCTTTCCTCAATTCGAACTCAGGGGGAGCTCCTGCCGCATGCGCAGGGTTCCCTTCCCAGCATGCGGCCCGGGGAGCTCGTGCCACACATGGGGGGTCCCTGCCCCCCACACGGCCAGTGGACGCTCCTGCAGTGTGTGGGGATCCCTTCTCCCCTGCACTATCAGCGCTGGGAGAAGGGATTCCCCAAGCTGAGCTCTGACAGTGCGGTGGGGGTGGGGGAAAAGGTATTCCCCTGGCCCATGCTGATGGAAGGTAGGGAATCCCTTTTCCCCCACTGCATGGTGCTGTCAGCACTGGGATGGGAGAATGCCTTCTCCCCCGCCCCCACTGTGGGGGTGGGTGCCCTGGCCCCAGGGAGCCCTGGGAGGGAAAACATCCCCTGCCAGGCTCCTGCCTTCTGAGCCTGGCATGGGGCAAAACATCTCCTGGCCAGCTCTAGCCCCACCGCGGCTAGAGCTGGGCAGGGGATGCTTATCTCTGTGCCGGGCTCAGAGTGCTGGAGCCTGGCAGGGGATTGGGTGGTGGCATAGCCCTTACAGGGGGCCATGTTGCCACACCTCCCTTGGTGCTCCTCCTTCAATTTGAATTAGCAAGTCCAGTTCATGGACATGCTAATTTGAATTGGAGTTTCTTATGTGGCCATGTCAATTTGAATTTGAACTAACAATTATTAGTTCAAATTCAATCATTCAAATTGACATGTTAAGTGTAGACACAGCCTTAGGTACTTAAAAACTGTTGTGTCCCCTCTCAGTCTCCTTTTTTCCAGACTAAATAAACTCAGCTCTTTCAGGCTTCTTTCTTAAGTCAAGTGTTCCAGATCTCTAATCATTTGTGTTGCTTTTCTCTGGATTTTCTCCAGTTTGTCCATATCTTTCCTGAAATGAAGTGCCCAGAACTGGACACAATACTCCAGCTGAGGCCTGATCAGGGCAGAGTAGAGTGGAAGAACTACTTCTCCTATCTTACAATACTCCTGTTAGTACATATCAGAATGGTGTTTGCTTTTTTTGCAACAATGTTACACTGTTTCATATTTAGATTGTGGTCTGCTAGGACACCCAGATCCCTTTCCACAGTACTCCTTCCTAGGTAGTCATTGCCCATTTTGTATATGTGCAATGCATTGTTCTTTCCTAAGTGGAGTACTTTGCAGTTGTCTTTACTGAATTTTATTCTGTTTACCCCAGACCATTTCACCAGTTTGTCCAAATCATTCTGAAATTGTGATCATATCCTCCAAAGCATTTGTAACCCTACCCAGTTTGGTATCATCAGCAAACTTTGTTAGTGTACTCTCCATATCAGGGGACTCCAAACTTTTTCATCTGAGGGACAAATCTGCTTTTACTTAATTACTAGTGGGTCAGACCTCTGACCTGCCTGCCTGCTGGTCCCTTTCCCCAACCTACCCAGTGGCTCCCTGGGCCCCTTTCCTGATCTGCCTGCCCGCTGGCAGGCTGTAGTTTGGAGAGCCCTCTCTATATCATTATCTAAAAATCATTGAAAATATTGATCAGAACAGGACCCACAACTGATCCCTGAGGTATCCCACTCATTATGCCATTACAGCATGACTGAACCATTGGTAACTACTCTCTGGGAGTGGTTATCCAACCAATGTTTCACTCATCTTATAATAGCTCCATCCAGGCTGTACTTCCCTAGTTTGTTAATGAGAAGCTGATGTGAGACCATATCAAAAGCCTTATTAAAGTCTAGATGCACAACATCTGCCACTTCCCCTCTATCCATAAGGCTTGTTATCACATCATAGAAAGTTATTAGGCTGGCCTGACATGATTTGTTCTGGACAAATCCATGACAACTATCACGTAGTGGCTTATTCTCTTCTAGATGTTTGCTAATGGATTCCTTAATTATGTGCTCCATTATTTTTCCTGGTACAGAAGTTAAGCTGACTGGCTATAATTCCTTGGCTTGTCCTTATTTCCCTTTTTATCAATGAGTACTATATTTGCTCTTCTCCAGTCCTCTGGGACCTCTCCAGGTTTCCATGATTTTTCAAAGATAATAGGCATTGGCTCAGCTATCTCCTGAGTCAGCTCCTTGAGTATTCTAGGGTGCATATCATCAGACCCTGGTGACTTGAAGTCATCTAACTTCTCTAGGTAATTTGTTCTTTCCCTATTTTAGCTGCTGATCCTATCCTGTTTTTACTGCCTTCCCCTATGTCAGGCATCCAGTCACCACCAACCTTTTCAGTGAAGATTGAAATTAATAAATCATTTCCACATTTTCTTTTATTGTTTTTCCCTCTTTCCTGAGTAACAGACCTACACTGTCCTTAGTCGTCCTTTTGATTCTAATGTATTTAAAGGTTTTTTTGTTACTCTTTATGCCTTCAGCTGGTTTGATCTCAGTTTGTGCCTTGCTGTACATGGGTGTAACTGGGCAGCTCTTCTTTCACGTCCTGCTCGGAGGGTGGCCACTCCACTTCATGGTCTAGCTTTGTGGCACTTGTTGCTCTGCTAGGCAGAGTAGTTACAAAAGGTTCGGCTCCGAGCAGGGTGGAATAGGCAAACAGAGTCTTTAGCATCCAGTGCAATAGATGGGATGGGGCAGGCAACGAGTCTTTAGCTTGAGTCATTTATAGTACCAAGACCCAGTAAAAGGAGGGAACCTTTTGTGGTTTGGAAATCTAGGGAAAGGGGCTAGCTAAGCTCTGGGAGATTGGGGGCAGGGGAGAGGGTCGCAGGCCCACCTAGAACCACTACATCCCAGCCCAGGGCCCTACCAGTGACTGAGGGATTGACCCCCTGGGTCAGTGGTGCTCCCACAGCAAAGCACTGACCGAGGTTTCAGGCCCAACTGGATGATTATCCTCTGTTCCTGGGCTGCTTCCTCCCACCCAAGACCTAGATACCTGTAGTCCTGGATTGTCCCCAGGGTAAACCACCAGTGGCAGGCTGACCAGGCCCTCACTGTCAATCGCTGATAGGTCAGGCAGCTTCCCATATCTGTCAGTGGGAGGCAACTCCTCTTGGTCACTGGGCCCTTCGGTGGACTGTAGTTTCCCCAGGTCTTTGAGTCCTTTGGCAGAGAGCAGTTCTTCCAGGGTTTGCCCCTTGGGTTGATCTAGGTGCCCCATCTGGGTTTCCCCTGTCAGGTAGAATGGTTAAGTCCTCCAGGGTATGGTTTTCCCAGGGGCCTAATGGTCTATACCTTGGGTTGTTGGAGTCCCTGGTGGGTGCAGGCTCTGGCAGCACACCAGGGACATCCGGCTCCTTCAGCAGGCTTTTCCAGACTGAGTCTTCAGGCCAACCCTTTATACTTCCCCTCTGCACTTGGCTCCGCCCCTCTGCTTCTGGGCTTGGGGCTTGGTAGTTCTCTGTTTTGTCCAGCAGGGGGAGTGCAGCCCTTCTTTGCATCCTCTTAGAGGACAGCCCCTCCGCTTGGTTACATGTGGCCTCTCTGATTTTTCCCCTACATAATTGTGTTATTAGTCATCCTTTGTATTTATCCTCGTTTCCACTTTTTGTAGGACTCTATTTTTAGATGATTGAAAATCTCTTGGTTAAGCCAGGGTGGCCTCTTGCAATACTTCCTATCCTTCCTACCCATTGGAATAGTTTATTCTTGTGCCCTCAATACTGTCTCTCTGAAAAACTGCCAACTGTTTTGTTGTTTTTCCTCTTAGACATGCTTCCCATGGGATCCTAGATACCAACTCCCTGAGTGTGCTAAAGCCTTCTTGAAATCCATCATCTTTATTTTGATGTTCTCTCTCCTACCATTCCTTAGAATCATGAAGTCTACCCATTTCATGATCACTTTCACCTAAGCTACCTTCCACTTTCAAATTCTCAGCCAGTTCCTCTCTGTTTGTCAAAATCAAGTCAAGAATGGCCTCTTCCCTGGTAGCTTTCTTCACCTTTTGAAATAAAAAATTGTCATCAATAATTTCCAAGATCTTGCTGGATAATCTGTGGCTTGCAGTGTTATTTTCCAAACTGATATCTGGGTAGTTGAAGTCCCCTAACACCACCAAGGCTTGTGCTTCGGATGAATTTGTTAATTACTGGAAAAAAGCCTTATCTTCCTGGTCAGGTGGCCTTCCTCTTCCTGGTCAGGTGGCCTGCAGTAGACCCCTAACATGATGTCACCCTTGTTTTTATCTTTTTATTTTTACCCAGAGACTTTCAACGTGTCTGAAATGTGTCCATCTCCACCTCAGTCCAAGTATACACATTTTTAATATACAAGGCAACACCATCTTTGCATTCATCTTCCAGTTTAAACGAAGATGCACAGATCCATTAAGTGGCAGCACTACACATATTTATATCATTAGTGCCAGCCTCCTGACTTACTATCTGACAGGAGTGGAAACTTTTATCTACACAGACACTTATTTGGCACAGGGTTTGAACTGAATAATTTGTGGAACAGGTGACTAATCTTTCTGCAGTCTTTTCCTTGGATTCTTCCCACATGTGGATATGTTAGTCTTGTTCAGTAAAACAGAGTCTGGTGGCACTTCTGAAGACTAACATCTCATGAGTTTTCATGAGAGAAAATTCCACTTCATCAGTTGCTTGAAGCAGGATTTTCTTCCACGAACTTGCATGCGAGAAATAAATTTGTTAGTCTTTAAAAGTGCCACCAGATTCCTTGTTTTTTTCATATTTTGCAACATTTCATATTTAATATTTTGCAGAAGTTTTCACCAAGAATCTGAATGTCGTAACTAAATGCTACAATAAGCTTTTTGCCACCACATCCATCTGCCATTAGGTAAAACCATTTTTAGTGATAGACCTGGTCACCAGTCATTAATATTGACTATTCTTTAGTGTTGACTATTCTTGACTCTTGCAGGTATGAGAGACAGACTCAGTTATCTTGGACGGTAATGCAGAAGCCTCAACCCCACTCATTGATGTTTGCAGCAGCAGCAGTGCAGAAGGTATCTTTTCCTTCATTCAAACCACTGAACTCAAATTCTCTTATTTTTCTATTCTATGGTTAAAATGGACAAAAGTCACATTTCCCTCTGCAGTTAAATCAAGCAGAAGAATCTGTTATTATACCACTGGCCATGAATGGATCAAGTCCATAATTGCCTTAATGTCAAGATGGTGTCAACAACTGATCCAGCTTCCACATTGTGGAGGCCATTTTTCTCAGGTTCTACTTTTGTCCTTGTCCATGTCAAGAACACAATCCATATACTAGAAGATCTGTAAAAATGGACATGAAACATACCAAGATATTTAAAATCCATATAATTTATATTGCATCACCCACTAGTATGAGCTAAATCTAAAACTACAATTGTTAGAAGGATTGATGCATGAATCATTTAATTTATAGGCTGCCCAGTCTGGACAAATTTATGTCACATTTGACAGAGATAATAAAATTTTGAGTAGACATATCCTACACATTATGGGTGAAATCAATATCGCCAAGATCAAGCATTCAAAAATCATGCATCAGGCCTCCAAAATCATGAGATTGACTTAAAGTTCATGAGATTGAAAATATAAATGTGAAATCTTTTTATCTGCCTTTTGGGTTTCCAACCTTTTGTTTCATATTTTCAAGTGTTTTTCTGCAACTGAAATGACTGGAAACTCTTTGTGAAATGAAAATTGATTATGATGTAATAACATAATTCCAGGAGTGAAGGCTTAACCAAAACCACAAAATATTGTGAGATGCATGATAAAATCATGGGATTTTGCAACATTGTGAGATCACCTCCATGCAGAAAACTAGCAGAAAGCCTCTGCAGTACTTGCATCCCACACAAGCCTTACTTTTAAGCACATGCTTAATGTAGTGCTTTGCCTACATAGTTAGCTCAAACTTATTGTATGCAGCTCAGTTCACTGTTATTTTACTATACAGTGGGGACCCGGCAACCGCCTGTAAACCGGCCTGCATGTAAATGGGACCGGAAGGTCTTCCCTGAGGCACCGGCCCAGGCCCCGCTCCCTGGCCACGGGCCACGTCCCTGGCCCCGCTTTTGTGCTGGGGTCCGAGTCGGCCTCAGGTGCCTGCTGCCACCAGCCTGGCCCTGGATCCCTGGCCAGGGACAGGGCAGGGAGCAGTGGCGGCGGCCCTTCCAGCCCTGTGCTAGGTCCAGCCACCCATGGCCGTGGCTTCTGCTCCCTGCCATGTCCCTGGCTGGGGATCCAGGGCCAGGCTGGTGGCAGTAGGCGCCTGAGGCCCGCTCAGACCCCAGCACAGAAGCGGGGTTGGGGAGCGGGGCCTGGGCTGGTGGCCTGGGGTCTGTCTCCAGGGCAGCGAGGCTCCTGATCCTGTTTATGCAATGCACGTTAACGGGACCACATGTTACTTTGGGGCCTTTGGGGGACATCCCGTTACTGCGCATTAACTGGTCCCATGCGCAAACCGGTCACGCAGTAACGGGTCCCCACTGTATTTATTTGATAATTCTGATTGTACAATTAAATGATTTAAAACTCAGATTTTGAGTCTGTTTCCAATGCCTACAGAAGACAAGGAATGTTAGGGTTAGTAGACAGGATTGTTATATAAGAGGTAATTAATGAAATTACATTTATCCTATAACAAAATATACCATACCATATCCTGTAACAGAGTATACTGTAATAATCCTTAGTTATATAGCTTTTAGGATAATTTAAACATTTTGACTATTCGACTTTTTAAATATTCCATATACCTCATGAAGGGGACAAGAACTAATTGTTTTTTAACTAATTGTTTGCACTACCTATTACTAAAAATTTCAGCATGGTTGAATAGGACCACAATAAGTATGTCTTCTTAATTCAAATAAAACTCTTGGAATATCCCTTTACCATAGGAGACTGGATGGAAAAATTATTATAAAATGCTTCCCATGTATATAACAATGTTATAAGCCTCAAGAACACCTCCAACTACTTTCAGCCAGATAACTCCACACTGATTATGTATATAAGTTGTGCATTTTTTGGTCCACAATGAAACATGCCATATTTATGAAATATACCTGAGATATTGTGGTGCTGAACAGTCAGAAAGACTTGTAGTATGGCAGGAACTCCAGAGCATGTTAGTGTCATCCTTCACCACAGGCTCAGAAATTGTTATTAAGAAATCAACTTTTATGCACTGATCACATAGTGCTATCTGAAATACAGTAGTCAGATATATTTAGGAGAGAGACATATACAAGTGTATGCATTTAATTATCACATTTGTAAGCATACATTCTAAAAAATAAAACAAACTTTCATACTATCAATAGGGGGCCAAACCTAACATGGTGCTTTTGGAATATGAGGCCCCATCTACATATTCTCCAGTGCACATATCTAGGCCACAGAAGCTGTTGCCAACCCCACAGTCATTTCTGTACTACTTTTGATGCTAGGCATGTGGGACTCTGCAAATCAGACATAACCCCTGAGAGAATGTTCAACACACATATCAGGCCAGATCCAACTGTCGTATGTGCAAACACAACTCCTCAAGAGCTCCACCCCATCATGATAAAATGCATCTTGCACAAAAGAACCCATTTTTAATAAACAGTACACATGATGCCATAACAAAGTGATTTTATTGACATTCCTGTATAGTGATATGATTGAATAGAAAGCACAGCCTGAGTATCATGTGACATTTGTCTGTCAATATAAGCAAAATCAGTCCAATAATGAGGACCTTTACTGCCATTGACTTGTATGAAGTCTTTAACAAAACAATAATAGACATATCATTTACATAAATTGGAAGCTGCAAGGAATTTGGCTAATGGTACAATATTTACTCTACCTAGTACTTACTACCTACAAGCCTCTGTTTGTCTACTAGAACAAAGGGACTACGTGACTCACTAGGGAGAAAGTAACAGTTCAATTTATTGGACTTTGTGATAGCTAGAAAACCCATTCCAGATGTGTAGTATATTGCAGTATTTTTTTTAAATAACGAACTCTGAGGTACAGCAATAATAATAATAACAATAACAAAATAAGCACCGTATTAGTTGTAGAAAGGGTTGTTGGTCTGCATTTTACTGAAAGTGTTTAATCTTCACTGGGAAGCCCTGTTCATGTTGCTATGAAGACGGAGTGAACATCCAAGACTTCAACATAAATTAACCAAAGAATTCTGAAGCCAAATTCATCCTGCTGGAACCCCACTCATCTCAGCAGGTTTAACACCAGGAATGAACTTAACTCTTTAGTTTAGTGTATACTATTTATGTGACTATATATACATATGAAACAACTTAAATTTTTCTTTTGTTTACTCAAAGGTCTTAACTGACTCCTCCTCCAAATTATAGCCTTTTCTCTTCTCCCTACCTGACCTGATGGGATGATTTTAATCTCCAACTGTCCCCAACTGGATCTACATCAAACATATGTTACAATGAAACCTGAAAAAACAAAACAGTCTGGGTTTCAGGTTAAATTGCAAATTCAAAATTCAAACACAGTTCATTGAAAGTTTCATGTGCACTTGAGCAAACTGGGGAACATTTATATTTTCTCACTATAACTTTATAAAACTCATGGTTTTTATGAAAAACTACATGTAGCCTGCTTTATTTCCTTTCAGTTTTGTGGTATCTTTGAATCCCAGAACTTAAAAGCCTGTCTCAGGAGGTGAACATCTACACGGGCCTGAAGAAAAGACTTGGGTGAACCTCTGCAAACTGAAAACAGTGAAATACAGTTGTATTCCTGCTAACTCAAACTCTAGATAGCTTCCTCACATGAACAGTCTGTTAAAATGGATAGGATCACTTAAGCACAGACAGTGAACATGTTTTGGCTACATTTATTCATGTTTTTATCTCTAGCACCCTCAGCAGAATTTTGGAACAGCCACAGAAACAGAACAACACTCTGGAGAGCCAATCAACAAATGATCATTTTTCACTTCTTCCAAAACTGTCATTTACAACACGTCAGTTTTTCTACTTTTTCCTTTTTGCAGCCTAAGATTTGTCTATTCATTTTGATATCATGTCTTAGTTTAATGATACAACACAATGTTTCAAGAAGGGAATTAGGGTGAAGCAAACAATGGATTATGATTGTTCAGTACAGCTTTTATCTGCTTCACAGTACTCTCTCCTGTGAAAAATCTTTTATTCCTTCTTGAGGGATGGCTGAGAAAAAAAATGGCTCTTATGACTAATCCAAATTTTTGTGCTGAATGTGCAGACCTGAGGGAACAGAGAATACACTCTTATTTATAAATAAGTAATGGCATTTGAATAGAATAACATGGGAAAATAGTTCCTCTTGTGTATGTGTTTTTGAAAAAAAGATCAATAAATGTGTAAAGATAGAATGAATATGGTGTTTCTGTTGTGAGATGATAATTATGCAAACTCTCATAAGAAACGGTATCCCAGAGATGTCAATGTGTGAACATTACTTGAGGAGGACTTTATGGGGTGGATAAAAAATGAAAACTATAGGATCAGATGAAGTTTCTGGAGGGAAAATCACCAAAGTATGGTGTTTTCTTTTTCAGTTTCAATGTTTTGGTGACAAGTCCAGCAAAAGCATCATTAGAAGGATTATGAGGACATATAGAAAAAGAATCAATTAGTTTCTCTTCCTATTATTTCTGATCTGAGAATATGCAGTCTGTTGCCATTTTCCCCCATCAGAATCATCTGAGAAAACCGCTTTTTAAAAATGTTTCCATGCTATGCACTTGCAAGAGTGCTTTTGCCAGAGATTATGATGGAAAGAAGCTGGCCATGCCACCTATTTCCTATATTCAGAACACTGAGTTGCTTGACATGGTGATTGCCATGTATGAGGATGTCTGCAACCTATTCTAACCTCTAGAGCATTGCCAATGTTAGAACCTGATCTGAAGAAGGAATTCAGGATCCAGTCTTTCTTGCAATCTGGGCTAGAAGTTATCTATGCACAGACAAATATCTTTCATTATCCTACGAAAAATAATTTATTTTTTTAATAAAATACAGCTTTGAGATACTTTAAAAATTCTAACTATACAGTTTTCTAAAGACTGGATCCCCTCCCCCCCCTTTTTATATATATTGTGAAAGAGTTATTGATATACATTTTTCTTTGGCCAACCTGGAACCAACGAGCTGAATACTGAACTTCGTTTGTTTTCTTGTACAGTCAAAGACACTTAGCATTAAATATATGTTATGTTACTCTATAATAATGCTATCAGGGATAAAATATAAATCTTGCACAAAAAATCTGTGTTTGGGACCCAACCTATGAGAAGCCCACATATTGCAACATGAAAGTCTTTGTGGCAATGCTGGTATAATGCATTCTCATATAACTTGCTCTGATGTAACAGATGCATACAAAAGGATGTAACATAATTACTGTCAATAACAGCTAAACATGCACTGTATATGACTATAAAACTGAGAACTTCTGGGGGCAGGGGCTGTATTTTGCATGAGTGTGTACAGTCTAGTACAATGGGGCCCTGATCCATAGTTGGGGTCCCTAGTGACTATGGTAACACAAATAGATAGATAAATAAATAAATAAATAAATAACAATGTTTATTCTAAAATAAATACTTAAAAGAACCACATGATAAAAAATACTATTAAAGGGCCATCAGATGTCAAGCAGAATTAATGGAGCGCATTAGAAATTCCATATAAACCAAAATATAACATTTCTGCTTAGAAGAATGTCTTCACCTATCACTACTAAGACATGTACTGATATAAAAACTGAGAAAAAAATCATTCAGAATATTAGAAAACAATCATATACACAATACTGTGTTAATAGCTAAATATGTTGGTCAGTAAAAACACATGGAAAGACTTGACCCGATCATGTTCTTTGAAAGGAAAGTTTACAAGAACAGAATGTATTAGATGTTGATTTGTCTACAGACTTGACAGTTAACTGAAGTATAACATAATGTAATGAGCATAGTAAGAGAGAGATAGAACGTGTGGTTTGTGACTGTCATCTATTTCACATGAGCTACTGCTGATATTAAGCTCAAATTATCCTGTATATTTTACTTATTCTTTGATGATATGGTATGCAGAAAGTTCTTCAAATTTTCCCAGTTAAGACAAACACTTTCAATTTACCATTAGTTTTGGAAAACATGGGCAGCAAAAATTAAAAGTAGGATACAACCTATGTTATCGGTTTTGGTTGTAACAGCCTCAAGAATACCCATCAAAGACAAATGTGATACTCTGTATCTTGCCTTTTCTTGGTTTTGGATCTGGAAGGTGAAATTCACAGAAGAAATCTGATGTCTACACTAAGTACCAAAAAAGAGTTGGATCTTTGATTCAGTGGTACATAAACGAGGCAGGTGGGTCATTGGGCTTCACTCCAATAAGAATGGCTACAAATGCTTAACTGAAAGAGAGAGATGATCTCACTGCAGTTTCACATTTAACAGAACTTTGTCTAAACCCTTCTGTGCACTACCAGTTCTGAGGTGCTGGAGGCTTGTGTTTGACAATAAAGGAAAAAAATAAAAATAATCAGAACTTAGCTTGCCTTTCAAGAAATAAATGGCTTTTGATCTAGGGGAAGGGATTGTCTATAATTTTCATTTGTAAGGGAACATTTTAAACATTAGATAAAAAGGAATCAGTAAACAAAACCCAAAGATATTAACAAGAGTAGAACATTCTTCTTAGTCCCCTTTTCTTTGTCATGTACAATAGTTAGGTAAGGGATCCTTGTCCTTTCTGCTACATAATGAGACATCCTTCTTGAGTGTGCACAAATTTGTGCTTCTTGTGTGGTAAACATTACATTAGAGATGCCCCTCCCAATATGTCTGAAGTGCAATCCAGTACTGGCACATAACCATCCATAGCAATCACTGGAATACTTTGCATTGCTTTACAGGTTTTTTTTTTCTTTTCCCCCCAAATGTCTTATCTGCATCATATGCCTAGGTTGGTTCCAGCTGATGTGGATCATGAGTCCATGTATAAAAATTTCAGTTTGGCTCATCAGCGTCTCTCAGATGGATGATATGTACAGGAGAAACAAGGACAGATGAAAGAAACGCTTGACCACCTCCTGAATTCAACTGACTTTAACTGTTAAGTAAGATGAACTGTGGATTTGTTTAGAAGACATAGGCATATGAAAGCTTGGAATGCTTGATGAGGTTATTTATTTTTTACTCAACATAAGTGGAAGTAAACATTTGCCAACATTTGGTCAAGCGTAACATAACTTGCATTCATATTTTCATTATTATTAATGGAGGTATGTGGAGATATACAGAAACCTTGAGACAGTTGTTTTTCCTATTGCATACAGGCTAGCAGTCCATTGGGAACTGAGGATGAAAGAATGAAGGCTAGATCTTTGAGGGAGGCAGATCTTCATGCACAGCTTTTGCCAATCCTGATTTTTGTTTTCAAAACTAAAACATGGAAACCCAAGACCATATGATGGTGGGGAAGGAAGGTGACATCATCAGCCAGGGAAAATACCAGAAGTGCCTGAATTTCTTCATTCAAGTCCAAAAGTGCTAGTTTCTTCAACAGCTGTCAACAGCTTTTCATATAACATAGAATAAGATGGGTAGGGTGGAAGATCCAACCGGTTGAAACATGTGTGTGCCCTGCAAATGGAAAAATGCAGTGTGGTAAGTTTCATTTGTTTTTATCAAATATATTAATGATAAAACACTGCTTATTTTGATAGACATCCAATTATGTCATCTACATCAGTGTTTCACAGCCTTTAGTGGCCTGGGGAACACCTAAAGGTATTAATTACTTTACACAGAACACCTGGCGAAAACTTGCTCAAAAAAGCTTGTTTATATCAGCTGGATGGTCATATATCATCTGTATATTATGCATTTCTGCAAAAATGATTTGGGAAACTAAATTAAATACAATTTTATGAATATAACACATTTATTTCTAAAAAAACAGATACATAATGATTATGCACATAACTTAAAACTGAAAATTATATTACTTAAGTTTTAATGGAAATTTTGAATCTGTATGTTTGAAACCAAAATTTATCTATTCTTGGAATAAGATTAATAAAAGAAAAAGCTTCCACAATAAGACATGTCCAAGTGATTTTGATGCTGGTGGTAACAGTGATGGGAAATTTAAAATGCCACTCCCAAAGAAAAGGAGCAAGGCAGCAGCAGATGCTGATGTGCACCTGGAAGCTTTACTGTGGTTGGAACATTTTAAATTTCTCAGGTACATATTGGCTTATTGTGTTGCTCTTTCACCCCTCTCCACTCAGCAGTCCCTCCCCACCGAAGGGGAGGGGTCAATCATTGAACACCTTTACTGTGTCTGTGGAGCACCAGCGTTCCATGGAACAACAGTTTAGAAACACTGGTCTCCACAATTAAATAAATCCTGAGTATTAAACTACGAGCCCCTAAAATCCAAAGACAGAGAAGATGTTTTAAAAATATACATGCATCACTTTGAAAAACATATATACATACATAAACTAAGTATTATGAGAAAATCTCTATATGACAGGCTAGATTCTTCATTAAGCCCAGATTGTGCAATGAGCTGCATGTGGGTGACAGGGCCATACCTAGAGGGCTGCTGGGCCCAAGACGAATAGGCCTATGGGGGTCCCCTGCTCCCCCCTTCTGCTGGAGGGAGTGGGACAGGCTGGCCCAGAGGCCTGGCCCCTGTCTCTTGCCCCTCCTCTGAGGAGGGCTGGCCAGAGCAGAGGCCAGGTTCTGCACTCCTACACCCACCCTGCTGCCTATGGCTTCAGCGGGCTGGGGGCAGGGGACAGCATGGCTGTGGGGGCTGCAATGGGGTGGGCCCCACACTGTCCTGCTCTCAGCAGGACACCACGGGGCCCACAGAATTGCAGGGCCAGAGGTGATTGCCCCTCTTGCCACCTCCTAAAGATGACCCTGGTGGGTGAAATCCCTGTGCAAACATGGGGCTCACTGCGGAATTAAGGTTCACTAGTGCCACTCTGATTGTTTTGTGGTCTTGCAGAAATGCAAAGCAGTTATACAGCCTATGTAAGTGTTTGAATCTGCTCAATACTACAGGATAGGTATAATGCAGTTTCAGTGTATTAGCAAATCTGACACTGTGAGTGAACTAATAAGATAGGACTAACAGCTGTAGGCCCAGGAGGAAAATAGGAAACATTACAAAACTAACTGGTTTGGGTATCTGAAAACAGAAGGTCTCCTAAAAGTTGACTGCTGTTTCTGTAACTCATTGCAAGGACAGCTTTCAAACATTATTTTTACATGTATCACTGCAATGCGTAGGAGCCCTAGTCAGGATAAGAAGTCTTCTGATTACAATCTATAAGTACCTACATGAGGAATGAACATTTAATAATGGGTTGTACAGTTTAACAGAGATGAGTATAACAAGATCCAATGGTCAGCAGCTGAAACTAGACAAATTCAGACTGGACATAAGGTACACATTTTAACAGTGATAGTAATTAACCACTGAAGCAGTTGGCAAAGTCGAGGTGGACTCTCCATCATTCTTATTTTAAAATGAAGATTGGATGCTTGTCTAAATAAAGACATGCTCTAAGAATGTGCTGTATAGTAGGTCAGAATACATGTATTGTGTTAGGCATCATATGAACACAGACAACAAGACAGTCCTCAAAGAATTTACAGTTTAAGTTAGTTAACTTTGAAGTTTTTCAACAATACAGGGGACACATTTTCCATGAAAAATGTCCCCATTTATCAACCAACTCTAGTTTTAAATCATTTTTGGGTCAGGAGAAAGATTTCCATTTGTATTTTGACCCTGCTAAGCCTTTTACTATTTTCTTTTATTGCAGTAATTTTTGTGAACAAAAATCCTGAAGATGTAAAGTGCTTAATAGGAAAAGGCCACAAGAATAGAAGACTAACCCTAAATTACTACTAACAATTGTTCCAGTCAGTTCAGCATAAAAATAATATTTGGTTTTTACTTTTCAAACACAACGACCTTTCCAAATATCCCCAACTGCCACAAAATGATGCTGATTAGTAATCCATCATGTTATACTTAATCTGTCTCTGTAGGGAGTGCACATATTTGTCTCCTTCCCCCTCCCCCCTCCAAAGCCCTATGCATAGTGCTGGCTGTTGTTCATGCCTGGTATTTCCTATCCCCTTCCGGCTAGATCCTCAGCTCCTGTAAAATGGCAGAGCATTCTGAACCCAATGGAGCTATGGTGATTTTTGAGACTATGACTCCTGCTATTTTTAGAATCTATGGTCTTGTTTTAGTTCCAGCTCTCAGATTTCATCCTTTAATGCATGTTATTTCCTATGAACGGAAGCAGAAGAGCCCTTCCTAAAGTAGGCACTGTCTTAATCTTTGCTATTCATTTGTTAGGCCAACCAAGTAGCAAGAAAACCAGGCCAGAGGCAGATTAGTTGGCATGAGATTTGCAGAATTGAAAGGGGAATTTATCAAGCACCCAGTGAATCATTAAAAGTAATCAGGCAACAGAAATAGCCAGAGGCAATAGGCTCCATTGCAATGCAGAATTTCAATTAAGAGAACTTATACTGCTTTCTCTGAACAAAAGAATTGTAAAATCGTCAGTCGCTGTGAGAGTATGCAATAAATGTAATTTCCTTTGGAAGTAACTGGGAACATAAAGGAGTTAGAGAAAAAAATGAACCTTGATAAAACCATTATTATAATACAGCTCACAAGTTAATGTATTATGTAGTGTCTGTGTTAGAGCTAAGTAGCCTTCCACTGTTACTTGGGTTTCTCAACCCTCTTTGGGAGCTAGAGGGTGCTTGAGTTCACTTGGTCCATTCAGTCACTGGAGTCTGGTGAGAACAGAGGCAAAAGTGCTGATTAGGGCTACTTGCAATGGTGTTTACTGTAATGTAGACACCTGTCCAAGAGGAAGTGGACTGAGATAATCAAATTCATTTCTTACAGGCCAGTGAACAACCGTCTGCTGTTAATGACTTTCAGACAGTCCTTATCTGGGCCAGATTCAGAGCATAGATCAACTTATTTTACTATTACTAGTCCTTTAAAATGTTATCTCTCAAAACTGAGGCTTTTATTAACCTTATGAGCATCACATGTAAAGAACATTTAGGGGAAGAGAAGAATGTTATTTGTGTTATTTCTTTACTATTTGAATGGAAGGCAAGGACCTAATATACTGTATGTCCTCAGGGCCAGACAAATGGCACTTGGCTGAACACCCAAGCAAAGGTTGGATTGTGCGTTCATACAGGACAGAGGCTTCTATAGAGGAGGTCTGCAGGTGAAGAGCATGGTATAGGGGATTATAGCAGGATTACTGCATTGAGTGGGGAAGAAGTTACTGTATAGTAAGAACGGAAAGATAGCTCAAAATGTCTGAAGACGTTTGGACATTTATCCAAAAAAAATGTTTGTACCCTCTAAACCAACAGTGTATGTCATGCAAAAGGATCCCAAAACAATCAAATAAAAGAGGAAACTAATAACTCTCAGGATAGCTGCTATGTAGATGGTGTTTGTACTTCTACTCCTTTCATGTGCAACATATCTTGCCAAAGGACAAAATATGGAGCAAAATTCTGTTCTATTGCATTAATGTAAATCTGGAGTAACTCCAGTGAAGTCTATGGAGTCAGTCCTGTATTGCTAAGAACAAAAATGTTCTGTGTGCCTTCTGCAGTGCTCTAAATGGATCTGCCTGTTCTTTGCTGCAAAGGCCAAAGTTTGGGGATAGACTTGATGTGCCGGGCCGACAATGTCAAGTGTCTGTTTATGTTACAGAGTAACATGTTCTGACTTTGGTTCAGCGAGGGGGGATGTAGAGGAGGAAGATAAGCCTTTCCTGTTCCTTCACTGCAGAGCTGAGAAGACGTGTTAACCTCTTGCAGCTGGAAGTGGACTCTTCCTCTTTGAGGTAGACCAAGAGGCATTTAACTCAGCACTTGGGCTATTTATATGTTACATGATTCCTAAGCACATAGGTCAGTTAAGATGCAGAGACATTTTCTGTAATGTTATTGGCTGGTAACTTTATGCCCAGTCCTTCAAAGGGCTGAGCATGTCCTGAGGAGTCACTGATTTCAGTGAGAATTGGCTCTTTTCAGAACATGGCAGGAAAAGCTCAGCATTTTGCATTATTAGGCCCTTTGTGAGTATTGGAGTGGGAATGCTGCATGAGCAAGGGAAGAAACAATAATTACATTTTGAGAATAGGTTTTCTTCTTTCCTTTAAACCTCCAGCTTGTTCTGTTTGCCTTTTGATATTTATGAGTGTGTTCAGCAAGTCTGAAGAGCCAAAGTTGAAAGAGCAGAGGATTTAGACATTTATGAAACTGACCCCTATGCTTTTAGAAAAAAACATAAGATAAATTAATCTAAACCAACTATGACCTACTTAAAATGCTCTTGTCTTGAAGTAATAAAACAATCAACTAATCATTTCCTTTTTTAAAATTTTTTCGCAGTCTTCAGTTAAAAAACCCTAGCAGTTTGTGGCAGTCTGAATCTCTAAATCTCTCTTAGTGTCTCCACTGCTATTTCTTTCCTTTTAAATGTCCTTTCTAAAAGTTACATGTAAGCTTTTAAGCTCTTGGCATTTTTTTTCTTTTGTCACTTCCCTTAATCCTTATAATGCTGACAGTCCAAAGGCAGCAAATGCACGCACAACCTTCCCCTGTCAAATTTATAGATTTAACCCGTCAGCTATAATAAGGCCTGCTTTCTGATACAACTGTGCCAGGGAGACAGAAATGGGCCACTTAATCCTCTCACCTTTTTTTAAAGAAAGAGGTACCAACTCCTAGCCACAATCCTCAAATCCCTCAGCTCTTCCACACAAATATATATCTTTGTTTCTCTGTGATTGTCAAGGGAAACATTTAGTGGTTCCTCTTGGGAAACTGTTGCTTAAGAAGTGACCTGCAGCTCTAAGGTTATACCTCCATTACAGGAGGACCTGTTATCTAAGGGTCACTTACATCCGAACCAGTTTGTGCCTCATTTGTTCTAGAAACATTTTATTGCCAGCATGAAATTTTTCAAAACATGTACATAATGAGACTATAAAGACTAATAATAAGAGTTATACTTTGAATATTAGAATTATTTTATATCCCAGAATCATCTCCCTTAGACTGAACTGTAATAGGGCAATTAGGACAGAGGAACAAATTCAAAAAAGAAAGAGAGGGGAGGAGGAAGAGATGAAAGACTAAGAGAAAAAAATAACAAACCAAGCAAAACTAACACCATCACCCCTGCCAGGAAAGGGGGAAATGATGAATTTGTAGCCTGTTATTTGTAACTGTTATCGGCACTTTGGGATTTTCTGATAGATATCTTAGGATACAGAGAGATCATTTATGTAAGATTGGATATTTCTACTACTGATAATCATCATATATTAACTGCTGATGATATGCTGGTTGTTACAAATTACCATATAGAATGAAAATCACTTTCAAGGGAAAGTCAGCTACATCTGCATATTGACTGACAAAGTAAAGGCCTGATCGTGTCAGGAGTAGAGCATTTGTGCTTCTTATTGAAATCAGTGGACCAAATTGTGAGTTTCCTATTCCATTTTTATTTGGGCAGAGCTCTCCTTTGAGCAAATGAGAGTTCTATCTGACTGTAAAGGAGAAACAGAGTAAGGATTTCAGGATTTGTCCCTATGGGAATTGGGAGCATTCATCACTTTTCAGGATCAAGCTCTTAGCAGGGGGCATTGTCTTCTCAGGTGGCTGTAGCAGAAAGCTTTTACCTCTCTTTGCACATATGTTTCAGGTGAAGAGTTATGTTTCCATACCATCAGACTCAGCTACATGGTTTGATATATGAAGTTAATTTTGCTATTCATTAAAGTATGGTAGGGAATTAAGGCCAAATTCTTGTGAGACTGAAGAGGGAGTTGACTGAGAGAAAACAATCTTCATGACAAAAGATAGGAGCTCCCCCTACTTCAGCAGCGCTCTAGATGGGATGAATTTTTCTCAGATCTTCACCCAGCTGTACTTAAACAGGTCCAAATCCAAACAGCAGATGGGATGATTTTTCCCCATAGGAAACGGTTACTGAAAACCAAGCACTGTGAGTCAATGTATAATCTTCAAACCATCTGATGAAGTGGGCTTTTCTCCCACGAAAGGTCATGCAATAAATAAATTTGTTAGTCTTTAAGTGCCAGAGTACTCCTTGGGTGTTTTAATGCAGGGGTGGGCAACCTTTGCTGATCCCAGTGCCAGCCCTGCCCACCTCACCCTCAGTTGGTGCTGGAGGTGGGCAAAAGGGGGCAGGGCCAGCACCCGCCCCTGGCAGCAGCAGGCGGTCTCTGGGAGTGGGCGCCGGAGCCGCCCGGCACCCCCCCCCCCCAGCCCTCCTGGCTGCCCTGGGCCATGCAGTTCTGGGGGCCTCGTGCTGTCCTGCCAAGCAGGGCAGTGCAGGGTCCACGCTGCTGCCCCGCCCCCATGCCGGGGACTGGGAGAGCCAGCCAAAAGCGGTGTCCAGCTCAGCGCTCCCAGTCTCCACTCGCCATCCGCCCCACCACACGTGCTGCTTTAGGCTGTGCAGGAGCAGCGGGGAGGGGGTGGGAGGTGGCGTAGGGCCCATATGGCTACCCCCTGCCCCAGCCGCACTTCCTCCTGCCCCCTCCCTGCTGCTCCAGCACAGAGCCGAAAGCAATGTGTGTGGCGGGGCGGGCACCGGGAGAGCTGAGCTGGGTGCTGCCTTTGGCCAGCTTGCCCAATCCCTGGCATGGGGTGGCTGGAGCAGGGGCAAAGGGCCCCATCCCCCTCTGCTGGGGGGGGCTAAGTGGAGGCCCCACACCTGCATAGGGATGGCCCTGCCCCCTGGCAGCGGTGGCTCCAGGCTGGCCAACCCACCCCGCTCCGCTCTAGCCCTGCCCAGCAGGGACCAAGAGCTGCGCGCCACTGCTTTGTAGTCCTGGCTGGCCGTGCTCCCCAGTGGGAAAGCATGGCCAGCGGGGGGTGGGGCCTGAGTGGCGCCACATGCCTCTCAGGCTCAGCCCCTGTGCCATTTTTGGCATGGGTGCCAGGGGTTGCAGACCCCTGTTTTAATGTACAACTGCTGCATTTCAAAGGGAAATCTTCCACGTTAAAGAAGGAGAGTAAACCTGAGGCATGATGAACAGAAACCAGCATAAATAAATTAAGTGCTTGGACTCTGTTACCTAATTCATGGCATCTCATTTGATTTGCTTCAGCAGTCTGGAGGAAAAACAAACCATAGTTTTCCATTGACAGAGTCCTGTTGATTAGACACACTACTGAGTTGGATACTGCTGCAGAGTCACATTCTTGTGATCTGGGAGCGGAGCACTCTCTCCGATCTGTTTTTTGCCTTGGCTGCCTTTATCTAATGCATACACATGGTACATGAATGTACACTAGAATAAAATAATCTTTGGCTCATTTCCCATACATAATGGAAATAATTCACTGGTCAAGTCTCATATGCCTTACACCACAGTTTCACATCAGTCTTACTTTATTGATGTCAGTGGATTTACTCCTGACTCACACAAGCATTAGTGAGATTAGAATAAAGTCCCTAGAGTCCAAATCTCTCTTAAAGTTCTGACTACTGTTGCTATGCCTACACCTGAAACCAGTGAAGTAATTTCCAGCTTGAGCATACATATCCACTAGTTCTAACTGAGTATTGCACTACAGACAGAAGGGTAGCCATTATGACAAGAAGGGCTAGGCACTCTGAATGCAATCCTGTCCAAGATGTTAGTCTACGTCTACACTAAACTACTGGAGTGACGCAGCAGCAACAGGCAGTAGCTAGGTCAATGGGACAATTCTTCTGTCAGTCCAGTACTGCCTACACTGGGGGTTCGGTCTGCATAATTACATATCTTGGAGGGGGTGTGCTTTTTCACATCCCTGAGAGATGCTAATGTAGCTATGTGGATGTAAGTTTTCAGTATAGACCAGCCCTTTGGTATATATTTCGGTGGATGGTGGCTCCTGCTGCTGTGGCTACATTGCTATTTCCAGAAAGCCCTATCACAAGTGTAATGTATTAATAGCAGTACTATGACAAGTATCATTTCTTTCAGAACTTCATGCCACATGTCTTTGCTGATAGTGTGACAAATGTTAGGTGCTACCACATCTGTATTCACTGGTAAACAGTACAGGAGCAATTGTACATCATGCTTCAGTAAGAATAAGGACAATGTGTAAGGGGCACTCAGCATGTCTAAAAAGCAGCTATCTGGAGAAGGAAGAAGAGACCAGAAAGGAGCTCTTGGTTCCCATTAAATACTTAGAACTTTTCTTCTTACTTTGTAAAACATCTGGAAATATTCAGGCCAGACCTAGCCATTAAAGCCCAGCAATCCCACATCCATCTCTGTGCCAAGTACAGCTGCAGAAACCAACTGCTGCCTGGAGCTTTATGCAGCCTTATGCAGATTTCTATGGCACAAGAAACAGTCATAGCTTTGGGTGGACTGAGGCTTAAGAATCATGCTGGGTTCAGAAAAGAACTCAGGTCAAAGTTAAGATCATGAATGCATACCTGAAGACCTAAATGATTAAGTACAATGATTTCCAGGGCACAAGGAAAGCGTTGTTTATCTTCCCCATGAATTTGAAAAAGGGAAAGGGGAATAAGTGCAAATGTGGAAGTGGGAAATTGTTTGAGGTAGAGGAAGATTTGTGGTGGTTTGTATTAAATTGCTAGACTTAGTGTGCATTTTTTAAATGATGCCCCATGTTCCTAAAGGATACGGTTGATGCCATTAAAGCTTATAAACAAACAAACAAACAAATAAATAAAGCCATTAAAGCATTCAAATAAATAAATAAATAAATAAATAAATGAACAGGCATCAAAAATTTTTAAGTAATTATTATTTAGGTGCCTAAATGTGGTTTTAGGAGCCTAACTTTCAGAATTCAGGTTTTGGAATTTTAGGCCTTGTCCTTTATGTATTTCTGATTGTTCTGTACACTCAACATTCCAAAGTTACTAAATAACAAAGATGCTAATTCATGGAAAAACTGGGTTTTCCCCCATCCGACATGGTGGCTTCACTTTTCCAGATCACAGAGCTTAGCAAGGTCTAGAAAAGGTTTTATAGCTCTCACTCAGAGAAGATGCTTTTTCAGGGGAGAGCAAAATGTTGAGTAATTAGCAGACAAATTTAGGCAGCTAATGTGCATATCTTGAACAGGGCTGTCCCTTGAGGGGTGAGGTGTCCTGGGGAAATTGTCCTCTGTGGGCCCCCCCCTCACACCCAGCACTGGGGGATCAGTCCGGCTGGCACAGGGGAGGGGCAGGCCCTTGCTCTGGCTGTCCCATGCCACAGAGTGGGGCAGCTGGCGAAAAGCAGGCAGAAGGCAGTGCAGATGGGAGGGTCATCTATACAGGCCCCACACTGCCCCCGCCCCCTCCCTCCTACTCTGGCACAGAGCTGAAAGCAGCACATGTGGGGTGGGGGCAGACTGGCAGCGCTGAACCAGGCTGCTGCTTTTGGCTGGCTCTCCCGGTCCCTGGCATGGGAGGGGGGGGTAGCAGTGCGGGCCTTGCAAAGTGTGTGGCCCTGGGCAGTTGCCCCTCTTGCCCTACCTTAAGGACGGCCCTGATCTTGAAGGTAACTGAATCTAGGTCATACACAATGCTTAGGTTACCTAAGAAAGTTAAGCAGAACAGAGAGAGTCCAATTATCTTATTAACACTTGACAGATCAGCTTGGGTCATTTCTTGTACATAATAGAAAACCCTCTCATCTTCAGACACGGGTCTAAGGTGAATGCATTTCTACAGAAACACTGCACAACTTGGAACTTGCACTTTTTGTGATGCTTCATTTCCACAATTAGGATTGATTATAGCCACCTCTATAATCCACTTGAAGAATGCAAAGTAGGAAGCATGTAATAAAGTCGAAGGATTCTCCTTGAAAATACCTAGTCAGCAGCACCCTCCCGGGCCTTTTTACGCTGGATTTGTCCTGATTCCAGCCACGAGAACACAGTTGTGCTGCAGCAAACCCCTAATGCAAATTTTGTTTGTTGCAGGGATATGTGCCTGCTTTAATGTTTCTGTTTGGTCTGTAATTGCTGGTGAGTATCTGCTTAAGGTTGGTGGGCTGTCTGTAAGCAAGGAGAGGTCTGCCTCCCAAGACTTGAAAGAGTGAGGGATCATCTTACAGAATAGACTGTAGATCCTTTACGATATGCTGAAGAGGTATGACTTGGGGCTGTTTGTACTCACCCACAACCATTGCAGATTTGAAGATAATTTATATCTTCACGTCAGTGCCAATGTTACGGGTACCTGCATGGCCCCACAATATATCAACATTTTTATGGCTGCCTTAGAACAATTCTCCCTCCACTCTCATTCCTATGCACCATGCCACTTCTTACATTACATTGATAACATCCTCCTCATCTGAACCCACAGAAAGGATGACATGAAGATTTCCACAGAGATTTCAATAATTTCCACCCTATGATCAAACTTAGCCAGGAATGCTTCACAGAGATCTACTTTCTGGATACTACAGTACAAATTAGTAAGGGATACATAAACACCACCCTCTACTGAAAACCTGCTGACCACTATAGTTACCTACATCCCTTGAACTTTCATCCAGGACACACCACATGATCCACTGTGTACAGCCAAGCCCTAAAACATAGCCACATTTATTCTGATCCCTCAGATAGAGACAAACACCTTCAGGATCTCTATCAAGCATCTTAAAACTAAAATACCCACCTGGGGAAGTGAAGAAGCAGACTGGTGGAGCCAAACAGATACCCAAAAATCATTTAATACAGGAGAATCCCAAGAAATAAAACAACAGAACGCCATTGGTCATCACCTGCAACTCCCAAGTGAAACCTCCACAGTACATCATCAAGGATCTACAGCCTATTCTACAAGAAAATCCTTCATTTTCTCAAGCCTTTGGAGACAGACCTCTCCTCGCTTTCTGACAGCCACCCAACCTTAAACAACTACTCACCACAGCTGCTGGCAAAACAACTGGAACATTAAAGCAGGCACATACCTGTGCAACAAACCCCACTGCTAACTTTGCCCACGTATCTGCAAAAAGACACCATTGTAGGACCTAATCAAGCCAGTTACTCCATCAAGGGCTCATTTACCTGCTTATCCACCAATGTGATTTATGCCACCATGTGCCAGAAATTCTCCCCCCACCTTATACATTGGACAAACAGAACAGTCTCTACACAAAAGAATAAATGGACACATCCAACATCAGAAATAACAACATTCGAAAACCAATAGGAGGACAATTCAGTCTCCCTGCTCGCTCCACTGACAATATATTAATCCTCAGGCAAATGGATTACACATCAAAGCTTGAAAGAGAAACTGCAGAACTGGAATTCATATGCAGATTTGACACCTTTACCTTAGGGTTAAATAGGGATTTCAGGTTTTTCTCTTATTACAACAGGTGATTTTGCCTTCTTTTTACCTTACCCTCCCACACAATATGCTGTTCTCCACCGTTATAATCTAAACAACTGCACTGATTTGCTCTAACAGTCTGACCTGATCTTATGACTTATACTTCCCTGATTTATTTTCCTTCCATTCTTTAAGTTCTCCATTTTCAATTGTGTAATGAAGTGGGATTTTCTCCCATGAAAGCTCATGCAATAAATAAATTTGTTAGTATTTAAAAGTGCCATAAGACTTCTATTTTGTTTTGATGGAAAGTGCTATATAAAAGCTAGCTATTATTTTTGTTATTATGGTTGGTCACAAAATGGAGGCAAATATTTTTGGCTACTCCTGCAGGCTCTAGAAGTAGCTGTGGAATCCAACAAGATGCCTAGGAATTGAATCTATGTCATAAACACTAGACAATATCCCTAAATGAAGATAGCTGAACTTGCCTCTGCCTTTCTTACAAAATCTTCCCACAGCCTACATGCATTATTCCAGTCTTGTCTGGGCTGCATTTCAGCTGGCTAGTTCTTGAGCAAGCTTCAGTTTGTTCAGAACTGGGTAAATCATTCATCTGCACCTAGTGGGGTGGGGGGAATGGATATATAAAGCTGGGTGGTATCAGCATACTGACTACAGCACATTTCCTAACATGTTTTCTACTGACCCAATACACTCAGTTGTTGGGTGTGATGTGCAGGTACTGGACGGTTGGTGGCCTGTGATGTATAGCAGCTCTGATCAGATGATCTGATGGTCTTTTCTAGCCTTAAACTCTATGGGGATGTCTACACTGGAAGCTCTGGGTACGTCTATACTGGCAGTGGCAAAATTGCCACCATCAGCCCGGCGTTCCAGGAGTGCTTACCAGCAAGTGTGAACTCACTGCAGCACTCCCGCAAGTCAGCTCCCTAAGTCCTGGGGGCCATGAGACATACAGGAAAGCCAACTGCAAGGCATTTGTGGTCGGCTTTCCAGAGTGTGTCCTGGTAGCTAAGAAAGTCACTGGCCTTTACGCAAGGCATTTTACATGCCTTGAGTAAATGCTGGTCAACCGCCACTGAAAACATGTCCAAGTGTAGATTAGGGCCCTGTTAAATCAACTTAACAAGGTCGACTTTAAGTCAACACAAAGTCAACCTTTGAAAGTTGACTTTGAGAGTCCACACTGGAAACTCCTGTTGACTGCCTGCGTGGACACTGGCAGGTGCTAGGTCTACCCTTCTTGGTTGACTGGGAACTCTGGGAGGGAGGCTGGAGGCCAGTTAAGTTGACTTAAGGGCTATTCCCTGTCCACACTGGCTTAAATTGACTTAATAAGGTCAATTTAAGTGTTAAATCGACCTTAATAGGTGGTATTAAGTCGAATTAAGGAAGTGCTTAAGTCAACTTAAGCCCAGTGTGGCCTCAGGGGTCTGTAGGTCGACTTAAGCTTCCTTAAGTTGACCTAAGGCTGCAGCATAGACGTACCCTATGAATCTATAATATGCTGAATAGCAGGAATGGAACCGTGGATCTAAATGAGACACAATGGAGCCATTCAGATCTGAATCCATGAGACTTGGGCTAGGAAATTGGTATCTGGCTGATTCAGAGACAGGTTTTCAAATCTCACAAGTTGTTTTAGCTGCCCTCCCATCCCCTAAACCCCCCCCCCCCCCCCAAAACAACAGAACCCAAGGCCAGACCCCATTTTGTCTGAGATCTGATCCAGAAGTGAAATCCAGAACAATTTGGTTTGGAACTAGTATGCTAACTATTCCATAATATTTAAAGGAATTCATGTATGAAGGTCTGGTTTTGACCCATCTCCAAATATAAAGGATACCAAAAAAAAAAAATCACCTTCACTGAATGTAAATCACTTTCACCTTCAGTGGCTGTGTTATGATGAACTGAGACTTGTCCTTCGATGTTTCTGTATTTACTTCATTAACTGCCTGAAACATTGAAATGAAGCATTGTGCTTCATTTGGAGGTGTTTAAGGCCCGGCTGGACAAAACCATGCCTGGGATGGTTTAGTGGGAGTGGTCCTGCCTCTGGCAGGGGATTGGACTAGATGACCTGTGAGGTCCCTTCCAACCCTATCATTCTATGATTCTATGATTCACCCCATGGCATTTAAGAGTTTATTCATAATATAGACATACCTTGGAAGGGATGTGATTTTCCCCCATTTCTCTATACAGAAGCGCCGCAGGCCATTGCTCCCTCGAAGGGCTGCAAAGCCCTCATATGGCACGCTAGATGTTCCAGTGACAAACTGCAGTAGCCGTAGTCTCTGTTCATTGTTAAATCTCTCCACTGCTGCCCAGAACCACCGTATTACAATATGCCCATCATGGTAACCTGAGAGAGAGAAAGAGAAAAATTAGAAACGTGCAAATGAGAACTGGATCTGATAACAGACAAGGCGTGGCCAAACTGAGGCTCGGCAGCCGCATGTGGCTCTTGAATGAAAAATTGTGGCTCCTGGAAGAATGTCAACAAATCAATTTAGGAAAGCAGCCCCAGCCTAGGAATTCAGGAGGGGGTCGGTGTGGTGGGGAGAAGTGCAGCATGGTCGGGATTTTAAAAAACTCTGCACTAGCCTGCAGTCTTCTACATCGAGCAGCAGCCAGGTTTTTACTGTATAGGACTAGTTTTCATGGTAACCTTAAGCAATTATTAGACTCTGACATTAGTAGGATCAATATTTGTCCTCTTTTTACCATAAAATTAAAGTGTGCAATGAATTTTAAACTCAGTAATTTTGGAGTAGGTAAAAGTATATGGCTATATGCCTCAGTGCAGCTCTCAAAGGTTTAATAATCGAACTATGTGGCTCTTGAGTTCCATAAGATTGGTCCCCCCTGTAATAGACCATTCAAATAAACTTCCACAAAAAAAAAAAGAACTGATAGCTTGTCTTGATACAAGACTGATCTGATGATTGATAAGCTATATTTTTGCCCATGTGTCTTCCCACCTTGGGATAATTTAATATAACTAACTCATTCAAAACAATAAAATTCCATGTATAGCAAAGCTCACATTTACAACTCACATTGCAGCCATTTCCCAGACATTTCAGCAAATACTACAGTTATCTGTGTTCAATATAAATGACAAATGTTGATATTTTATATAGCTACTGACTGCTTTATGGAAAAAATTAGATTTCCAATTCCCAAATACAATCAAGGCTAAACTGGATAAAATGTTACATCTACAGCAGATAACACTGAATGGTGTTTATTTAACACAATGTAATAAGTGTGGTAAAGAAATGAAATCAATAATCCAGATAGCTGAGGAAGCTAGTACAGAAAGGTGCTGGCCCCTAGCTCCCTGTATCCTACATATGAATCACTCTAAGATGCCATGCTCTCTTCATGGCCAGTAACAGTCCCTTCCAAACCTGGACTGGTCTCCAACATCTGGAGGGGAATTGCCGCTGCGAGCACTTCCCTGGCAGACTTTCCACCAGAGAGGGTCTGAGTTTCGGTTCATGCTAGTGAAAGCCAGCCTAGACCACAGACTCAGTCTGGCTCAACCCTGGCATTTAAACAAACAGCTGTGATAACTCTCCCCGCAGAAGAAGAAACTGTGAAAACCATTATAGGGGACCCTTTTTATGGTTAGTAGCTCAGTGCTTTAGGAACAAATAGGTAAGAATTGGTGGTGGGGTTGCAGCAGCCAAAATTTTGATCTTGGGTAATGGAGGAGGACAGGTCAATTCCCCTGAACTTTCTTTTTTGTTGCAGAGCTGAGTGACCGAGGAGGGGCAGCCTATTTGTCCATTACTAAACATTACCTGCACACACTATTCTCATCATTTAAAACAAAATGAGCCCAACAATGAAGGCAGGGGGGATTGGTGGTGGTATTGAATGAAGGAGAGAAAGAATTTGACTTTAACTTAGAGCTGTGTTTTGTTGAATGTAAATGGGAAGGGAATCTGGCTCTGTCGGGCCTACTGAAGTCAACGGAATTTTGCCATTTTCTCAGTAGGGCCAAGATTTCACTTGTAACCTTCAATATGAGTAAAGTATAGGCTAAATTTTGCAGTCTCTACTAAATTCTTAATCAGCCAAAACTCCCATTAAATCAAGGGAATTTTGTGTGAGTGAGATCTGACCAGAAACTGCAAGACTTTTCTAATATTAACATGTCTATTAGTCCACCATGAGTTCCTTATTTTGTTTTCACTAAGTCTTTCTTGAAAGGAACCCGTTCAATGGGAGTTTCCCTCAGGAAAAATAAAACAAATGCTGCATTCATATCTCAGGATGTGGCCTGATAATAATCAAGGTCTTAATAAGTATGAGTAGACAGTTTACCTCCACGATATTCTGTGTTGTTACACCAGTCATTGAGGTCTATTTCTGCAGTGCCAGCAATCACCAGCTCTAGCTCTCTGGCATCAAAAATGGAGACAAGCCTGGAGTCTACAACCTGAAATATAAACCATTCTTGAGCTCTCTCTCTGGAACTGAAGGTACAGCAGATGTATTGCCTCAGAAAACCCCGGTCACGGCTCTGATGATTAGCAGCCTACTGTGCTGAGAAGTGCATGCCAGAAATTAGTTTCCAACCATCTGCTGATAGATCAGTTGCTTTTCTTTTGTGAGTTTGCTGCGAATTTTAATTGTAAACAGTGTTGACATATGAGATTTGATCATAATGGAACAACAGAAAAAAGGAAGTAGTTCATGCACAGGACTTCTGTTTACTGCTTCATTTCTGAGAAGAGATAGTATACTAATGATCAACTGTGTATTAGATTTGCAAACTGTACAGTTTATTTTTCTGTATTATTTTTAGTTTGCCTCAAAATTGGGTTACAAGATCACAGCCTTAGTACTTCATGCATGATTAAACTGAGGTATATCTTCTTCATTGTAATAAAAATAATCCTTCACAAACTGCACAGCATAACATACCGGTAACCATGGAACAGAGACAATTATACAGCTTTTCAGTCTTTGACAGTTCTTGTTTTGGCTGAGCACTTCCATGTATTCTTCTACAGTGCAACTGTCGGAGCCAGGTCCTCAGCTGATGTAAATTGTCATAGCTCCAATGACTTCAGTGGAGCAACACTCATTAACACTAGCTTGGGATCCAACATTTTATATAGTAGGGCTAGCCACAGTTTATATAGTATGGAATGCTGAATGTCAAACCATGCTGTGAAGAGTTCCTATGGGTGTAGTACATTTGATAGTCTCTGGAGAGGAGTTCTCCTAAACCACATATTCATTCTTTATTTCTTCACACTCCAACCCCAAAAAGAAGAAGAAAAACTGGAACCCACATTTCACTACAGTATCCTGTACAACATCTTTCAAAAAGCCTTTATTGTTTAGAACAGCGACTAGTGGCTAGGGGTCCAATTCTCAAAGGTACTTAAGTGCCTAACAATGCAGCTACATGCCTATGGGCATTTTTAATGCACCCTGGCAGCCTAGGAATCTAACTTCCACTGGAAACAATGGGAGTCAAGTACCTAATCTGCTTCAGGCCTTTTGAAAATCCAAAACCGACCTGCATCATTAGAAGCTTGAATATCTTTGAAAATCTGTCCTGAGAAGTTTTATAGTTGATTAGAAAATGGTACAAGCCAAAAAATTGAAATAACCACAGCCAGATGAAAACTCATTTTATGATTCAGCACAGAATGTCTGCACTAATTTTATCCAATGAACTTGGATATAAACCAGGGTAAGTGAGAGAAGAATCAGGCTTATTGTGCTTTATAGACAGACATTTTTTATTGTTACCAAAGCCAACACCAACGGTCAATACTGTTTTACCTCACAATTCAACAAACTCAGCCTCCTGTCCAGTACAGCATACGACGTACATAAGGAAAGTGAAATATAGTTTGACAGGACATGCCGCAAATTCTTATTCTATTTGAATGAATGGAGATTTCTGCTGGGTACAGCTGCCTTTGGGAATGTCATAGAATTTATTTTATTTCCTATTCTTGCTCTGCCAGTACTCTGTGCCTCTGACTGGCAGGCATGAATGTGGCTTTTTCTAGAATGGTCGGAATGGGAAGACTTTAGGAATTGACTATGTTTTCTAATTGTAGCAGATACAAAATTTGATCTACAGAAAATACTCTTTGCCAGCCCTGTGCAGGATCAGGTTCACATTCAGCTACCTTCTCTCTCATTCACTAAAACTGAACATACCACCTCTGCTGCCACTGTCCCTATCTGCTAAAGTTTTCAGAATTTGATTAATTTCTAAACTTATCTTCCTAGTCACACCTCAGTGCATTGATGAGGTATAGTCACTATTCAGATCACGAGTAGAGGAGGTAGTGAGCAACTTTGTTACTTACTTCATAGAAGCCACGGACTAGAGCCTCTGTTTGTTGAACCACTCCCCGTTCCACACGCCACTTTACCATTCTTTCAATGTACTCCTTCTTGTTCTTTTCTGTCACCTGTGTATTTGAACCTCCAGATTTCAGCTCTCTTTCTGTCACCTATCAAACAGAAACAAATATTGGGATAGCAATGCAGAGATCACTATGTAGTTCAAAATTCAAGTCAGGCTTTGCAAAATGGTGCAGCACAAGCAAAGTTTCTGTACTCTTAGTACATTCCATCATTACGGTTCACCCTGTGCTGGTCTCCTTCCCATTCCCATGAGAAAAATAAAAGCTATTAGAAGGAGAAAAAAACCACATTCCAAACAGCATACACAGACAATGATTCAGATTCTCTGATTCAGTGTCATCACACTTGGTGAATGATTTTCTCTGCTCAGCCTGTTTCCAGCATAGACTTCAGCTGCCTTGACAATATTCTAGCTTCTTGGGCTGGCTTGCAGTAATGCCCCAAGAACCACTGACCAATTCACCATAGCTAAAACACAGCACACTTGCATGACTCTTGTTTATCCTCCCCTTCCCACCAAGAACTGCAGGGAGGGTGACTTAGGAGCCAGTCAGGCCAGGTTTGTACTTGCTACAAACTTCCTAACCAGTGCAAAGGGAAAAGGCCAGGACAGAGAATCTGCCCCAATACTGGGGAGGTCATATTATCTCACAGGAAATGCAATTAGTTGGTTAACTATATTGATTCAAAAACTTACCTGTTTTGGTTTTAAAGTTTTACTCTCGTGTGACATGCAGCTTTAGGCAACAATTCTTACTGTGAGTAACGCTAAGTGAAAGTATATATCAATAGCTGTAGAATTTCATATCATCTTAAGGGTTAATTTTAGTTGGTTTGATGGCTGAAGTTTGAGGCAGACAAGAAGTGATTAGAAGGAAGCAGGTTAGAAACCTATATAGTGAGAATATGACCTTTGGCGCACATAACAAAAAATTATCTACTTTGTAATTAAACTAATTTCACATTCAATCTAATAATTTAAAAAAATAAGAAAAATTAAAGGTATAGTTACATAAACACTTAGTTTGTGGCAAACTGGAATGTAAGCCTTCCCTGCACTAGCCTGCTGCAGACTAACTGCTGAAGTGCATTAACACTTCATTAATACCCTCTGAGCTAGTCACATTCAGGCATGTGGCAATTCTCCAGAAAGGGCCATATTTTTGGAATTTAATGGACCCAACCTACACTCCCCCTACCTCATATATTTTCAAAGTTTATTCTATATTCATTTAGTTGAGGTATCATGTGGAGCTGTAGGTGAGGTGAAACAATGTTACTACACATGAGAAAGTGTCATTTTTTGTGCAATTCCAGAACTGCTGAAACATGACTAAAACTACAGTTTTTACTGTTTAAGTTAATTTTAACACCTTAATGTGGTGTTTATTGGTCAAAAACCAACATATTAGCAAATACTAACATATAAAAGATTATTATTCATTCTGAATGGACAAGTATTTTTTAGGAGAATGATGAACCTGTTTAGCGTGTGGCAACAATGGCAAGCATCAACACATTGCAATATACTGACAAGCAATATTTTCACATTGCACATTCTTAATTGTCAAAGTATGTCACAATTGATTATAATACTCTTCTGTATTTTCAAATGAAACATGCTGACCAGATAAGTCTCATAGGTTATGTCTACACTAGGGGCTTAAGTCAACTTAAGCAACTACCTGGCCACATTTAGAGTTCATTAAATTGACTTAAGCAAGTACCCCGCCCTTAAAGTTGACTTTAAGAGTTAAGTGGACTTAATGCAATGTGCCCACTAAAGTTGACTTAATAAAGTTGACTTAGTGAAGTAGAGCCTTTTAAGTCAACTTTAGAAACTCGACTTAAGCCAGGGGACCCAGTTAAAGTTGACTTTATTAAGTCAACTTTAAATGGTTTCCCTGGCTTAAGTTGACTTTATAAAGTCAGCTTAAACAAATGGGGCCTCACTAAGTTGACTTAATAAAGTCGACTTTAAGTAAACCTTATTAAGTCAACTCATCTGAGCCCTGTAGTTTAGACATAGCCATATTGAAGTCTGTGCACCTATTGCAGTAGACTGCATGCCCATACTTTATACTGCATAGTAGGTAGGGATAAATGTAGCTGAATTTCTAATGTAACATTTCTCCATTTGAACATACAATTTAGCATATAGTTTGCATACATTGGCAATTACAAATTAATTGCCGATGTATACAAACTATCTTAGTATTAGTCTTTCAAATACTCTAGCAAACTAGCTCTTTAAATCAGTGACTCATGCATAGGTCAGTGTTAAGTCTAGTCCAGTGGTTTTCAAACTTTTTTTCTTAGGACCCAGTTGAAAAAAAATCATTTATGCCCACGATCCAACAATTACATCTTTGAGCAATGCATTCCTTTTGGCAGTGGAAGAAGGGAGTGCCATGACCCAGTGCCTGAGGGTCTGTGACTCAGTACTGGGTCCGAACCCTGAAGTTTGAAAACCACTGGTCTAGTCTACACTGCCTCACTGGGTCAATCGGAGATACACAGTCTATGTACTGCAAAAATGACAAGAGTCTGTGGCATCTTACACTGTGTCCACATCAGGGTTTTATTTTGAAACAACAGCCGTTGTTTCCAAATAAAGCCGGGCATGTCTGAACGATGTTTCTTTATTTTGAAACGACAGGACCCTGTTGTTTCAAAATAATGGCCGTCATTTCGAAACAGTAAAACCTCGCATGCAATCGAAATAGCCGTTGTTTCAAAATAATGCCATTTGGACATGTTATTTTGAAATAACACTTTTGCCCTTCTCCTTCCCCGGGTGCCTTCCTTTTTCTATATATTGGGTGGGAGCATGGCCCAGCGAGGGGGCCATATTGCCACACCTCCCATGCTGCCCCTCTCCTGAAGCAAAATAGCATGTCCAGACACAGGGCATGCTCTTTCGCTTTGAGGGTTTCCCCTTATTTCAAATTAACATTTTCTTATTTTGATTTAAGTTATTTTGAAATAACTTATTTTGAAATAACAGTTTATGTGTGAACACAGCCTTAAAGACTAACAAATTTCTTCTGGCATAAGCTTTCATGGGCTCCAACCCACTTTATCAGATGCTGGATGTTGGCACCCATGAAAGCTTACGCCCAAAGAAATTTATTAGTTTTTAAGGTGCCACAGCACTCTTGTTCTTGCTGTACACAGACTAACACAGCTATCCCTCTGGAATTTACCATTGTGTAAATCTATATACTGTAGAATGTGCATCTCCCATCAACTTAGTTACCGTTCCTTACTGTGGTGTTGTCACGCAGCTGCCCTGACAGGAAATGCTCTTCAGTAGACTCAGCATTACTCTTTTTTTAGGTGGTGGAGTTACTGTGTCAAATGGACAGTGCTTCTGGGATCGACTGAATGGGCGTCCACTGGCTACTCAATTGATCCTGCTGTGCTGATCCATGGAAATCAGTGCATGCAATTTCAGTGTAGACAAGCCCTTAGTATTAGAGATGACAATACACAGCTGCATATTTGGCTTCAGTCAAAGTGCTCAAAAATGACAATTTGGATACTAACATACAGATCTAATTTATATCTATAATTTATATCTAAGTTAGCTTAAGTATGTATTATTTTACAAAATGAAAAATGGTGTTGGTGGTAATGCTACCTCACAGACTCTAAGATCGTCAGGAAACAACATGATCATCTATTCTGACCTCCAGTATGATACAGGCCACAAAACCTTATCCACCCACTCCTGTAATAACTTATGACTGAGCTATTAAAGTCCTCAAATCGTGGTTTAAAGACTTTAAATTACAGAGAATCCATTAGCAAGTGGGCCAGGCCCCATGCTACAGAAGAAGGCAAAACTTAGGGAGTTTTTTCATTTAGATGCTATGCCACCAATACTTTATTACTGGGGTTACTTTTAGAAGTACACAAACAAGTCAAATTTGATGCTTGTCAAAGTTTTACTGAAGCCAGGGAAGAAAACAGACTCTGAATCTGACCACAGAGCAATATGTTCATCTGCTTCAAAGTGATTGGTCCTGTTGCATTGTCTGCTTTAGAAAAACATACAAGAAAGACAAGAAACTTAATAAAATAGAAATGTGAAAGTAAAGGAGTAGCACTTTAAAGAGGAGATGATGACATGTTGTGCAGAATCTTAAAGCAAAACCATCTAGTTTCACTGCAACAATACAGTCCCATTATGACACTGAGTTTTATCATCTGATGGAAGAGATAAACAATGATCTTAGGTATAACCAGGAGGGCTCTTCTCCTGTCCAAGCAGCTGCAAAGATATAAAAGCCTTACTTCTCTCAGATGTAGAAACTGCAAGCTATTCCAGAAGCAAATTATAGGCATGACTAGAAAAGCCCTATGGTTCTGCAATTTAATTCCATGCACAGCATGGATAAGGCGTCTACCATTGTTTTATGCAGCACAACATTAGCTGATGTTATTGAAGCTGCTAGTCATCTGAAGCATGAGTTTAACTCATCCAAATGTTTTGTGGCTGTTAATCTGGTGAGTGAGCTTGATGAATAGTTTTCAAATGAACAAATGATTTTGCACAATGCTGCTTCAATCCTTCAGTCTGAAATAGCCAAAATGAAAGCCTCAGAATGTTATCCATAGTTCAGATGTATGTAGGTTACAGGAGGTGGCTACTTTTGTACCCCAGTTGGTGCAAGGGTTTGTCCTTTGGATGGCAGATAATTCTGGCCTGCAACAGTATCCCCCTTCAGAAGACATTCAAAGAAGTTGCTTCTCAGTCGCTGATTACTTAATTCCAAAATGATCATGTCACTGCACCTAAGCCTTGCTGCACAGCTAACCCTATGAGACTCATAATTTAACACACATACTGTAGTACCTTCATGGATTCTGCAGTTATGAGCGGAAGTAGTTCTCTAGTGCAGCAAATGCTGAAGTAGAAAGATTTCAGAGGGTGTATCCAGTTCAAGTGGAACTGCACCACCTCATGCTGTTAGAAATCTCAAACACGAGGGAGATGGTAAAGTAGTCATCACCATAAAGAATGTTACTGGAAAGATATCTTTTATTCAATAGCTAGAGTGGTATTTGAAGAATAATTTACAGAGACTCCAGCATCACAAGGAATATCATTAATGTCTGGGAAAGGTAAGTCACTTACTCTTCCCAAAAAACCAAATAAGCTTTGAAGATCTGATGAAGTGGGGCTTTCTCCCATGCAAGCTCATGCAATAAATAAATTTGTTAGTCTTGAAAAGCGCCACTAGACTCCTTGTTCGTTTTCCTGAACAAGACTAACAGGACTACACTCTGGAACTTAATCTTCCCAGGCAGAGAAGCTTATGCAATGTGCAACGTATGAAAAGCCCAGTACATGTCCAGATCTGACTCCTGATAAAGAAGTACTTAGAAAGTAAATACTTGTTACCTATTAATGAACAATGTCTGAGATCTTTCCTGAAGTCTCATAAGGTCATTAGTTCATAATGTCCTACCAATACAAATGCATTGATACTGTTCACATTCATGTGATTTCATTTTGGTCTAGTTTCAACAAGCATGCAACGAAGAATACCTGCACATCAATTGCAGATGAAACTTTTGAGAAGAAGAACAAATGGAGTGACTTGTGAGAGGTACACTGGATTCTGAGGAAGCACATAGCTTAGCTTGAAGATCATGTCAGGCTAGTTAAGAAATCTGTCATCAAAACATTTGCAGACATGGTCAAGAAGACTAAATTTAAGTCTGACCCAGGATGGACAATTGCAGCAGCTATCAATACAGAAAATGTTTTCCCCAGAGTTCTGTCCATAGTAAGATGAGGAGATGATGTTTCAGTGGCAACTGTTCTTAGTCATCCACAAGGACTTGTGCCTGTGTTCTTCTTCTTTGCTAAAGGAATGATGAGAACAACGGACAAAACCAATATTAGGGCATCGGCTCAAACTAAAAGAATCCATGAGTTAAGAGACTGCAACTAGGATATGTTAACAAACAAACAAACAGACAAAATCTGTAGCTGACCCATCCACAGGGTTCTAGTGCCTGGGTCCAGAAAGAGTCTAAAGCATACAGAGCAATGAAACAGCCCTACAGCCCAAGCCCTGGAAGGGCGAGACAGCTCTGACTTTTAATTTGCTGCATACGCATACCCAAAGAAAGTTCAGTGTACACCAAAGATGTCAGACAAATGAGACAAATTCCACACATTCACTGCACTGGCTGCTGAATACTTGAGGAAGGTCCTAAAAGGCTTTGAGAAAGCTAATTCTGTAATCGGGCCTTGATTTATGACAGCTATATCTCTTTTAAAACTGCAGAAAGACAGAAACAGACAAGATCTAAGGTTGAATGCAGAAAAATACCAGGTAATTGGTGGATGCCCTTTGGCTCCATAGAATAGGTTTCTAAACGTGACATCCAACAAACATTCATTTGTAAAATTCCTTTGTGAATATATGATTCAAAGTGCACCTGTGGGTGTAGGTGCACATCCAACACAAAACTTCTTGAGGGAGGCTTTTACAGTGGTGAATCAGTGAAGTCTGTCACCAGTGGGGTGTTCAAGAGGTTCAAGACTTGTGCAGTACTCTAAAGGAAATGGACACAAAGATGCTTCTGCATAATTTATAAGCTAATAAGACATTGGGGCCTTTGAGTGTCAAAGGAACCAGAGTAATTAGGTCACTTGTTTTGGTCATTGCTATTCACTACTTTTCAAAAACAGAATACACAGGTAAAATATGGATTGAAAGAGGCACCATTATCAGCACACCTGACAAATATCACTTCATACCTGTGTGTACAATTTGTGACACACTTGTTCCTGACTTCTGTAACTTACCTGATGCTGTGTTAACAGGGTATGACTCTGCGTTATCCCTGTGTGGTACTGGGAAAAATAATCCATGTTTAATGTTGTCAAAACAGAGGGAAGTTACTACTGCAGATACCTTGCTGAACTGGGAGAGAGTGTCAGAAGAGCCCATTTTATAAGTTCCCTCATCATCAAAGCACCTTACAAAGTGGAATTTTATCCCATGAAAGCTCATGCAATAAATCAGGGGTTGGTAACCCCTGGCACTCGTGCCGAAAATGGCATGGGGGCTGAGCCTGAGTGGCACACCGTGCCACTCAGGGCCCCCCGCTGGCCCCGTTCTGGCCACGCTTCCCTGCTGAGGAGTGTGGCCAGCAAGGGCTAGGAAGCTGCCGCGCACAGCTCCTGGCCCCTGCTGGCCCCACCTCCTGCTGGGTAGGGCAAGAGGGGAGCAGAGGGGGTTGGCCAGCCTGGAGTGGCTACTGCTGGGGGCGGGTGCTGGCCCCAACCTCGACTCCCGGAGGCCCCCACCACTGCCAGGGGCCAGGGCCGTCCTTGGGGTGGGGGAAAGGCACTGTTCCCTCTAAGCTGTGCGTGTGTGTGTGTGCACACAGGTCATGAAACCTGCGCACACAACAAAATAGAGTGCACCCAAAAAAATTCAATAGTGCTAATACTGGTGTTCACAAAGAAATGTTTTTGCACACACAAAGAAACTGTTTCGGCACATGGTCTACGAGTAATTACAGGGAACATTGGTGCAGGGCCTCTACTTAGCCCCCCAGGCAGTGGGGGGCGGGGCTGGCCGGCCCAAGGGAGGCTCAGGCCCCTTTGCCCCTACGCTGGCTGTC
Source organism: Podocnemis expansa (assembly GCA_007922195.1). Lineage (NCBI taxonomy): Eukaryota > Metazoa > Chordata > Testudines > Podocnemididae > Podocnemis > Podocnemis expansa. Next base: position 10,009,737 of record ML682057.1, read on the forward strand.
CCATGCTGGGGACTGGGCGAGCTGGCCAAAAGCAGCACCTGGCTCAGCTCTCCTGGTGCCTCCCCCCGCCATCCGCGCTGCTTTTGGCTCTGTGCTGGAGCAGTGGGGAGGGGGTGGGAGGCAGTATGGCTGGGGAGGGGTGTATCCATACGGGCCCTGCATTGCCTCCCGCCCTCTCCTCGCTGCTCCAGCACAGCTGAAAGCAGGGCGTGTGGCGGGTGGGAAGTGGAGACCTGGAGCACTGAGCTGGGCACCACTTGTGGCTGGCTTTCCTGGTGCCAGGCACAGGGTGGGCAGTGGTGCAGACCCTGGGCTGCCCTGCTTGGCAGGACAGCACAGGGCACCCAGAACTGCATGGCCCATGGTGATCACCCCTCCACCCCCCCCCCCACGGCCCTGAGGGGGGATGCCAGGTGGCCCCGGCACTGGCCCCTGGAGACCACCTGCTACTGCCAGGGGCAGGTTCTGGTCCTGGCTGTAAACCAGAGGCCTGGCTCCACCCCTTTTTGGCCCCACTCCTGGCACCCACTGAGGGTGAGGTGGCCAGGGCTGGCACAGGGGTCAGCAAAGGTTGTCGACCTCCGCAATAAATATATTTCTTATTCTTGAAGTGCCGCAGGACTCCTTGTTCGTTTGTTTTACTGAACTAGACTAACACAGTTGCCCTTCTGGAGAACAGCCACAATTTCTGAAGCAAGAAGTTGATAGCAGTCCTATATGACCACAGAAACTAGTTTGTGCCTCAGTCTAACCATCAAAAAGGACAAGTCACTGGCCAAACTCTCTCCCTGCGAAGATGGTTTTGAAGATCATCGCTTTGGATGTCTTTGTGCCAGATCTTGGATCACCACTACATCATGGCTGGAAAAATGTGGATGCTGAATTACTTTTTGTGTTGTTCTTCAAGGGCTCATTGGCTTCCGATCACCTACAAAAGTGACTGCACCAATTGGCGTCACTGCACAATCAACTGTGCCTGTAGTCAGAACAGTCTTTCCTGCACAGAACTGTGTACAGGTCAAGGCCATGCAGACTGTGGTAACCCAGCCACTCTTGATGGAGATCATAATGATTAATAAGATAATGACAATGATGTTGACTAGAAATATCACCAACACTATTGCATTTCAGGGATAGTTTTTCAAATTCATTACTCAGTTTTGTTTCACCCATTTAGATTATTTTGGTGCTTTTGTGTCTCAAAGAAATACAATGTTTAGAGTCTTCAAAATAAGAGAAGCAAATAGAAATATTGCAAGCTGGTCATTGACGGTGTCATTGTTTATCCTGTTTCTATGGTAATGGTAACATTTGACAGCTTCACATCATACCTCATCTTAAAGTAAACATAATGAGTTTTCAAATGGCGTATTATGTGTGCAGAGAGGGTACATGAATCAACAAATCCATGATGTGTACTGCTCCCTTGATTTCAAATAGGATTACATCAAGCATATTAATGAGCTGTTAATGTGCACCAGCAGGGTCCACCTAGACTTCTGTGGCAGGCTAGTGAAAGTAGATCCACACTCCAACTTGCCACTAGGTAAATGTTCGTGAAGACAAGCACTGAAAAGGATGATTCAGAAGATGACAGAACCTCCTTATGCCCTTTCCAGTTTTCTGCTGCCATAACAGATGTCTACTATAGATAATAAATGGCCTGGATACATGATTTATATGTGTATTAGTCCAAGAGATTACATACAAAGCACACATAATCTGATCTTCATTATTCAGGCCTTTGACAGAGGCCTAGAGTAGCATTATGAATTATGGAAACACTTGATGATTCATCCAAGCTCAAGCTTTAATGGATCAGTAAGAGCAAATGAAGTTAACTAATGTGAAGATAGACATAATGCGCAAGATCCTCACCTAGTGTACATGGACTCCAATGGAGCTGCACACCTTTACCCCAACTGAGAATTTCACCTTGTGGTCAATTCCATCCCTGAAGGCACTGCACACTTGTGATAGAGAGATTAAAGCCTCTGTTCAGCAAAGCAGTGAAGTATACGTTTAGCTTTAAGTATGTGCTTTAGTCTCGTTATCCCAAATCTCTTGCAGGATTTCTCAAAACATGCAGCCATCTTGGCAATTGATTTCCTCAGCTTCTTACTATCCTATATAGCATACTCCTGTTTGCCCAAATCCCTATTATCTGATTCTTTTCACTATCTGATTCCTTTTCTTGTCCCCTGTGTATCTCAGGCTGATAGTGCAGTGACCCCTTGGTAGAAATGACAGAGAGCCTGCTGCTGAATGGCTTGTTGCAGCACAGGGAACCCTATGTTGCCTTGCTGTCATGGGAGTGAGCGAGCAGAGCTGTGAAAACAAAGCTGCAGAGGGCTTCCTGTCAAGCCATAGAGTTGATGACACACAATCCTTGCAAGTACAATGTCCAAGAAAGGCTGCAATCCTGGTAGGACAGAGCATGGTCTCATGCTGCTACTGAAACAACCCTTTTAACAGTTATTTGCTTTATCCATACTCTGAGATGCAGCCCCAGGTATGAACAGAGCTACTATGATTTACACCTAGATTTGTGCACACAGACAAATATTACCCACCCACATTTTAAATAATCCAACAGTTGTAGGATGCACTCATCTGTGAGCAACACATAATTCCAGCCATTTCTGAAACTTACTTGTCCACAAAATCTTTATTGTCTGACTGTAATGAGGGGGCAGGGCCCACCTCAGGGGCAAACAAGGAAAGATGGGCCAGACACCAGAGGGAGAATTCAGGTGCTACCTGTCCATCAGGCTGGAAACAAATGGGTGGGACAGGAAGTATAAAAGGAGGTCCAGCAGGCTCATTTCTGGCCAAGCTGCCAGAGAGGCAGGACATCTCTTCCGTCCCACAGGAGCTTCTCTGAAGCTGGGACCAGTACCAGACGGAGGAAGTGCCGTGGGGCTGGGAGCTGGCTCCCAGATATGTTGCATCATCCAGATCCTACCACAGGGACTAGCTGGATACCTGCTACCAGGAGGAGGCCCCTTGGACTGGAAGCACAGAGGAAGGACCAGCTTCCTGGGGTCCAGAGAAACACCTGGAACCTGCTAGCCTGGAGGGCCTGGTAGTCCTGTCCGAGACCACGGATCTGGAATTGCTGCCTGGAACTGATAACCAAGAGGAGACTCTCGCTGACTGCAACCTAGAGTAACTGCGCTTTGCAGCTGGCCCTGACGAGCTACTGCCCCCAAATGAGGTGAAGGGGTTCTGCAACCTGCCCCTGGGGGACTACCCTGCTGAGGCCAAGCAGGTACTGCTGCGAAGGGGATGGGGAGTAGCTCCGGGGGGCTACATCCCAGGCACCCAGACCCAAGCCTGATGATGGGATCAGCCCCTTGTGGGTGTAGCCCTGCTGAGCCCCCGGCTGACTCAGCAACCCTGGCTAGGGCCCTGGGCTGGGACACCAGTGGAGATGGGTGGGTCTGCGACACCCCCCTCTTTCCCCTCCTCCTGGGCGATGCCACTGGTGGTTGCCTGACCTCCAAAACAGCCAACTCCCCTGATCCCTGCAACTGCTCATTTCCCTCAGAGACTCTTTGTTGAGTGGCCCCACCTGAAGACCCAGACTCTTTGTTGGGTGGCCCCGCCGCAGGGGCCAGAGACACTGTGTTTGGCAGCCCGCCCGAGGGGCCAGAGATTCTTTAGTTACCTGACCCATAAGGGCAGTCTGAACTGAAACAGAAAGGGGCCCAGCACACCCCTTACACTGACCATATTCTTTTAAACAGGTCTGTTGGCAACCAGTGTGCAATTTTCTATCTTACAATTATGCTGGCCAGAACTGTACACACCAACTTCTTGGTACTGTCTACTATATCATTTACCAGTAGTGTGCCTGAATGGTATCTGTCTCACACAGAAGTTATTTTTAAATACTGAATATTAGGTCCTCAACATTTGCTTCCTCCCACGACCAATTTTGGACCTGCCCAAAAGCCCATAAAATCAATGGGAGTCCTCTTGTGGACTTACAATTTAACATTTATATTGTGGTAGCCACTCCTAGAGGCCAGCACATTGGAACCTCAACGTACTTGGTATGGTACGTACATTCAAAAACGACAATTGCTTCCCAAAAAACCTACCATTATAGTCTAAAAACTTCATTGGACTTTGGTTCAGATCCTTTGTTGGTAATGAATGCAGCTTCTCTTTTTTCTTAATTATCTTGCTGCCATCACTTGGCAAAATTCTGTGGAGGGTGTCATTTTCTTTCTCACTAAAGTACACAGATTTTGATAATCTTATTCACGATGTGAGTCACCTTACTCCTCCAGTGGTCCCAATGAACACAAATGGGTCCGTTTGTGAATTAAGGTGCTTGTTGACGTGGTAAGGGAATCAGAATCTGGTCCCAAGCTCTTCACCTGTTTTAGTACTATCAGATACCTTGATCTTTTCTCTTAAGACTTATCTCATTTGTCACATGCACTTAATGATCTGCATCTTTTCTTGGTGAACAGCATAATTCAATATAGCAAGCCAGGTGGTGCCTCAGATGCATGTGCACAAGTCCCACTGATGTTTTCACTCACCTTAGTTGTCAACTAGTGTAAATACAAATGCAACTCATCTGTCCACGCAATGTATCTGGAAGTCTTTGTTTGTCTGTGCCTTTATGCATTAGTTTTAAATTGCTTTTTCTCCCAGGGCAACCACTACATTGTTATTTGAATGTCATGCAAACTTTTTCTCACAGTCAAGAAAAGAACTGAGGGTGGGAATAGGAAGAACAATCCTCTCTTCTGAAGAGGCACAGTACCAGAAATCTCTTATGTTGTCCCTCGATTCCATCCATTTTTGCTTCTTACTATCCTTTACTCCTTCCCTATTCCTGATCACTATCATCATTCTCTGTCCTCTGTTTCTTTCTACTAGCCCTCCAGCAGACTCTTCTGCTTCTATGATTTTTGTTGCTGACTATATAGTTTACTCCTGCTGACAGATTTTCTCTGCTTCAACTCTATTCTTGACTCCGTCCAGCCCTTGCTACTTCCCTGGAAAGTCACAGGGCAATATTCTACTTGATCTTTCTGCTGCCTTTGTGACTACCAGTCAAAACCTCATCTTGCACTTTCTCCTCTTCCTAGGTTTCAGCAATTCCTTAGCATTTAGTGTCAGCATTTGTGGCTCTTAATCCTGCCCTTACTTCCTCATTAGTTTCTCTTGGGGCTCTGCCCTCTCTTTGTTCTTTGTAGGCAAGTTCATCTATGCACACAGTATTACGTACTCCCCCCATCCTCATCTTTCCCCTTTTGGCCAGTCTTCTGTCTCCAACTCTTTCTCACATGCCTCCTCTTTGATATCCCACCAGCATTTGAAACTGATTGGGACAAATTCACTGGGGTCACAGTGGTGTAAAATACACAGATTATGCTTTCATTTACAACAATGTAAATGTAGATTAAACTGTACAGAAATTAGTGGACATAGTCAAAGTTGTAACTCAGAAGTGGATTTGGTCTCATGCACAAATTAGTTAAACAAATAAAACAAAACAGAATAAAAAAATCAGGTGTAAGCCTTAAAGGAGCATAATTACTGTGGGTGCCTAACTAAGGCCTGGTCTACACTGCTGGCTATTTTTGGTGGCAGTTGATGGGAGTTACACAAGCTACACAGAGTAGCTTGTGTAACTCCCATCAACTTTGTAACTTCCCTTTTACACTGTCTTCGCAGAGCTATGGCTATGGAAAATGCATTCCTGTTGACACAATGCTATGCCACCTAAGGTGGTGGTTTTCTTAGATTGACTTCTGGATTGATTGAGTGTGCCTTTACTGATTGCTTAATGAATCAGGATAGATCAATCTGACGGTGGCCACTTTGTCAACATCAGTGCAGACAGAGCCTAGTAAGTGAAATCTATGTGTCCAGTATGCAGAAGGAGGTGAGGATGGGTGGTAAAGCAACTAAAAGGAAGTTGTAAGGCAAAGTAGTGATGAATGTTGCTATACCATACACAAGCTATTAGCTGTTTTCTTTTCTTCCTTCCACCCTTTCAGTCACATTAATATGCAAGTTATACCCTTTGCCCACATTCACCAAATGACAAATCTATCTGAGTTACACTCTAAAAAGAGGTGCTACATTCCACTTCAGAGAATTCTTTCTGTTCATTTTGTCTTAACAAGCTTGTAGGAAAGCCAGGGCTGGAACTGTATGTTGTAGAGTCTGAGAATAACTGTGCTAATTGAACCAGATGACGTACAAGAAACAGAAGGCAAGAGATGAAAATAATATTGAACAGTGAAAAAATTTTAAGGAATTTACTCAAAATCTATTTAACCAGAATGATGTTTCTCATGTTTGCTCCAAATCTGCTTTTCAAGCTCTGTAGTGTTTTATCACACAGCAATACTTGCCTGTCCAAACACCTCCTCATTCACTGTAAAAGTGAGATCCAGGATATCTGTGATGTTGTTATCTTTCATCCACTGCAAGCTCTGATGAAACTCCTCATCCAGGTACTCCAAGTCACTTAAATCACATGGCCTAATTTTGCAGCAAGACAAAGATATGGTGAGAACAGGGTAACCCTCATGGGTACCAAGACGATGGTTTACAGTTCAGTACAGTGTTTTCTTATGACATAGCTCTGACACAGAGCTGATGTTCTTTTGACTTTTTACATACACCTTCTGGTAAAACAGCAAACTCAAATTGCTATAGAACATTAAATATCAGTAAAATACCAGACTAAAGAACATTAAATATCAGTAAAAGAAAATATCAGTAAAATATCAGACTACAGAACACTAAATATCAATAAAAGAAAATGAAATGCATTCTAAAAATTTATAAAGAGATTTTGTTGCAAATTCAGATTCATCCTGATTACCCAACTGTTTCAGCTAAACATTCCTCTGAGTTATCATCTGTTGAGATATATCAGTCCATTCAAGTGCATCTTGGTATATTTTATGTGGCTTTTCTTACCACATAAGATTGATTAAAGAGCAATAAACCATCAATTAAAATATCAAAATGGTCATTAAAACTAATACATTACTGGGCATGACATGGCTGTCATTGTGTAAGATATTGATCAAAACCCATGAGAAACCTATAATGCTTTATAGCTATATTAACATTTCTAAACATAATTAACAAGTGCTTTGGCTGGAAAAAAAATCCTTACAATGGAGCTTGAACAAATATGGTTTCTTCAGTGACATTCAAGATAAGTCATTTTCTCTAGAAAAAATAATTCCCTTTCTGTGGACTGTCCTATTAAATGTACGTTTCAGTTTCCCATATTCCAGCTAAATGGTGTTGACTGTATTTTTCTAATATTAAAATTTAGGCAGTGGACCAATATTTCAAAAAGTGAATGCTTAATGGCTGTGCTTTTTAACCCTTTAATCCACACTTTCAATATTAAGGGGCAAGTTCTGGGGGAAAATACAGGAATAGTGAAAAGAACTTGAAAACTAAGACCTAGTCCTGCAATGAGGTCCATAAGATTTTGTTTCTGCATAGATCACGCTAGGAACAAGACCCAAGTCTCTGTTTGCTTGCATTCATGTACTTACAGCCTCAGTAGTGCTTTGTAGAATGGCCTGGTGAAGAAAGCATCAAGAAGGTACTGATGAATGAGAGCAAGGCCAAGGATACGACCACTGAACCTGAACCTAGAATACAAATAGCACACAGTAAATGATGTGCAACTCAAGACATACCAGTTTTGAAACTTATGTATATAGTGGCTGTTGCTTGTTTGTTTCTGCTTCCTTAGATTACTTTAGTTTATTCATCTTTTTGGTCTGAGAGCTGCTCATTTCTATATCTTGAGTGAGAAGGCTTCTTCTGATGTATACACCACAGTACCCATAGTACTTGAAGGATTTGGCAGTTAGTACATAGTACATGATCTGCCCTCAAATCTTAAACTAACAATCCCTTGCCACATTCAGTCCCTCTGATCTTTAGCATAATGTTATACTATAGATAAGTAGTATAAAGTACCTGGACTTTGGTATGAATTCAATCAACCTGCTAAAGATCCATCCATCCATCATAACAGATTAAGGTCTCCCCTGCCTCTCCCGCCTCTCAAAAGCAAACTTTTACTGAAAGAACTGTTGTGTTTCTAAGCCCTTATGTTGCAGTGAAAATTTTCCAGACATGCGCCAGTGAGGCAAGACCAACACACAGCTATCTTCCCGAGTCTGCAGACAGAATGAAACAACAGCTTTGGGAGATGTTAACAATCCCAGGACTGTCCGTGAAGGCGAGCGAGAGGGGCAAGCGTTCCTGGCCCCACAGTTCCATGAATCCCACGCTGTCCTTCCATGAGCAGGGCAGTGCGAGCCCCCCGCTGCTGCTCCCCCGTGGCTGCGCTCTCCCCCTTCCACTCCCCACTGCCTTTGGCATGGAGGCCAATGGCAGAGGGGGCGGGGATGGGAGCATGGAACCGGCCTTTGCTCTGAGTCGGTCCACTCCAACCTGCCCCCAGGACAGGGAACAGTTGGCCCAGGGGCGGAGCAGGACAGCGCAGAAGCCAGGCTCTGCTCTCTCACCCCTTTCCCGGGGCTGGCTGTTCTGCCCTGGGGGCAGGGAGGGGCAGACCAGAGGCGGGGCAGGAGAGCAGTGCCCAGGCCCCAGACCAGCCCACTCCGCCCCTGGGGACAGAGCGGCTGGCTCAAGGGAGGGGCGGGAATGCGTGGCTAGTCCCTGGGCCGGTCCACCTCCCCCCCCACAGCATGGGGGTGGGGCAGCAGGGTCCCCCACAGGCCGATTGGCCTCAGGTCCCGCACTCCCCTAGGGGCGGCCCTGAACAGTCCCATTTGTCTTAGTGACATGTCAGCTTCATAGTAATGCCACATTAAGTGCTGGATTTCCAAATAATTCACATTCACAATTACAGCAGTTCTGTACACAAATCAGGTAATTATATGCAGAAATCAACAGAAATATCGGTAGTCCTAAAAGTGCCCTGAATCCCTTTGTTACACTGAATGCAACATTAACTTCACTAACTAGATGTTTAGTTTTTATATAAGGGCTACATTCTCCCCTTGATCTTTGAGTAAGCCTCCCAGTGTAATAGCAGAAGATCTGCTGTGAGTTAGTAGGAGAGCATATCTATAAAATATTTTAACTCTGTAGACCCAGACCACAGACTATAATTAAAAATGCAATTCAGGCCTCTTCCGCAACCCATTGTAAATGGAAATTCTTGCTGCAGTATGGGGAAATGTCATATGCAGCATTTCAGGTTTTTGAGGAATCAGGTAATTGCAGTAAATATTTCTGTGGTATATCTGTAATGTATAAATATCACAATACTCTTATTTCTATATTTAGTATTTCACATTAATTTTAGCACTTAAATGTTGATATTTCCCCCACTATTTCTTTTAAACTGATATTTAATCTAATGTTTTTAACCATTCATTTATTGTATTTAAAATATTACTCCTTTCAGCAATTGGATCTACTCCCCCTTTTTGAATGAATCAGTCCACTATCACATAATCCATTTCCTAGCAACAGTACAATATAACCGTGCTCCATGACATTCAATGAACTTTTTTCATACTTCCAATAAAAAGATGCATTTTGCCAAGAATTTAGGGATAAATTTTCAAAAGTGTACAACTGGCATGTAGTATAATCCACTCGGGCATGTAAACCAGTTCATGGTTGCACAGACACATACACAAGTGTGTTGCTAATTCCCATGTCAAATCATACTACCTTAGCTCTGACCTGTAGGGGTCTATCACACATAGTTCTCCCCTCTTCCACAGGGTCAAGGGAAGATGGGAGTGCCTGAACAACACCACCTCCCCATCCCATTTGTGAAGCACACTCTGTGCAATCTGGAGTGTGTGTGTCAAAAGGGGGAGTTAGAATTAGGATGGGCTAGAGGAAGTAGCACTGTTTCCAAACCCTGGTCCCACAAAACATACATATAAAGGTTAGTACAATATCAGAAGATGCAATAGAATTATTGAAACTGGAAGGGACCATAACAGGTCATCAAGTCCACTTCCCTACACGCTTGGCAGGACCAAGTACCCTATTAAACCATCCCTGACAGATGTTTGTCTAGCCTGCTCTTGAAAACCTCCTAAGTAGGAGATTCCACAACCTGCTGAGGTAACTTATTCCAGTGTTTAATCATCCTGACAGTTTGGAATTTTTTCCTAATGTCTAGACTGAACCTCCCTTGCTGTAATTTAAGCCCACTGCTTCTTGTTATATCATCTCTGATTAAGGAGAATAATTTTTCTCCTTCTTCCTCATAACAACATTTTAGGTGTTTGAAAACTGTTATCATATCCCCTCTTAGTCTTCTTTTTCTAGACTAAACAAACCTGGCTCTTTCAATCTTCCCCCGGGTCAAATGTTCCAGACATCTAATAATTTTTGTTCTCCTTCTCTGGACTTTTTGCAGTTTCTCCACTTCCTTTTCAAAATGAAGTGCCAAAAACCGGACACAGTACTTAAGTTACCTTTTCACAGTGGTTGCAGATATGGTGAATTACTATATCCTATACCTCACCTAGCCACATCCCCTTTAAGGCCAGCACCACACATAATTTGGCATGGGCTGGCATTCTGCTCCTCTCTTGGACAGGAGGCTGGGAATAATCTGTGAGCTGCAATTTCTTTCCCAACTTATTTTCTATGACCATGGAGCTCCATCAGGCTCTGTGTCTGTAAAAACCAGACTAGATGAGACTAGGATTAATTTAGACCAGCACATACTGATCATTACACTACATGGAAGTTAACAACAGCTACACTAAGGCAATGTCTACACCAGTGGCTTTAACCTTTTGCAGGTCACAACATGCTTGGTGGTGTGCTTGACCCTAGAGGACATATCGGTTGTCCCCCCACCTTGCAGACTGAATCCAGTCTCCCCTTCCCCTGGCTCTCCATGACATACTTACCACGGTGTGGCAACACAGTAACGTGTCCTGATGAAGTCATTGAGAACCACTGGTTTCCACTACAGAACCTACGTTGGCACAATTATTTTGGTATAGTTATGCCAAGTGTAACCCCCAGCAAAGATGCAGCTTATACTAACAGAAGGGTTCTTCTGTCATTGGTGTAGCAACATCATGTCCCTGAAGGATGTTAGCAATGAAAGCAACTGTGTCTGCACTGCAGATTTTGTCAGCATAGCTATATTGGTCAGAGGTGGGCTTTTTTTGGTCTTTCAAATGTAGACCAAGACTAATATGATTTGAGCCCCTGAGACAGTCTACATGCCAGTTTTCTGCAAATTGTTCAGGATTCCCATATATAGTTAAATAGATGCAACAATGTGGCAATGATAAATATCTCTTTCAGCTAACTAGATTATAAATAAAATAAAAATGGATTTCACAATAAACAGATGACTTCCCACCAGCTGTAAAACACATATGCCCATGTGAAAAAATACTATTTTAGTGTACTTAAATGGTTTACTTTTTAATGCAGAAATTCATTGTATTGTGAAAATGTTGGCGGTCTTACATTGACCAGAGGAAAGAAACAAACATTAATGAGTGTCATACTGAAGTCCAGTGGGCATTATGTTAGAATGGCTGGGTGACAGGAAACTGGAGTTTTAGTAACTGATTTGCTGTGTGACCTTCACAAAATCATCTCCTTTCTTTGTGCTAGTCTCCCACCTGTAAAACGGGGATCATAAAGATTATCCACCATTGTAAAGTACTTTTAAGAACCTCAAGTCATTTTAAATCAACCAGACAACAACTGCAAGGGAGTAAAAATGTTCATCACTAAGCTGGGTCAGACTTTAATCAGTGACCTAGACGTAAGAGGCTGTTTGTTTTGGATAGTTTACTATCCTTCCTTGCAAACTAGTGGTTAAGTTCATGCCTGTCAGAACAATCTGCTCATAAAAATCAGAGTTACTTTTTGTATATGGCTTTTATTACAGTGTACGATGATAACCTGCTGCATCTCTACTCTTTAGTAGATAGCTTTCCATCCATTCCAGCTTTAGAAACTTGGTTCTGGAGGTGAAAATGTATGACATTTCACACTGGGAGATTTTATTTTAAAAAGAAGCTGCTTGTAAGTCCAAAAGAAAAAGAAAACAAAACCTTAAACATGAGTACTTGAAGCTTAATATGCTTTGAAGTGACTGACATAGTAGTAAAGATCTACAGCACCAAAGGGGGTGGAAAAAAAAAGAGAAAAACATATCAAAAGCAAGAAACCATTCCTTCCACTCCAGGGAAAATCACACAGACCTCTTTTGCCCATAGATCATACATACACCTTGCTGTAAGAAAATCAGCAATGAATCTGTTCAGTCAACTCTCATGGGAAAGAACAAATCAAACGGGGCACAGAATGACATGTTGTGGTCCCAGTTAGCATCTGCTTCTCCACAGGAGCTGCCTGTGTGTCCCCTGCTGCTAAAAGTAGGCGCATATGGTACACAGCTAACTATTAACAGAAGTGTGATTATATGACCCTTACAGTTCTTTCCATACCATCAACAAAAGGCAGCTGTTGAGAATGTTTAGAACCTGTTTCACTTCACTCGTGCTCCAGTGCAATGTTTCCAGCAAGAAGTCATTAAAGAGGGGAGCTGGCACAATGAAAGCACAGTGGATGCCACATAACTAAAGATGGGGGAAAATGCCTGAAATATTGACTGTAATCTGTCAATTTTATACCACTTTAGTGTTTATCAAGTCCATTTGTTTCATGATGCAACTGTTTCTTTACTTTATTGTTCATAATTCTTTAAAGTGGAAGTTCAAAATATAATAAGCATAAAGTCCTTCATTGACAGAAAACTCATATTACACTCTCTTAGGCGAGCATCTGATGAGGAAAATGTTTTGGCATGAACTCTTTGGAATCATCTGAAACTGAAAGTAAAATATCCAGGGAAGCACTACCTAGTTTGAGATTCTGAGTCTGCCAAGAAATTGCTGAAACATGGTTCTGGCTCCAGGCTGAAACATTTATGGTATGGCATAATTGGATGAGAGGTCCCCTTCAGAGAAAATAAGACTTATTTACAGAATAAACAGACATGACTGGAGCCTTACAGAAGGCAAGTACCTTCCTTAAGCTGATTTATGTTTATTGAGTTTTATGAGCAAGTGTAAATTGCTTGTTAGAGGTAAGGATTTGTTTTAGCAAGAGTGGAGGGGTTGAGCAAGTGTGAGGAGATTGGCATGGCTATGGAAAGACCAATTTTACCAGTTTCTTTCAACACCTGCTCTCCTCCCTCCCACTAGACAATGACTGAATCTGAGTAACACCCATAGCAGAGAAGGGAAATGGGAAACGACGGAGGGAGGGTAGTTAATGAGCAGGAAATAGTGGGAGGAGGGAGAGAATTAATGAGTAGGAGAACTGCTCTAATTTGTCTATTGACACCCTTCATCAAAAAGGACATTGTGCACACCTGCCTTCTTGCTTCCAATAATACCACCCTTTCACCAGTTTGCAGGAATTTCCTACAAATTCTTACACCAGCTTGCTAACTCCCTCTACTTTAGGAGGTTACGAGTGCCACCTATGTGCCTGTCCTACAAAATAAAGGGCGTATTCTCATCTCAATACTTATTTCATAAAGTCTACCTAATACTGGGGGAATTATTGCAAGTATTGTATACAGAGAATGATAAAGCCCTCCACTGCAGTGAGGGCTAAACACAGCAGTTTCCTCCTAATGTGCATGAGCCGCAGGAAATGTAACTTGAGGAATCCAGCTGCAGAATAATACTGGACTGATGATAACCTTTTACTTTTAAGCTAGCAAAAATCTAGATGGTACCTTTCCCTAGAATCACTGCTTGGATCAAGGTGCAGAAGTGTACACTGGGGCTTGTGATCTTCACAGTCAAAATCTGTGTATCCCAGGACTCACTCTGTGCATGACTGTGAAGCCTAGAATGTCTGTTGAGTCAGTATGAAGAAATGGAACAGTGGCAAGGAATGCTGAAAACTTTTGTTCAGAATACTATCCAGTTGAATCATTAGTGGGATTTGCAATTTGTTACCATCTAATTTTTAAGCTTTTAGTCATTTTGACTTTACAAATTAGTGTGCTACTATAGTAAAGCATGTATCTGTGACATGCCCAGAATCCTAGGTCACTGTGATTTCAGAGGTAACTTAACCAATCATCGCAATTACTCTACAGCTAATTTGCACGTAAACAATTTCATTGGTTTGTATGAAAAAGATTGCGCAGACGGATTACTTGGACCAACTGGCACACCAGTGGAACATCATAGGTTTTCAGTTACTAGTTAAAGATAAAGGTGGATTCATCTGATCATTCCATGAGGCATATTTTGATCATCTTGTGTTAGGTTTTAACTAATCTGGCAACTGTGGTACCTCAAATTGATGATCAACTAGTGCTTCATATTAGTCTTCCAATCCTTGCCTCACACAGGTGGTTGTATGAGGTTATGTTTACCATCTTGATACACTGGGCTGGTGAGAATTTTACAAAAGGGTTTAAATTAGAACCAATAATAAACCCATTCATGCTATATTTCAGATGATCTTATTTTTTTACACTGCTGCTGGAGAACCTGTTTTCATCTGTAAAGCCAATTTAGAATTCCTCATGTGTTTATTTGCACAGATTAAGTTTAGGCTTCATCTAAAAGAGGAGGAACAATGATGGTTGCACTCAAGCAGAGATCACAAGAACTACAGGCCATCTGTTGTGAAGCTTAGACAGCCATATTGTGAGACGGCTACCCAGCAGACAAATCCAGCTAGAAACTTAAAAGATATTATTTTCACAACAATGGGGCAAAAATATCTGTAAACTAGAATGCTGGAAATAAAGAGATACAGTAATGTGGTAGCTCCTGGGATTTTTATCATAAGTCTTGCAATATTTAGTGTGTCACTTGAAGCATTGCACCTGGATTGAGACAAGTGAAAATCTCAGCTTTCATTTGTTCCATAGAAAGTTGCTAGCCCTCAAGGGTATGGAAAAAACTGACTCATATGCACCCACATGACATGCAGCAGAAATGAAAAGAACTGAAAATGTATTATATTTTTTTAAAATAATTTTTAAACTGATCTTGTGATTTTCCTGGGGCCTGACTACTGGTTTTTTGAATGCTTGATGTTGGTGACACTGTGCAAGAGAACTGCAGGAGAAGACCTGGGGGTGGGTGGGAAATAATGGCTTCAAATTGTTCCATCTCCACAAAACGCCAAGCTGCTCTTTGAGCAGTGGTTTGGGGTCACCAATTACTTCCTACTGGGAAAACTAAACTTGGACTGGCCCAACATTCCCTATTTAAGTTTTATATTAGAAAATGAGATCAAAATGCCTATTTCATATACAACAAAGAGTCTAGTTGCAATTTTAAAAGGTAACTAATTTATTTATTGTGTGAGCTTTTGTCAGAGAAAAATCCCACATTATCAGATGCTTATAGATGAATTGGAGGAAAATAAATGCAGGGAAGTGCAAGTCATAAGATCACGTTAGACAGTTACAGCAAATCAAGGCAGTTGTTCAGATTCAAACAGTGGACAACAGCATATTACAAGGAACTGAGGTAAAAGAAAGGCATAATTACCTGTAATGAAAAAAGAAGCTAAAATCCCTATTTAACCGTAATCTAAATATGAATTCCAATTTTGCAGGTTCTCTTTGAAATGTTGCTTTGTAATCTATTTGCCTGAGTATGGCTATTAACATATCATCAGTGAAGTGAGCAGGGAGACTGAAGTGTTCCCCTACTGCTTTTTGAATGTGTTATTTCTGATGCCAGACTTGTGTCCATTTATTCTTTTGCTCAGAGACTGTTCTGTTTGTCCAATGTATAAGGTGGAAAAGCATTTCTGGCATAAATCACATTGGTAGATGAGCAGATGAATGCTCCCTCTCAAAAGACTTGCTTCTTTATCTCCTGGATGAGTTAATAAGCTGCATCCGCCACAATGAGTTAGCAAAGTTTCAAGGGTTTAATGGAAGATACTAAGACCTGCTGTGGGATAGGCAATAAGAAGAGTCCCGTCAAAGGAAGGAGAATTGCATCTCCATAAGGAAAGCTATTTCATTAGCAGTCTTCTAAGGAAAAAATGCAGTTTAATAAAGGAGTGGGCACTATCAGATATGTTAATAATGAAAGCAGAGTCCCCAATGGCAGCCACTGCAGCAGGCAGTGGCACACAGGGGTAGGCAACAGGGCTGAGAGCAGGGGAGTTTGAGTGGCCTTAAGGGCTGTGGAGGAGTTTTGGGGGTGATGTGAGTTCTTGTGTGTGTTGCTTGTTGTTTGTGTTTTGTTTTTCTTTCTTTTCTGGGGGTTTGAGTTGTTTTTTCTTTTTTTTTTTTTTTTTTCCTGTTCAGTTTGTAGAGGCTGAGTGGTGGAGAAAGAGATCATCTAGGGGTGGGGCTTCCCTGCTGAGAGAGCTATAAAGGCAGTCATTCCAGCAGGCAGCAGCACACAGGGGCAGTCAACAGGGCTGTGGAGAGGGGAGTCTGAGTGGGAGTTTGGATGGGGAGTGTGGGATTCTTGTATTGCTTTGCTTGGTGCATTAGGGTGTATTTTCATTTTAGGTAGACCGGGAATAGGGAAGCACTATGGCAGATACAGAGGCAGCAGTGGTAGACACTCAAGCAGGGAAAGAAGCAGCAAAGATGACGAGATGTGGAATCTGTGGGATGTATATGATCTTGGAGTGGGTACCTCCCAAGACCTTCTTGTGTATGAAGTGCTGCCTCATCGGGTTGATGGAGGAGAAAAGTCAGGGTTAGAGAGGCAGGTGGAAACTCTCATTGAGTTTAGACGGAGGTTTGAACAACTGATGTAGCAGACGAATGAGGGGGTTTTTAAGACCTGCAGATAGAAGCAGGACCATCAGACTGTGAGGGCAGAATACTCTCAGATGATAATAGCCAATGGAAGCATGTGACTGTGAGAAGTTGGCATAGGAAAAAAACGGGCTAGTGAAGGAGAAATAGAGTTCAGAAACAGGTTGTGGTGTTAGCAAATGAAGGAGCACAGCACATGGTTACTGAAAGTGGGAGTGCAAGGAAGAAGAGAAGAGCTTCCCAAAGAAGGGATGAACTGATGGAAATTCCTCCCAATAAGAGCCCCAGAATGACTCAGGAGCAGGTGCAGAGGATTGAAGAGAAAAGCTGCAGAACTGAGGACTTGCGGCCAGAAAGAGGTGGGGATAGGCTAGTGAACTGGTCTGTTGCCAGGAAAAGGCAAGTTATGTGATTGGAGAGTCCCTGATGAGAAGGACAGACAGGCCTATAACTAGAACTGATCCCGAGAACAGAAGAGTATGCTGCTTGCCGGGTGCGAAGATACAGGATGTTGATCTGAGGCCGAAGAGGATCTCAGCGGGGGTGGGGAAGAATCCTCTGACTGTCCTTCATGTGGGTACAAATGATGTAGGTAGATTCTCACTGGAACATATCAAAGGTGACTATGCCAAGATTAGGGAGAACTCTCAAGGAAATAGAGGGTCAGGTGATCTGTAGTAGGATTCTGCCTGTCCCTAGAGAAGGGCAACAAAGGTGTGAGAAGATCCTAGTGATGAACAGATGGCTCAGGCAGTGGTGCTATAACGAGGGCTTTGTGTGTATGGTCACTGGGAGGCATTCATGGACAGAAGACTGTTCTCCTGGAATGGATCTGAGTGGAGAGGGAAACGGACTTTGCTATGGAGGTTAGCACAAGAAAGCTTTAAACTAGGGAGTTGCGGGAGATGGTCGGGAGGTGCCCGAATAATTTCCTTGCCTGATATTAGTGTTGAGAAATAGGCAAATGAAACAAGAAAGGACACAGAAACAGGGAGCAGCATGGAGGCTATAAGGAGGGGTAGTGTTAATGCCAGTCTAGCAAGAGATATTGGCTGACATGCTGAATCAGGCAAAGAACAAGTGAGGCCAAACAGCAAAAACTAAAATGTTTATATGCTAATATGAGAAGCCTAGGTAACAAAGTGGAGGAACAGGAGCTACTGAGGAAGTGAGACCAGACATTATAGGGATAACTGAAACATGCTGGAATAGTAGTCATGACTGGTGTTCCCTTATTGAAGGCTATGTGCTCATTAGGAAAGACGGATATAAAGGCAAAGGTGGGGGAGTGGCATTCCGTATCAATGAGAAGGTAAGAGGTAAGGAAATTCAAAGTGATGGAGTTAACAAGATAGAATCAATCTGGGTAAAAATCACACTGAAAGCTACTAGAGTTTCTCCAAGTATAGTGCTTGAGTTGTGTTACAGACCACTGGGATCTGACTTAGACATGAACAGGGACCTCTTTAAGGAAGTAAATACTACTGGGAACTGTATGATTATGGGAGACTTTAATTTCGCAGATACAGACTGGAGGACATGTGCTAGTAGTACTAAGAGGGCCCAGATTCTCCCGGCTGTGACAGCTGATGAATTCCTTCTCCAGACTGTTACTGAACCAATGAGAGGGGATGCCATCTTAGATTTGGTACTGGTGAGTAGTGAGGACCTCATAGACAAACTGGTTGTAGGGGACAACTGAGGTTTGAGTGACCATGAGCTCATTTAGTTCAAACTAATTGGAAGGATAAACAAAAATAAATCTGTGACCAGGATCTTTGACTTTAAAAAGGCTAACTTTAGAAAATTAAGGGAATTAGTTGGCAAAATGGACCGGACTGAAGAACTCAGGAATGCAAATGTAGAATAGGCTTGGAATTGATTCAAATCAAGGATGCAGGAACTATCTGAAGCCTACATTCTGAGGAAGGGGAAAAAATTCATAGGCAAGAGCTGCAGACCAAGCTGGATGTGTAAGCATCTCAGAAAGGTGATTAGGAGGTGCAGAGTCTACAAGGAGTGGAAAATGGGAGGGATCAGCAAGGGAGGCTACCTTTTGGAGATTAGAACATGTAGAGATAAAGTGAGGCAAAAAGTCAAGCAGAGCTAGACCTTGTGAAGGGAATTAAAACTAATAGTAAAAGGTTCTTTAGCCATACAAACAGGAAGAAGACAAAGAAAGAAGTGGGACAGTTAAAAACTGAGGAGGGGTTGGAGGTCAAGGATAATCTAGGCATGGCTCAATGTCTAAATAAGTACTTTGCATCTGTTTTTAATGAGAGTGAAGATGAGCTGGGGAATAGAGGTAGGGTAGCCAATGGGAACAAGGTCATGAAAGTAGAAATGACCATAACTGAAGTAGAAATCAAACTCAAGCTGCTGGATGGGACTAAATGGGGGCGTGGGGGCTGAATAATCTCCATCTGAGGATATTAAAGGAACCGGCACATGAAATTGCCAGCCCATTAGCAAAGATTTTTAATGAATCTGTAAACTCAGGAGTTGTACTGTATGACTGGAGAATTGCTAATATATTTCCTATTTAAAAGAAAGGGAGCAAAAATGATCAGGGTAACTATAGGCCTGATAGTTTGATCTCAGTAGTAGGCAAGGTGTTGGAGAAAATTTTGAAGGAGAAAGTACTTCTGGATATTGAGGATAACAGTAACTTGGATAAAATACAACATGGCTTCACAAAAGGTAGATTGTGCCATACCAATCTGATGTCCTTTTTTGAGAGGGTAACAGATTTTTTAGATAAAGGGAATGAGGTTGTAGTAACCCTTGGGGAGGAAGGGGTTACACTCTGGTCAGTGAGTCCCATGACAGACAATAGTAATAACGTACAGGTTTTTGAATGGGGGCAGCAGCCTTGCCTGCTCCTGTTTGGATGCGGCAGAGCTCCTGGAAGGATCAGGAAGAGACCAGGTAGAAAGTCCTGAAGAAGGATCCAGCGACATCCTTACCAGAGATAAGCTTATGTTTGTTACTGACCAGGTGTGAGTAGAACAGGAAACGTTTACTTAGACGCAGCCAGGGTATTTCTTTGTTTATGGTTTGTTTTTGGATGTCTCTGTGCTGAACAAATGTACCCCCTCCACCTACCCTGTAACTACCTAAGTCAAATCCCATAGAAGCAACTCTCTGTGTTTCTTATCTGTTCTTTTTAATTAAAGATTTTACCTTTTAGAGTAAGCTCTGGTTCTGTGTCCTGAAAGGCAAGAGGTTTATGTGCATGTGCTTCAGACTGCAGAGCCAGCTACTAAAGGGGATTCTGTTCCATTTCCAGCTGATATCCCAGCTGGGGTTCAGGCACTTTCCTGAGAGAGGACTAAAAGTGATTGAGGATGCTTCACAGGAAGGAATTCCCAAGTGCACCTTCTTGGGTTTCAAGAGGTTTTTGCATTTGGATGGTAGCCACGATACCACTCCAAGGCCAGGAATTGGTGGACTTGGAGAGTTTTAAGATAAGGCTTTAAGGCCAGTGGGGTTTAAGGCCTGTTGCGGGCCCCCACCTTCTGCACTCAGAGTGCCAGAGTGGGGAATCAGCCTTGACAGTGGTGGACCTAATTTACTTAGATTTCAGCAAAGCACTTGATACAGTTCCACACAGGGAAAAATTAGTTAAGTTACAAAAGATGGGGATTTATATAAATATAGTAGGGTGGATAAGGAACTGGTTAAAGGGGAGGCTACAGCAGGTGATATTGAAGGGTGAACTATCAAGCTGGAGGGAGGTTACCAGTGGAGTCCCTCAGGGATCAGTCTTGGGACCAAATCTTATTTAATCTTTTTGTTACTGACCTTAG
Organism: Podocnemis expansa; assembly: GCA_007922195.1. Classification (NCBI taxonomy): domain Eukaryota; kingdom Metazoa; phylum Chordata; order Testudines; family Podocnemididae; genus Podocnemis; species Podocnemis expansa. Next base: position 10,030,362 of record ML682057.1, read on the forward strand.
CACAAAAAGTGGGGATGTGCTAATAAAGTTTGTGAATGACACCAAATTGGGAGCCATTGGGATACCATACAAAAAGATCTGGATGACCTTGTAAACTGGAGTATCAGGAACAGAAGGAAATTAAATAATGGGAAGTGCAAGATCATCCATTTACAGACAAATAACAAGAATTTTTCGTATAAGTTGGGGATGCATGAGTTAGAACAGACTGAGGAGGAGGATCTAGGAGTAGTGGTTGATCGCAGGATGACAATGAGCCACCACTGTGATGTGCCCGTGAAAAAAGTGAATGTGGTTCTAGAACGTATCAGGAGAGATATTTCAAGCAGAGACATGGAGGTGTTAGTGCCACTGTACAAGGCACTGGTGAGGCCCCATTTTGGAATATTGTGTGCAGTTCTGGTCCCCCGTGTTAAAAAAGGATGAATTCAAATTGGAACAGGTGCAGAGAAGTGCTACAAGGTTGGTCCATGGAGTGGAAAACCTGCCTTATGAGAAGAGACTCCAGGAGCTTGGTTTGTCTAGCCTAACCAAAAGAAGGTTGAGGGGTGATATGACCACTCTCTATAAATATATCAGAGAGATAAATATCAGAAAGGGACAGGAATTATTTGAGTACAGCACCAAAATGGATATAAACTGTCCATCAGGAAATTTAGATGCAGGTTTCTAACCATTAGAGGAGTAAAGTTCTGGAATAGCCTTCCAATGGGAGCTGGGGTGGGGGGTGCCAAAAACATGCCTGCTTTCAAAACTGAGCTCAATACATTTATGGAGGGGATGCTGTGATGGGATGACCTACTCTGAAAATTGACTGATCTTTGATCTATGGCTACTGGTGCTGAATATGCAAGTAGCCTAAGAATGGACTAGATGGGGTGCATTCTGAGTTATTACAGAGAATTGTTTCTTGGGTGACTGGCTGTTGAGACTTGCCCACATACTCGGGGTTTAACTGATTGCCATATTTGAGGTCGGGAAGGAATTTTCCCCAAGGCATATTATGTGGGGTTTTTTCACCTCCCTCTGTAGCATGGGCTCAGCTACTGGTGAATTCTCTGTACCATAAATTCCTTAAATCTTGATTTGAGGACTTAAATAACTCATCATAGGTTAGATAGTTATTGCTGGAGTAGGTGAGGTCTTGAGGCCTGCGCTGTGGAGGAGGTCAGACTAGATGATCATACTGGTCTGTTCTGACCTCTAGGGTCTGAGTCTGAGTCTATGTGGCTGTTTGGGGGTGCCTCAGTGGATGCACTGGCCCAACATATCTCTTAGGAAGTCCCTGACAGAGCACCTATAAAGCCTTCACAACAAGTTACAGCTACCCTCCCATAGTAGAACCTCAAGAAGGAATGTAGCCTATTAACATCCTACTAGAGCTAGGCAACTTTTTTCTGGTAAAAATAAATCTGCTGAAAGGTAAATTTTTGGGGCCAAGAAACTATTCACAAATATGGATCAAATTCAGTGAATAGTTTCAGCTTAAAAAATAAAATTGGAAATGTCAAAAACATTTTTTAAAATGAGCCCTTTTGACATTTTGTTTTGAATTGACATGCCACTTTGAAAACCTCAATTTGAATTAATATTTCATGTTTTATTCAATGTGAACAAACTTGGAGAATTTTTTTCAGTTCAGCCATCAGAAATACCAGTGAGTTGCTCAGCTCTGCACCTGATGGTCCTCAGAAATAGGGTCCTTTTTAGTCATTTGCTTAGGCTGTGAAAATTGCACTTCTCTGAGTTAGTGACAGGGAATCAAGGTCATCTAATACAATTCCTGCCAATGACCACAAATAAGTGCAGACTGAGGTGCACCTGACTCTTTGAATAACTAAAAGTTTCAGGACTAGTTTAGTATATTTGATGTTTTTACTTTCCTGCCTCCTATAACACAGAGTACATGGTTGCCTGAACAGACCTGAACTTACAATATAATACAGTATGTTCCATTATAGACTAACTCAGTATGACATATATGGGGCTTTATTTTTGAAGCCAACAATGGTGTAGTTTTGTTCACAGCATTCTCAACACAAACTTCTGAGAACATTGGGGGACTGGAAATCTGCAAACTGTTCAAGTTTTATAAACAGAATGATTTATGTTTGGTTTGCTTCAGCAAATCAGCATGTGTTAAAACAGACCAGTCAAAGTCACTGAGAGAGATCTTAAGATTCAGTCATCTACCAGGCAAGAAGACTGTGAAAACACAAACCAATGACTGCACATTTTCCTTTGAGTGCTAATGAGTCATTGATGTATGTAACTAACACTGAAGCCAGAATAACCTTGACACAACCAATAACATGTTTTTTCTGGCCTGTGTAGTGTGTCAAAGATGGACTGTAAGGCCACTTATTTAACAGTAGCAGGTAAACACTCTTCTACTTTTATTTAGGAATATTTTACTATGCAAGGGCCATAATTTGCTTTCTCCTGTCCCAGAGTAAATTCAGAAGAACATCACTGATGTAAATTGAGTTATTTTCATAAAATTTAAGTTGTATGATGATTATGTATTTGTCCAGAAGACACTGTTTTATGAATGTGCATATCAATAATTTTTGCAACACTAAAAAATAAGCAAAGTGAACTTCACAGGTAAACACTGAATCATGCATACTCATAATGTTCTGGACTTCAGAATACTAAATGACAAGACTCAGATACACTATTAATGACGCTATATGACTTCACTGCAGTATTTTTGGCCTGATTCTGGAAATCTCTGAGAATCCTCAACTTCCAGTGACAGCACTGTGAGCTAACTCTTAGCACGGTGAAGAACTGGATCCTTTGGCTACTGTTATAAAGTTTAAACATTATGACTGTGGTACTTCATCATGCATTTTTCTTGATACATTTGACCAAACATTTTTTTATTTTGTTTTTTTCTGCATTATATATAAAATAAGTCCATTTCAATTTAAGGTCTGTCTACACTTGGAAAAATTTGGCAGCAGTTGATGGGAGTTACAGAAGGTACACAGAATAGGTTATGTTAACTCCCGTTGACTTCGTATCTTTGCTTCTATGTGCTGTCTTCACTGTGCTTCGCAGGTGGGAAAAGAATTCCCATCAGTGCAGTGGTACATCACTGGAGAGAGGCTGTTTTATTAAACTGATTTGCAGATCGACTGAGCATGTCTTTACTGACCGCTCAAGTGATCCAGATAAATCGATCAGACAGTGGTGAATTTGCTGCTCTCTGCAAAGACGTATCCTAAATGAGTGAACGTAATTTATTTTCTTGTATTAAGCTTAGTCTTTCATTCAGACAAGATGAAATTTATACCTTTCCTCTCCACACAAAGCCCAAATAAAATGTGAAGAATGATAAGGGTCCAAAAGATGGACTACTCCCCCTCAACTTACAGGTCTGCTCCATTATTCCAAACCTTTAGCTGGAATGAAGAGAGGGGGCACAGAACCATTCTTTTGTATCCAACTTCCATTGGTTTCAGCTAAAGGATGGAAGCACAGATCCAGTGCCCACTCCAATGCTTCCTTCTATACCAGTACATGTGGGGTCAGCACAGAGCCTCCATCTTGTTGCTCTGCCAACTGCAATGCACTATAGGGGATTTGATGGCCTTTCCCATCAAATTTTATCTATAATACTGCAAAGTGCTGTCTTGCCACTGAGTCAAAAAAAAAAAATCACCTATGATGAATTAACTTTGCCCTTGGGCCCATCCCACATCCCTGATTATATATGTAAAAGTATACGATGTAGGATTCAGTGCATGAGCTAGGGGTTAGGATAGTCACATCTCATGTTTCAGTCTCTACTGACACCACCAATTCTTGTCCTCCAAAGAATTTGAAAAATTCTTCTAGTAAAAGAGAAAGTCAAAATAAGTGTAAATATGAAGCAGGAACTTCCAAAATTCTTGGAGGCTGTCAGGAGGGCTTAGTAAGAAGAGCATTTTTCCTTCTTTGCTTCCCAGTTTGCCTTTATTCTTTGTGTATATCAGTTCCTCTTAGCACATAATACATAATTAATAAGAAGTTCCAGCAGTCCTACATGTAATTCTGCCATATATCAATCTTAAAAGGAACATCAAAGTTTACTTAAATACATTAGGACACAGGAAGCAAGAAGGCACTTCAGTAACACACACGTCTCAGATAGTGAAATTGTCCTATAAAATGACTGTGGCAGCATATTTATTTTAATGGTATATAATTCTTATCCAGTAGATATGAGATAATGCTTGAAAACTTCTCATGTAAACACAATTTATTTAAAGTAGGCTGTTGCTGATAATTCAAGTGTGTAATGTAAGGCAAAAAGACAGGTTGTTTACTGAAACTGAAGGGTCTTTGAGATGTGTGATCCTTTTCTGGATTCCATACCTGGGTGTGCATGCACTTCATATCCCACAGCCGGAACTGTTCTGAAGTAGTCTCCATCAACCTGTATGCATTTTGTGCTTCATGCATGTGGTACATCTGAGGTCTTACGGGGCTGTGTGTGTTGATGTTCCCTCTTACTGATGGGCACCGAGCCTGAGGCTAGAGGAGTGGGATTGGAATCCAGATAGGGACCACGGATCTTGAAGAACCATCAAGTACAATAAGTAACCTCTCTTTTTCTTCTTTGATTGCTGCTCTCCATGTGGAGTCCATATGTGGGTAGTGTAATGAATAGTATTCAGCGTGAAGGTGAGAGTGAGGGCTCAGCGGCTGGTAGCGTTTGTACGACTGCATGGCCAACTGCCACATAAGTTGCTGCTGAATTGGCTATGGCATAATTAGTGGTGAACATGTTTATAGAGAACCAAGTTGCACCTTTGCAAATGTCCCGCCATGGGACATCTATGAAGACAGCAGATGAAGTGGCCTGTGCTTTTGTGTAGTAGGCAGTGATACCTGATGGTAGTGCAACTCAGGAAAGGGAGCAACAATACATGATATAGTGGGCATTCTATTTGGAGAGGTGTTGAGAAGAGAGACTATGACCTCAGCTGTGCTCTGCTATTGAAGAAAGAGTCTCGGTGATCATCAGAAAGTGTGGATGTGTTAGAAATAAAAGGCTAGTGCATGATGGATATTGAGGGACTGTGGTGTTCACTCGCTGTTGGAGGTATGCATATTAGGATATAAGGTTGGGGATTGATGACTTGGTTGAGGTGGAATGATGAGATCACTTTGGGGAGAAACATGGGGTGTAGTTATTGGGAGACCTTGTCTCTGTGGAATATCATAACGGGATGGGTCTGCCATAATGGCTAGAAGTTCACTGTCTTATAAGGCCAAAGTGGTGGCCACTGAGAAGATCTCCTTCACAGAGAGGTAGATGAGTGAACATGTGAACAGTGGGTCAAAGGGCAATTTAGTGAGGGCTAAGAGGTTAATGTCCCATGAGTAGTAGGTTTCCTGACTGAAGGGAAGGTGTAAGGAGGTCATGGAGGCACCACGTAGTGGCAGGCATGACCTGTGGCTCCTGGAATAACCTTCTATATGTGCAAAAATCAGGGAAAGCTGCAAAACCAGGAGCCAGGCTCCCAAAACACTGATGAGTGGTAATTAACCCAGTCCCCCAATCAGTCACAAAACATGCTTCTGATTCCCTACACCGGTCATCACGAAGCATAACAAAATAGAAACAGCCACCTTTATTGCATATAAGCTTGTCCGGTCCTCACCTAGCCACTGGGTCTCTTAAAGAAATAGGTTCTCCTGATACCAGAGGGCCAGCCATATTACACAGAACAATATAGGCTTGGATCTTACCCAAAACACCATGCTGCCAACCAATCCTTTATTAACTAAAACTAAACGTTAGATATAAAAAGAAAAGAAACAAAATATGAGAGATGTTAAAGGGTCAGAGTGAATCACAAACATACAAATGATTTAGAGTTCATAGAAAGCAAGTTGTTGGAAGAATTTGGAGTTTGCAGGTTAGTCCAATTCCTCTGATATACACCTGGCACCTGGGTGGGCCTCAATCCTTTGTCCATTCACACAGGAATAGTTCCAGAGATGGATGTTGGCTGTAGACTGAAGAATGAAGACAAAATGGAGCTGGGGCTGCTGCCTTTTATTACCTTTGGCTTTCCTCACGCCACTCAGAGACTTTTGCAAATCAAAATGGAGTTGAGTAACTTGGGCTAGTGCTAGTGCCTCAACAGGTTTCTCCTTGGGCCCACTATACTTGGGAGATTCCTTAATGGGCCATTAAGGAGATAATGGTTTGTAGACATCCAGTCCAGAGAGCATTCCAGAATCAAATAACTTGAAACACAAGTAGAACAACATATTCTTAACTTCTGATGCACCTACCTGTAAACCATAGAATCATTCCTAGCAGATTACAACCTTTCTATTGGCACCAAACATGGCATATTGCATATGCATTATTGCAAATATGAAATATTAATGTGAAGATCAATCATAGATGACCCTCCTAAATCCAGACAGCATCACAGTGGGATGGTTGAAGGCAGAGATGTCATCTACACAAGGGAGGATGGCACTGATTGTCACCACGTGTACTCAACTAGAGGAGTGGGTGAACGCTGAGAGGTGAAGGTTAAACAGATAGTCCATAAATGCCATGTCCTTACTGCCCATTCTGGACTGATTGTTGTTGGATGCCCACTGTGTGAAGCATTTCCATTTGGCTTGGTAACAAGTCCAGGTGGTGGGGCATTGAGTGTGTGTGAGTACACTTCACACAGTATGGAGCATGCATTGTCTGTCCACAAGCTCCATCCAAATATCAGCCATGAGATGTAGAGAGTCTAGGTTGGGGTGACAGATTTGGCCCAGCTGCTGCATTAAGATGTTTGCCCTCCTCAGTGATGACCTTGAATTTTGAATTTTTTGTGCTCTGGCAGGGAGGCTTGGAATTCTGCCAGTTTACAGTATGATCTAAAGCTGCATTTTGCCAGCATGGTTTCATAGATGGCAATGTGGAATTGCAGGCCAGCCAAAGGAGTAGACCTTGTGCCCAATCAGGCTGAGTTTCTTGGCTGCTCAATCTGAAGGAGAAGAAGTGGGGTAGTGGTGGTGGTTAGCTTTCTGGATTGCCGCTTGCACCACTGGTGAGTGGTGGGTGTGTAAAGAGAAAGTCCATACCCTTAGCCAGAACAAAGTAATGTCTTGCTGCCCACATGTTGGGGTTCGTGATTCCAGGGCATGACAGACTGCTTGTGTTGGTTGAAGGATTGTGTTGTGGATTACTACTGCAATACATGAAGGATTTTCTGGTTGTAAGATGTGCAGGAACTCATCTTGGGGAGGGGTTTGTGACATTTTCTGCCAAGAGATTTAGGGCTACTGAGTTCCATCATGGTCATTTGGTGGAGAAAGTGATGGAGAAAGCTTTGTCTGGAGATAATTATGCCCAGTTGGAATCAGTGGTTCTGATGGATTTGACACTACTGGGGACATAATAGAGCTGTGTGGTTTGTTATAAACTGACAGAGGGGCAGAATCCTCCCATGGAGGTCTGTGCAGGGGAGTGAGGTGGTGGCATTTCATGATCATAGGTCACCAACCATAACAATAGGACAAAACAAACAAGGAGTCCTGCACCACTACATCTCACACAAAGATGGACTACAAGCTATGAGAAGATTCATCCCATATGATGCCACAGCATACCTTGTGGCTGAACTTTGTGACTTTGTATTCACCCACAACCATTTTCAGTGGAACTGCTATGGGTACCTGCATGGCCCCTGTCATGCTAGGCCTGAGAAGGCCAAGCCATCTTGTAAAATAACCTTTAAAGATGGTATTATAAGAAAATACAATTGTAGCATTACAAGTAGTTTATGGCATTGATATGCATGTGTATCATTAATGGTTTCTTCATGATGTTTACATATATCCTGTTAGAGGTTATTAAGGTAAATGAACTGCTTCCCTATCTGTCACTATCACTCTACTGGAAAAGGTCAAAAGGGAACATTAACATCTAAAGAAGAAGTCTAAGGGTCAAGAAGGTATATAAACCACTGCTCCATTTGTGGTGCATTCATTGGTGATTGTATTTGTTGTGGGCTATATGAATGTACTTGTGAGAAGGCTGTGACTGGTTCTAATGACCAATCTGAATCTAATTGTTCTTCTGAAGAGGGTAGCACCATTGGAGTAGGTGGAACCTGCAGTGCAGGTATATTTTGCAGTTCTCCAGGTTGTACCAGGGATGGGTGATACAGCAGCTATAGCTCACCTGCTGGAGATGGAAGCTGCAGGATGCCAGGTGATCCCTGCTGTTTTGGGGAGCCCATGAGCAGCAGAAGTAATTTTGCTGTGGGTGTCAGTGCTGTTAGGTGACCTGATGTGCATGGTACCAGGAATGTGCACATTAACAGGCATAATAAGTTAAAGAGACTTAGCACAATGGATGAAGATAAAGATTCCACTAGTGTGCTGATAGCCAATGTAGTCGATGGGATTGGCTGGCTATGATGTTTCATGCGCATTCCACTTTGAATCTTTTCAGCATGTGTGTCTGTGTCTGCATGCAACTTCTTGCTCGGGGAGGTAATGCTGTGCTTAGAAGTGGTCCCTTTTGGACATCTGCTGATGTGCCCAGGACTGTGCTGCTTGTTCACATGATGGGGTTTGGTCTGCGCCTTCAGTTTTGCTAGTGTCTCCATAGCAAGAGACATATTCACTGCCAGTGTGCTTGGGCATGCCAGTGGATTCAGCAATGCTACTTCCAGGTGTGCATACTGATGTATTGCCTGCTCCATGAGGTATTTACAGAGCCTGAATTCTTTTGCCTTGCAAGTTCCTATTGGGAAGGAGTGGCAGACGGAGCTCTGGGAAACAATCTGAGACTTCCCATGACAGTAGAGACAGCATTGATAATCATCAGTTACCAAAATGATTGTGGCATGTAATGTGGTTCTGAAATCTGGTTTGTTGGGGCACAGTTCCCCAGAATGAGTAGGACACAGCTAACAGAACTGACTGATTGTAGACTAATTACAAAATTACAACTATTGATCAGTGTTAAAGCTAATAAAACTGCTAACTACTAAAACTTTAATTTTTGCTACACATCTTGAAAGACGAAGTGGAGGAGTGTTCCAATTCTGGCCATCAGGCAGTAAGAGGGAACTCAGGGGTCGTTGTCCTACATCATTTCATAAGACTCAGACTCACCACATTGATGCCACACAACGTGCATGTCAGTTGATGTAAACTACTTCAGAACAGTTCCACATGGCACACATGTACACCCATGAATGGAATCCACCTAGAGACCACCACTTGAAGAAGATTTCTGTAGTGCCTTTCATTTGAGAATATCAAGGAACTTTACAACATTAATCTACTTGAAATCCAGTAGATACATGTTAACTATCGTTATCCCTATTTTGTAGCTTGAAACTGAGTCAGAAGAAGGTTTTGCTAAATGAAAGTGTTTTTGGATGCCTTACTTGAGATATTTTAAATGGGTCTGATTTTCTAATTGTGGAGGCTCTGTGCTTTTTGAAAATCAGGCCTTTACAAGGCATCTCCAGTTCCCTGGGTCACCCCAAATCATTCATCATTTTGGAAAATGTAGACCCATGAGATTTGCCCAAATTAAACAGTGGCAAAGCCAGAATAGAATATATTTGGCTTGCGGTCACAAATCCTCTGAAACAACTGATGTGTTATATATTTTGCATCTTAAGACAAATTGTCACGTTTGACAAACACTGTAACAAAAAACAAAACTTCCCTACCTCCTTGGGTAGGAAAGAGGGGTAGATAGTAAAAGTTGTTAGTTCTTATTGGATTTGTAAAATTGTGTCCCTTGGCAAGTACAGTACTAGAGCAATGAATTTTCTGATACCAGCCTAATCTCCTTTTAGCTCATTTAAAGAAGCCCCAAATAGACAGAAATAACACCTTGCTATAAGTTGGCAGTCTCTGATAATGAGAAATCCAGGACTGAAGTAGTTGGGGTATGCGCCAACTTAAGGGCAAGAAAAATTGGTTATAGCTGTGTGGGGAAACCTTCTCAGAGTCTGCACTACTTGGGTCTGACTCTTACTGCTCATGAAAATAGATCTATCTATGGACAGTTTCAAAAAAGACAAGAAAGGGACACTGGTCCACACATTCAGCTGTGTAAACTGGAGTGTCAATGCAGATGGGGAATTTACAACAGCTGAAGACTTGACCCTCTGTGTTTAAAGCCATAACCTCTTCCATGTGGTCCACCTTAAATCTCTGTATGGAAAGCGTTGTTCACACCACTCAGTTCGACCTTCTGAAATAGTGGTGAACAACCACCATCAGTGCTGCCTATAGTCCCACATGGGCTTCATCATCTAGAATGTCACAGGCAGAAGAAAGTCAAGAAAACCAACAGCTGGAGTTGGTAGTTCATCTTGCCATTAATAACACAGCCCTGTCCTTCAGCACTCCCACCCCAAGGGTTTGCAGTCCTCACCTTTAGCACAGGGATTTTGACAGGGCCCTTGAACTGTGAGGTCTTTTCTAGCTGGAATCTCACCTAAGGTGAAAGCTCCTATTGTTGTAACATCCTTCTGGAGTGGGTAGACAAGTCTGGGCCCATCCAACAGGTTCTCATCCAGGGCCCAATGGAAAGCAGCTATACTCTGTACCTTGCTGTTCCCAGTACACAGACCACTTTCCACCCCAGCTTTCTTTAACTTAACAGAGTAATCAGAGAATATTCAATCAAGTCTCAGATCTGCACACTTAAGGTAAGTCTATACTGATGATGGCAAAATCGCCGCCATCAGTGCAATCTTCCGGGCACAATTCAGTGGTTAGTATAAATCTGCTCCAGCCCTGGAACGGGTGTTGCTGTAAGCTGACTGCAAGGCATTTGCAGTTGGTTTACCCTAATGTGTAGGAGCCGATTAGTGAGTCATAGGGAGATATGCAAGGTATTTTATGCACCTTGCATATCTCCCATTGACTGCTGCTTAAAAATGTGGCAAGAATAGATTAGGACATAGTCACTTGCCTTCCTTTTGCAGGATTGCTCAGTCTGCATTGTCAGATCTCAGACAATGAGCTCCTGGCCAGTACGTTCTGCTCAGATCAGTTCTCTGCTCACTTCTACTGCCTGCCTCCTCGTGAGCTATTCTGCTCCCATTTTAAGTTCTGCCTCCAGCTTGTGAAGGCTTTGGAGGTGCTGTTGGATAGAGCCCTCTATATGCAGAGCTGTTCCTTAATTCTTTGCTCTCCAGTGTGGGGTTTGTATACTCCATCACACACCTCTATTTAACAACAAAAAGCAAGGAAACTCTAAGAGATCAACTCAGTCATAGGATATTTCTAGCACATTCTAAATTAGTGACATGCAAAAGGCCTAGTAATGTCATTAAAACTACTGTCACAGCCTCATTCTGAAAACAAAGACGTTTGATGTTAACATCATCCTCTATTCTATGCCAAAAAGCATGTTGTATTATGCTTCACTTATACTATGACTGAACTATAGCTAAATTAGCAGTCTGATTTGGGTAGTTACATGAACAATGAAGAAGCACAGTCATGCCATTGTTTGGGTCTGACAAAATGTATGTTTGTCTACCTGCAGAGCTCTGATTACAAAACTGTCATATAGTACTGCCACCCTGACTAATAATTAGTAGAATTTTCCTCCCTAAAATGTCTAATGAGATCACCCAGAGACTAAGGAAATACCCAACTTGAATAAAAGTGCAAATTCCATCCCATAGGATGCACATTGAAAGCCATAGACTATTTTATGCCATTAGGCCTAGCAAGGATTCCAAGGTATGTTTATAGATGTGTGTGGGTGCATGCATGTCATGTTATTCCCCACTCTACAAACCAGTTCCTCAATGAAGGCACACTGTGAATTGTTTATAAGCTATTCAAACCCAGTTGGGATGTTTTTTCTTTTCCACACCTGTGAAATACACAAAACGGAACAAGAAAAGAGAATATGTAGAAACTTCTGTCTGAAAAGAGTCATCTTGAGGTGGGGCATCAAAGAGAAAGTTATTTTCCTCCACTTTTCACCCTATGGAAAAGAAACCTAATGAAAACATTGCCCCTTAAGTTAAACTTCCAGACCTATAGTGTTTAAGTGAGTTAGAAATAAGCCAGATAGGTTTTTCCATCGGCAGAACAGAGGAAATTCTGATCCTATTACGAATGTTGTGTTTTTGCAGAACCTTCCCACTGATGGTTCACATGACAATTGCTAAATGTCAGCAACTTCTGTCTCTCTGTACTTTTTAAATCTTTGATACAGTTCAATATGGGCTTTATCATCTAGAATGTCACAGGCAGAAGAAAGTCAGGAAAAGCATCAGAACAAATATATTCATGAATAAATGACTGACCACCGACTCTAATAATTTAGTGCCGCAAGCAAACTGAAAGCCAGTTTGAAATTTTTTCAAAGGAATGCTACCAGGGAACAAAGTCAGAAGCTGTTACTGCAGGCCATTGGGAAACTTTCAGAGATATGCTAAAAACTCAGCATTATGGTAGAGAACTAGAGATTTTACTGAATGTTATATCTCACTCTGTTGTTGGACAGCATAGGTTTTTTCCCTTCTTTTTTTTTTTTAAATTAACATTTCTAATGATCCTTTCTCCCAGAATGCATTGAGTCTGATATAAATGCTGGGATGGATTGTTCTCTGGCTCTCTCTCATCTTCAGTTGCAAGAATGGAGAGGGGAGGGAAGGATCTTTTTGGGTCATTACCTACAACCATTTTCTTTTCACCAAAATGATAGTAAACATGTACCACTGGACTGGGTCAATTTATCTGAGGAAAGAGGGAGGACTTTCTCAACAAATGTCACAGTTATTTTTAGCAGCAGTGGAAAGCATTTCCCTTCTGAAGTCTCTACAAGCACAACTGTTACATATCGCCTAAATTCCATGGTAATTGGTTGTTTTATAATATTCTGACAGGTAGCTAGACAGGCTGACTAGATAATAAATAATGGCTCATTATTTCATGAATTAAGAAGAATCAGTATGGCTATGAATTTAAAGTGTAATCTATTAAATACTGTAAAAAATTTATCACACTTCTTCACGCTTATGAAAATTAGATTTCTTTCCGATATCTTTTCTTTCCACTGGTGTCATTTGTAAACATGAGCAGGTGTGATATCTTTTAGGTTTTTTTGCATAAAACATTCACACATGGGACCTGGGAAAAAAGTCTTATTCAGTGTAAGTTTGTAGGAAAAATGTTAAATCTCAGTTTCTCCATCAATGAGAAATATTTTCCAGTCTATGTCTCTTTTTTTCACTTGGCATATACTGAACTACTCTATGCTTTGATGTGCTTATTCTGGATTTGGAATGTTGTTTGCACAAGGAACAGGCATGAAATAAGCCCTTACTTGGGGAGAATTGAAAGTTTTAGCCTGAGAGAGAAAATGTGGATTTCACTGTTACCCCAACATGGGCAACAGTTAATATTTTCTACATGAGTTTCATCTCAAACTCATAAGTTCATTTAGGTATAATGCAAAAGAAAATTCAAACCAATCAACAGTTGTTGCCATTTTGCACTATGTACCTCTTGATAGGACTTGCAATATTTCCTAAATGAAAAAGGGGCTGAAGGGCAGATTCTACTTGCATGACAAGCTGCTTGCATCACTGAAAGTCTGCTTTAAATAAGGCAGCAGAATATAGATAACCCCAACCCTGAAGCAATCTGTGACTATGTAACTTTGTGATTGACCTCACACTTTAAGATTTAAAAAGACACTCATATTAATACTTTACAGTTATCCAGTGATTTCAATTTGAGGATCTCAAGGCACTTTACATACATCAGTGAGTTAGGTATTTGACAACAAATTTGGGAGCTAGAGGAATATTATTGCCCTCAGAGCTAAGATACTATGGTAAGGGGGGGGGGGATAGGAAATCCTATGATAAATACATTTTAGCAATGGGAATTTTACCACTGACTTCAGTGGAAAAAGATTTAGGACAATGCTGAGAGAACTTTAAAAAAAGTCCCACTGCTCACACACAACCAACCACAGGCAGGTGTAAATTGCTCCCGGATATTGGTACATTAGTTTTTATGTCCTTAATGAATTAATTCCATTCTTTGGACCTGAAAATGCTGGGTCCAAATTCTGCCTCAGAAGAATGCATAAAACTACCTGTGTAGTCAACTGGAGTTCCATGTGTGTATCTGAGGTAAAATATGGGTCTGGATATTGTCTTTATATTAATAGATATCTACTAATCACTATGTATAGTAAGAGAAAATGTATCTGGATATCATCAGGCTGATTATGAAATTTTGGCATTGGTTAATTCTTTCCAGGAATATTCAAGTCCTGTCACTGAAAAGCCACCCTATTGTTTATTCTTCCACTGTTTCCTGCAAAACTCCCATAGTTTGGTTCATACTCCTTTCTCAACTCACAAGACTCTCCCTTTGCAGTGAGGACTCATCCTTTCAGCCAGTGATAGTGGGCACTGTTCCCTCTAAGATGTGCGTGTATGTGCACGCACATAGGTCATGAAACCTGCGCACACAAAAAAATAAAGTGCACAAACAAATTCAATAGTGGTAATATTGGTGCTCACAAAGAAATGTTTTTGCGCACACAAAGAAATTGTTTGCGCACACAGTCTATGAGTAATTAGAGGGAACATTGTGGGGAATGTCTTTCTTTGTATTTTATATTTTTTTATACACCATGAGCAACCAAGCCCTGTCAGTCTAAATTAACTCCCTTTTATATTAAGGGAAAAACTAAATGAGAGAGAACAAAAGTAGGAGGGAGCCCACTTGAGTGTCTCCTCTCCAGCAAGTTGTACTGCAGCACCCATATAGACAAAATGGCGGCTAAACTTTGTCCATAGGAAGAATTTTTAGAAATTGAAAAGGCACAATAAATAGAAAACATAATGCATCAATTTCATAGCTACAGCCACTAGAATCTGGAGCTCATCAGCAGTGCTTATAAAGCAGGTGGAAGACTCCCCATTTCTGCCATTAGAAACTAGGCCAGCAATGGACTGTTGGCTTTTACACAGGACTACAGAGGAATAAGGAAACACTGAAATATCTGAATGGACCACTCATTGACAACAATGGTGGGAAGGCATTCTACTTTATGTATTAGAGATCACAAATCATTGACCCCATAATGCTCAACTTCATGGGTGTGGTGATGTACCAAACTTTCATTTCAGAAACCATTGCTACATCCCAAGCATATAAGTTAACCATCCATTGCAACCATATACCAGATCCCAAATGGAACAATTTAATGGTGTCATATTTCCTGCTGCCTGCCTTAAGCTAATGGGAAGGGAAGAAATGTTTGCAACAAAGGATGGACAACTGGAACTCACAACTTGAATGAGGGATGAATTATCCTCAACTCGAAAAAACGCCTCATGATACGAGTTACTGAGATTGCCTAGATCAGGGATCTGCAACCTGTGGCTCCACTATCACATGCAGCTCTTGGCTCTGCTCTTGCCCCTCACCACTGGGGAATCCTGCAGGCGAACCACACCAGGCTCCAACCCCTCCCCCCAAAGGGACCTTGTGGGGGCCTACTCCTAGTTCCAGGCTCCCCTCTTCTCTCACGACAGGCTCTGTGGCAGGCGCCCTGGCCCAGCTCCCCCAAGCCTCCCCCCCCCCACCAGCAGGTTACATATATTGTGGGTCTCAAAACACTTGGTTATTGAAGGAATTTTTAAAAATGGTTTTTCTTATCTTTTGGGTTGTCAAACCCTGGCCTATTTCAGAGGTTCTCAACCTTTTGCAGGTCATGACATGCTTGGCAGTGTGCTCCCACCCTACAGGACACATTAGCCTACCCACCCCAGGCCAAATCCAGTCATCTCCCTGGCTCACAATGACACGTTTACATTGTGTGGCGACACAGTAATGTGTCCCAACACAGTAGTTGAGAACTGCTGGCCTAGATGAAGAAAAATGTGAACAAGAATAACCGATATGTTGATGTTTTGTTGACATGATGAAATCCCAACAAGTGTATCTGTTCAAAGAGAACAGATACAGCTTGGAATCGGCAGCCCCCCCGGTTCAGTGGACCACACCTGAAATCATCCAAAGGAGAAGAACTTCCAAAAGATGGAGAGCTGCAGAGTCAGACAGTCAACTAAGAAGATCAGAATCCTATCTGTAGACACACAACAAAAACTAATATGAAGCAGCGAATGGATTTTCAACTTGTACACCATCAGGGATCTTGCTGGTACCTTCAAACAAAGACCACGCTATTTCAGATACCACAAATTATTTTCAGATACCAATATTTAAGGCTAAAGTTTCCACAGTCTGTGGTAGGTGGTGGCATGGTGATACTCCACACCAGCAGGAGCTCCTGGAGCTGTTGTATCATAGACAGGCATGGCACTTCCTTGAACAGTGCAACAGCACAAATATTAATCTTTGAAAGGGAGCAACACGGGGCTTCACTGCTCTGCCAGGAAGCCAGTTGACTAGCTGGCATTGAGTTGGCACAGCCACAGTCAGGCCACTGCCAGACCCCTTTGGCCTTGCTGACTTCTTGCATTCAAGTGCCCTGAAGATCAGCAATTGCAGCTGTTCTCTGCATAGAGATACAAGGGCAGCAGGATAAAGGAAAGCTCCTTGAATCTTTTTATGCCACTTCATCTAGTGCACTCATACAGATACAGCCACAAACAATGCCTTCGTACTGGACCCTCCAACAATGAACATTTCGGTAAGAGGTCTGACAAAATAATAGGGTCTGAAAGGAGTAGTTAGCTACACGCAGACATTCCCTCTTTTCTCTTTTTTTCTCTTGCTCCATTTCCAAAGATCTCACT
Source organism: Podocnemis expansa (assembly GCA_007922195.1). Classification (NCBI taxonomy): domain Eukaryota; kingdom Metazoa; phylum Chordata; order Testudines; family Podocnemididae; genus Podocnemis; species Podocnemis expansa. Next base: position 10,047,161 of record ML682057.1, read on the forward strand.
CCCTCCCTTCCCCACAAGAAGGTAGTAAAGTGATTTATGTGCAAACTGATATATACTGACAGCATTTGTAACACGCATGTCCTTCATCATGTGGATCTAACTGGACTGTTTCATTCTGTTTAGCATTTGTACTGCAGAGCTTACCATTCAAGGTGGTTTTCCACAAACGCGGACATGGGGCTGATCTGTACAGTGTAAGTATCATTGGCTGAATACTCAAACAGGCCATAGTAAGGATTGAAGAGCTCCTGAGACAGAAGGAAGAAGAATTCTCGGGAGGGACCACTGTAGTCCAAGCTGTAAAGAAAATCAGATAAAATGAGTCTCGTTCTTAGACATCTGCATTTCATACTTTGTGTCAGCACTGTTTTACATCTGACTTGCAGGCAAATATTTCTAATGCATTTGCTAATGCTAACTCTCCTCTCCAAGGGCTATGTTCTGATTTTTAGAAAGAACCTCCACAAATCATGATGCATTCTCATTCCCTGGGTATCACATTCCTGAATCACAGCTTTCTCTTACATTTTCTTTCTTCCACGCAGTAATAATTTGCCATTACACAACACTCCCAGTCTGATCTGGGTAGCAAGTAAATCATGGCCTCTCACATTTCCTTGTTTTGCAGAGAGACATAAGCAGATATGCAGCTTCTGTTTAATTCTGAACATCGAGATGCACAGTCTGCATAGCTTGCACAGGGAAGTACAAGAGGACTCTCACTCTGTGCATAAATATGCAGTTTGAAGCACAATTGAGTCCTGAGGTATCAAACTTTGGGTATTTTCTTACAGTGCATAGTCTCCTGTAGTCAAGGATAAACAAAACTGTGTGCTAACACAATTCTCTCCCCTGTAAGCTACTTTGGTGACTTTTCATTTGTTAGATGAGCGCTCTTCTAGTTTGCTGGTGGTTTTAAGTTTATCTGGCACCTTGGGCAGGAATATTTACATTTAAATAGAGCCTCGCTGTCTGGCTTTATGATGTCTCTCTTTAAAGAGCCATTCTCCAGTCCTTTTTTTATCTAATTATACTTTTAAATCAGACCATTTTCAATTATCTCAGCTTATTTAAAAAAATTCATGAATGCATTATTCCCAACTAAGATGGATTTATTAAAAACAGACTGTCCTGCAATAATGTTAGGCAGCTTTATAGTTAGTCTAATATAAACCTCCAGGCAGCAATAAGAAAGAACCACTTGTCCTTGGTCCTGCCATGAGTGCAGTGGACTGGACTCAATGATCTCTCATGGTCCCTTCCAGTTTCAATAATTCCATGAATCAGGTTTTTAGTATTTGTATTTTCTCCAGAGGATACTATGCCAAACACGGTAGATAGTATTAAGAGAGTAGGGGAAAGTACGTAGTAAAGTTCATGACTTTGGCCATTGTTAGCGTATTAGAATCATTCTCTAGAGGGGTAAACTGAGATAAAGGAAAAGTAAAATATTTTCCCTTGGTTATACTATAAGGAGGTGACAGAGCCAGGGACAAAAGTTACTATAAGAGAACTTTTAACTTTTAGATGACACTGACTCCACAGATGTTTACAAATTAAGGGGTTAATAAAGTCTGTGATATCAACAGCATTAAAAGTAACTGCATTTCTGATTGGCAACTTACTCTGTTTTCACTTTATCTACCATGTCTCCAGATGAACTAAACTTTACCGAACCATTTACTTGATCTGCTACCTAAGCAAATTCAATCAGCAGTGATTGCTGTGCACTTTGCCAGCTGCCCCAACACCACTGGAGTTGAAACTATATCTTTCTTGTGTCCCTAAAGCCTTCCTGTGCTTCTATTAAGAGATTGTACATACAGCACAATTAAAACAGGATTCCAAACTTTCAGTATTTGAAACTCTGGAGACATTCAAAGTTGCTTTTTGTAATTAAAGTCTGCAGATTAATCCTCATTTAGCATGTAACTGTTGATGTAAAGAGGGGCAATGGGTGGTTTGTAAGGATTGTTTTGGGATAAGAAAACAAAAGTCCAGCTGTTTACTGTAATCTCATCTGCACTATCAGAATCTCTTGAGTTTGCAGGAAGTCTCACAGGAAGAGGATGCCTTGAGAGATTTCCAGTTATTTCTGCTTCTGATTGACAGTAACAATGACTCTTCTAATAGTATTTATGCTTCTCACTTCAGCCAGGGTGTGTGAGAAAAAAAATTTTTGAAACTCAACAAAGACTCATTTTAAAGAGGTAGTGAAAGCTATTAGTTAAAGAGGGCGATTAACAACAAGGAGACTCAGTTCTGATGGTGATTCATGTGTGACCTTAGGCCAGTACCACAGTTCTCCCACTATCCAATAGGATAATACTCATGGTAGCAAGATGACAAGTCTTAATCAGTTAGTGTTTCTGAAGAACTCAGATGGAAGGAATTATAAAAGCGCTCAGCGTGTACAAGTATTAAAAAGTACAAAGCTTTGGGTTGTTTTCAATTTTATATGGACCAGTTTACCTACCCAGATGTAACAAGTAAAACCCAATGCACAACAAGAGAGATTCAACATTTCCCCAATATCATACTTGCTTTGCAACGTAATGGAGTCCTTGCAATTCACAATATTTAATAGGTCCTTACCCTTCCTCTCCAACAAATGTGACATAGAGTTTGTTCCGCTGGAGCTCCTTTCGTGAGTAAGCCATCACCTGATTGAAAGTGCCTTCAAGTAAGTGATCACGTCGTATAATTAATCTGCAAAGGCACATAGTAATAAATATATTGTTAACCAGCACTGCGGAAAACACTTGAGGGGGGCAGTGAAAGATGCTTTTATCAAATGTATATGAAGATGTACAGGAGCTATAAAAAGGCCAAAACAAGCACTGAAATGAGAGGGTGCAATTCTACTGAAGTCAATGGAGTGATGTCTATTTATGCAAAATCTGTCTTTGAACTTTTATTGATTTTTGTTTATTTGTTTAGTTAAGAATTACTATATGACTGAAAATTTTTTTCTCGTCAAAGTGGCAATTAGGTTCAAAATCCTGTTGTATCTCTAAGTTCTCCATAGTACCCACTATACAGAAATTAGTGCTGAAGATGGGCCAATGACCATTCTACATTCATACAGTCACAGCACTCTTGGGCTTGATTTTGATGTCTAACTGGATTTACACCAGTGGACTTCCATGTCATTATTCCTTATGACACACTGGTATAAACAACATATGATACAGTCTTTATCTGTATCTAGTACACCAAATGACCCATCTGTTCTCTAAAACATCTTTAATGAATGGCCCAGTGCTTCAAAGATTACTTACAACTTTGACCCATTGCAAAAAAATCCTCTATACAACAAGTTCTTATTTTTGTGTACAGCTGAAATGTAATACCTTTCCCCCCCCTAGTTGTCTTCATTTCTGCGTTGGCAGGACTCAGAAGAGAAGAACCAAAGGCTAGAGTGCCTCAGACAGTGCAAGAATAGTTGGATGATGACATTTTCCTAAAATCAATTGCCTGGTTTTCACATTCTTTTCCCACAACAGATGTGGGTTGGTATGAAGCCAGCTTGATGTATGAATTCAACCAGATGCCCAGGAAATACCTTTGAAGCATGCAGTAGATTAGCCAATTACTATAACTATCCCTGGAAAATGATGCAGAGAGGCAATCCAGCTACCAGTCTGTTTGGAGTGTGAACTCCACAACTGAATGATAGAAAATTATAGGATCAGATTCCAAAAATATATTAATAAAGTGAAAAAAGAGCTAGTCTAAGTAATATTTAGGTGCAATGGGGAATAGAAAGCAAGTGACAGGGCCTGATTTTCAAAAGTGCTGAGCACCTGCATTGCCAGCTCAAATCAATGGGAGTTGTGAGTAATCAAAGCCACAATATCTGCACAATTGGCACCAAATTTTCATCATAATTTACACTGACAAACCAACTCAGAGTAAACTCAAAGGATTTGCATTAAGTTAAATTACTTCAAAATTATAACAGTGTAACTCAGAGCAGAATCTGCTCCAACATTATTAACAGTTACATAATGCCTTATTTCTCTACACATGATATAGCTTTGAATACCAACATCACCTTCAAATAGGTAGAAAAGGAGTGTAGAAACAAATGGATCCATGACAAAGACCTCCCCCAATGTAACCCTCCTGTTGGCCTACTTTCTTATTTACATAAATGTATTTGTGTGTGCGTACACAAAAACTTCTCTTGGATAAAATGCATAGATATATCATTGAATGTTTTATTTCTGACCAATGATGATGTATCTTCACATATATCAGATTAATTTCCTGATTCATGACTACAAGACTAAGCTGCTGTTTTAATAATTTGCCGCAATACTCACTTTATTTTACCCGGACCTTGCCCAAATCCTTTGGCTTCAAGTTTTCTATAGAAGTTACGTAGCTTGGCTTCGAAGTCTCTCCTATAAGGAGAGGGTGCTCTTACACTAGCTCGCTGTAATCCTAGAATGGAAAAGAGCAAAGTCCTAGCGTTTAAAAAGTCTTTAAAAAAGGGTCTTGTTTAAACAGCTGGTGTTTTCAGCCACAACTTGCTAGAAAATATTATATGAACTTTTTATTGGTACATATAGAATTCCTGAAGACTCATTATTTTCATGTTTTATTTGACATTAATACAGCCATCAGTTACTATAATTCAGTTACTATAATTCCTGATGCTTCTGGACAGCTGCCTCATTTTACCACAATGAGGATTATGGTTCCTTTGTGCTTCCTGAGCATCCAGCTCCCCTTAACTTGAATGGAGAATTAGGTGTCTATCTCTCACTTGTACTCTTGAAAATCTCTCTCTTCACCGTTTTACAGGAGATCTCATTACCAGGCAGGATTAAACCTCTGGAGCCAAAGCAGCACTTCTATTTAGAGTCTAGGAGGCCCAGGCCTAGCTGGGAATTGGGTTTCCAGGGTTAATCTCCTGTATATTAAAGACATTCACCCATAAACACAAAAGCCTTTGTGGCATAAGAGAGGACTTCTGTCAATAAAAAGTCTTACATTTTCACATTAACAGTTGATTTTCCATAGTTTGGGCCCTGTTCTGTTTTGAAGTGTGAATTTTAAAAGTAGCCAATTAGTTCTGTTGTGTAAATAAGGAAAACAGCAATCAGTATTACAGAATGGGATCCATGAAATCCCATTCCCCCATGTCTTTAAGAGAGACAATGAAAACGAGTCCTTTTATAAGAAATCTGGCAAACAAGCCTCCATGAAAAGGTTTTTATTTATTTTTTTTCATTTAATGGAAGCACAAAGTATTTGCAAAGACTTATTTGCACCAAGGGAAGGACATCACTATTTGACTCAGACAATAAACCAGAAAGGCATAGGTATACAGCATGGAAGGAGAATCCTTGGTAAACTTCCTATTTTTCTCTCAGAACATTTTTTGCAAAACACAAATTAATCACTGGGTGCTGCAACCAGTAGTAGAGATGAACAAATAGCACATTCACTGACATCAGTCATATTTGTCATATTACTGTCTTTCCACAAAAAAGGTTAAATGTCATTACATGTCTGTCAACATACTGATGAGTGAGGATTTTGGTCAAATGTTTAAATCCAAATCAGAGATCTGCCCCTAGTCAGCACAAATCCTAGTGGTAGATAATCAAACCCACAATTTGCACTGGTGCAGTTTACCCCTGCTTGACATCAGCACATTCAGTGGTAACAATATGCAATTTTTCAAAGATCTCACCTGTGTAGACATGGCTTTAATGTTCTCCACAATAAATATTAAGAGTGATAATATGAAATTCACTGGGGATTTGGACACCCAATTTTCACTAATTTTAAAAAGGACTAGGTGTCCAAATAACTCAGATGGCATTGAAAATAGCTTACACTGATGTCTCAAGATGATATTCCTGGAATGTCACCCAAAATGATCACCAAATACAGCCGCATGGTGGAGGTCAAATTCAGCCTTCTCCTGAGTTGGGGTTGGATGTTTTAGCTAAAGGCAGCCATTTGCTGCTCAATTTCCTTAGCATAGACAGTATTTCAGAGACACAAAGCACTTAGAAACAATCTTCTGTGAACGGATACCTTTCTGGAAGACACGTTTTAGTCAAATACAAGTTACTGCGCACAGTACAGGGTAACTGGGTTAAATTCTCTGGAGAGACAAGATGTCAGAGCTGATGGTCTCTCCTGGTCTTAAAATCTATGAATCTTGGGGGAAGGAGGAATCTTGGAAACACAGTCTGGCTGGATATTAAGTTTGGCCTACAGCTGTTTACCCAAGTTCGTAAAGCCTTGTCATACACATGAGATCTGCACATTGCTTTTGCCAGCAAATATCTATATTCAAGAATGTACTTAACATGTCAATAAACTAGTCCCAGAAACACAATCCCATTTCCAGTCTAATCTTCCCTAGCCATTTGTAAGCTGTGACAATATTTTCTTTTCTTTGGACAATCTTTGATTCCCACAATCCTGTTTTCATCAGCATCCCAAGAAACAAATGAAAGTGACAGCATTCTGTGTATTAACAAAACACTCCAGTCTGGAGCTAATTCTCAATTGGTGTAAACTGTCACAGCTCCTTTGAGGTAAATGAGGTACAACAATTTACAGCAGCTGAGGCCTGGCCTTGTGTGATTATCAGGTGGAAAAGTACAACGAACACAAGAGCTTGGGTTGTTTTCCCTCCACTCACCTGGAGAGTTCTGAGGTGAGGAGCAGGGTGAACAGCGAGGAGAAAAGCTATAGCCAGGGTGGAAGGCAGCCTGCAGGGGTATGTAGGACATAACATCCTCTTCAAAGAGGCTGAAAGGAAAAATGACAGAGCCCCTGTTTATGCTCACTATACAGGAAGAAATACAAGAATGTGGTACAGTGGGATTCTGTTATAAGGATCTTATTGACTAGGCCTTCATTTGATCATTACTTACAAAGCAATGGTCAGTACCTATAAATGCATAAAACCGATGCCGTGATCTTCCCAATCAGGCATGGCCTCAAGAAGCAAAATCTTCATTTCAGAATAACTATGTGAGTTCCACCAGGCATTTTCATGCCACAACAGTGACATATTGGAAGGCTGAACCAAGGTTTGAGGCAATGGTAAAAGAAGCAACATCCATCGGTCAAAAGCAAGAACAGTGGATATGCACTGATAGTCAAACAGTTTCCCTTTGACTATGATTTGTCTTGGCCCTATATTTTGCTATAGCCACTGCATGGCTCTCTGACCATCTGCATCAAGATATCAGTAGTAGGAATAAGTTGTATACTTCTTGCATAGATAGAGTGGGCTTTGTAACTTCAATCAAAATCAGTTTGGATGGCAGGTGTTTTACTGTAAACCCAGGGGAAGAGAGAAGTTTAATCCTTTATTGTGTTGAGGCAAATAAATCAAATTATCTTGGGCTCTAAACCCCTAGTTAGTTTCACTGGCATTCCAACACATGCTAAAGATGCTGCCTACATTACAAAAGGCTTGTCTAACAACAAGATCTAATAATGGTTGCTCACTTGGCTCTTCCTTGATGTGACTTGACTTAGTGGATAAGACTGCCAGTGGCATAATTGACACCCCTGTATGCTGCATCTGATTGGTATTCTGCTTTCAAAAATACTTCAGAAAAATTTAAAACATCATTTTTATTCTGATCCTTAAAACCAAAACATTTGTCCAGTGCAATTGGAAGGTAAAGTTCATTGCCCCAATGGGGACTAGTTTCTGAAGCATGACTTGATACATATGTTGTGGTTGAATTACTATGACAAGCAAGTGGCTATTAGTAAAAATGAATCCCTACATAATCCCGATAGGGCTCTGGCAGAAATCAGCCAAGATTTAACAAATTCTGTTGATTACCTAAAATATGTCAGCAACATAGGATAGAGATTGCCAGTCACTGTGAGTGACAAAGACGTTTTGTTCAAATTGATTACCTCAGTAGAATTACTAAATCTGCATCACAGGACAACTTTTCAAGCCCATGTGTACCCTCTGTCCGAATGTAATGGATCTTCTCCCTGGAAATTAATGACAAATGGGAGAGAAGGAATCACCTCATTGTCAAATTATAAATTTCAAGAGGGATTATTTTTAATTGCTACTTCTCTAGTTTCTTTTTTGCTCTTCTCATAAAGATGGCAAATAAATATTTCTATTGCCTGACACATTTTCAGATCTGAAAAACAAAACTTATGAAATGACAATATTCTTTAAATCAAGCCAGCGTTCTGACCCCAAAACAGGAGTCACATTTTAGAGAGCAAGGTGATTTCCTGGTCCTTACAGCTTATGTGTAATGTTGCAGTTGACAACATGGACAGATAAACGTTTGCCTTCGCAGGGGCTATAACTAATAAACATCCTTTTTTTTTAACATAGCTGTACATAAGATCATTTCTTTTATGTTTCAGTCCCAGGTTGGTCTTATTCTTGCCTGCTGGGAACATAACCAGCACCAAGTCCATTCTACAAAGATCATCAAGTCTATTCCACAAAGGTTGAGGAACAGCCACCACAATGGCAGCTTTGCATCACTACCGAACTCAGGTAGAAATGAAGCAGTGACCTAAAGGTGAAGGGCTCAATATCCTGTTACAAATCTCATTGCATATCCACAAAGCTGTCTAGAGGAACAGCCACCACAATGGCAGCTTTGCATCACTACCGAACTCAGGTAGAAATGAAGCAGTGACCGAAAGGTGAAGGGCTCAATATCCTGTTACAAATCTCATTGCATATCCACAAAGCTGTCTAGTCCCCATCATTAGTCAATTTTGTTCTCTGCTGAAAAAGAGAGAAAAGGATTTTCTGTTCTCTAAGGGATAAGAACTCAAATTACAGAAGAGAAAAAAAGTTTAGAATAATTTGATGGCGATGATAAAAATTTTCAGTTACAAAAATGTATATCTTTAATACCGGAGGCATTTTTTATTCTCTTCCTGTGTCTGTTAGCATTTCTTCCCTCCTGGGGGCAGCTCTAATCCTTTGCACTCAAAGAATTCTTTCTCTGGTCCTTACAGATAAAAAATCAGTCAGAAATGTCAGCAAAATTCTCAGAGAGTAATCTCATTGGGAAACTTGGATGTACTCTGTTCTAGCGTGCTGGTTACAATGTGACATTTATCAAATCCCTAGGCTAGATCCTCAGGTGATACAAATTGGCATCACTCCATAAAAGACAATGGAGGGAACCTGATTTACATCAAATGAGTATTGATCCCCAAGAAATTAATTTAGTATTTACAGTGGCCATTTATTAAAAAGTTTACTTGTTTCTCATTCTGTTTTCCCTCCGCTTTTTCATTTCATCCCTTATAAATATGATAAAAGGAACAGATGAAATACCATGATGGGTTAATTACTCTGGAAAGAATTTGAAATAGATTAACTCCTCAGAGAAAACAAGTGGAAGGTGGGAGTGTTATTTAGTCAATAATGGGCACATGTTTCTGTAAAACATAGGGCAAATTCATCCATGGCACTGCTACTAGAGTCAAGAAGTGAAATTCTGGTGCCATTGAAATCAACGGGAATTTTGTCATTGACTTCAATGGAGTCAGGCTTTCACCCAAGAACTCTCGAGAGTAATGGGGGCATACATCAATATGACATCAGAAATCATAATATTATAATACTAGTGGATCAGCATTTCAATCTTCCTGATCACCCCATTAATGATTTGCTAATTGCAGTGCTCAGACAGATGAACAGCAGATCAAGGCTTCAAAGAGAAGTTGCTGAGATTGAATTCATTTGCAAATTTGATTGCATTGCTTCAGAACTTAACAAGGACTTTGGATTTTTCTCTCATTACAACATGTGATGTGATCTTATCCTCCTCTGTATGCTGTTCCCAGTGTTTGAATCTTAACAACTGCTTTGATTTGCTGTTACAGTGTGACCTGATCCTATGACTTACACTTCCTTGCATTTAGTTCCTCCCATTCTGTAAGTTTCCCCATCTTCAAAGTGTCTGACAAAGTGGGATTTTCTCCCCTGAAAGCTCATGCAATAAATAAATTTGTTAGTCTTTAAGTGCCACAGGACTCCTTGCTTGTTTTCTTGAGAGTAAGGCAGCAATGGCAGGTGTAGATATCAGGTGTATGGAATTTTTGTCATCAAGACATAAATAAAGTGACCTTTCATAGTCACTGTGTTCTCACAGATAACACACTTCTTTCTTCTATTTGAGTACCTGTGGAAAATAATTATAATTATAGGGACTCTGTTGGCAAATGCTGAATCTTCAGTGTGACCACTGTAACTAAGGCACCTTTTCATGTTTTAAATCCTATTAACAAGGGCTGTATTCCCACAGCCCTCTTATTTCAAAACAACAGAGGTTGTTTCGAAATAAGATTTAGGCTGTTCACATGACTCACGGTTGTTTCGAAACAACGAGGACTGTTGTTTCGAAACAACGGCGTTGTTTCGAAACAAGTTAAACCCCATGCGGGGACAAAACAATGCTGTTTTGAAATGATTGTTTCGAAACAACGCCATGCGAACATGTTGTTTCGAAACAATGGTGACTTGTTTCGAAATAACTGTTGCCTGAACCTGCTATTTCACTTTGAGCTTTTTTCCTTAATTCGAATTAACAAACTGTTAATTTGAATTAAGTTATTTCGAAATAAGGTGCTATTTCGATACAAGTTGTTTCGAAACAACCATATCGAAATAACCCCCTGTGTGTGAACACAGCCAAGGATTTGACTCTTCTTCTAGAGAAAATATATCTGAAATGTAGAACATGAAACAGTGAGGCCAGCAGGTGAATTATAAAAAGAGAACAAAAAAAAAAAAAAAAGGGAATGAAAGGGAAGTGATAATACACATGTGCTTTAAAGAAGCATGAAGGATGTCACAAATGATGAACATGAAAAAGAATCCTTGTGTGATGCTGGCCTTTAGGGGAGCCACTCTGAGACTGCTTAATCAGGGCAAAACTCCAAGGAATAGGACTGATGACCTCCAAGTTTTTTGGGTAATTTCAAGAAATTTTTTTGGCAATTAAGAACCTTGCAATTCATTTATCGCTTCTACTTTGAACTGAAATGGACTCATCTGTATGCAGGGCGGTTGCCTAGGGTCCCAACAATTTGGGGACGCCAAGGGCTGGGCTGGGGTTGCTCCGCTCCCTGCCTGCAGCCGGACTGCAGCCCGCAGTGCTGCTACTGCCTGCAATTGGATCCCTGGCTGGGGCTGGATCCTGGCAGTGGTACTACTCTGCTGGCGGCCGTGGGGGGTGTGAGTGCCAAAATCCATACTTGCCTAGGGTGGCAAAATCCTTGGGCCGGCCCTGTCTGTATGTACATGATTTTTTAACTAATGCCCTCTTTCTTAAATAAATATCAGTTTAGTTAATAAGCATTGGCTGTAAGCCTGGACTTCAATAAGATCTGAATTATTCATTGGCCTGTTTGGTAATGTGTCCAGTCCTTTGGGATTGATAGACCTTTTTTTAATATAATTCTTTTTGAGCATATGATGGATAAAGATTTTCAGTAATCCCCATCAGATTTGACTTGACTCTCTGGATAGAAGCCAGAGAGCTGGTTGACTTTAAAGGGAACTTTATTTTTATCTTCTGAATAACGAGAATGATGATCAGAAGCTGTTTGTCCCTGGCTTATTCAATCTTACAGAAGGAATGCCACCAGTATTGGCAGTCTGCCTGCCCCATTTTTTGTAGTTTTGCCATGTTTAAGATTCTCAGCATGGCTTCTCTAGTAGCCAACATCACACCAGGTAATTGTTTTTGAATGCACAACTAGATTTGCCCTCTGAGAGCCCCACCTCCAGGAGTCAACCCGGTCTTCATGAATTCACAAAGACAATTGTTAATGGTTCCAAGATTACTTCAGTTGTTACTCTGGAAAGAGTTATTATGTGGAATAGAGTGATGTTCATTAGGCCCTATTGGCTTGAATACATCTAACTCCTCTAAATATTCTTTTACCTGCTGTTTCCCTATTGTAGCTTGGTTCCTCCTGCCTAGTTAATATTAATTATGTTGAGTATCTGATCAAAGTTAATTTATTTAGTGAAGATTTAAGCAGAGGAGGTATTATACTTTGGTTTTCTTGGTGTTGCCCATGCTCTAGAGTCTAGCTCATTGTACTTCATTCTTGAATGGTGAATGTATCTTTCCGTGTGCAAAGATCTTCCCAGGCACTGAACACTTGGTGGATTATGGTTCTATAGCCAGAATAAGTGGCAATGAAAGATTCACCCTAGGGCTGGGGGTTCCTGCAGACTCTAGGACCCTGTGAGGTGGGAACATCCCAGAATTTGAGCTGCAGCTCAAGCCTAGAAGTCTACAATGCAATTAAACAGCCCCATAGTTTGAGCCCCACATGTCTGAGTCAACTGGCACAGGCCAGCTGTGGGTTTTTAATTGCAGTGTAGACATACCCTTAGAGGATTTCATGCTGTACTACCTTGACCTTGGAGATGTGATTTATGCAAAGAGGGGAGTGGCTGAGCTTCTCTGTGTCTCACTGATCCCAGGGGGCAGTTTTGGGCTCTTGGAAGCTACTGTCAGCTAGTGTCTGATATGCTGGCAGGCTAGTGACAGGGACCATCCCAGTAAGTGCACGTTCAAGACTGAAGCAATACACTACTCACCCATAAGTAAAGACCTTGGTCTACAAATTTATACTGTGCACATACATGGTAAAATTTTCAAAACATCTCTGTGACTTCAGAGCCTAGGTCCCATTGAGTTTTCTAGTGAACTCTTGTTATCATTGCTATATATTAATGTGAATGACAAAATATAGACTTATTTGACAATTGATTTTATAAGTATTTTATGGAGCCAGTCCTTCTCTACCATCTTCTCTGCTGTTGGTTAGAATTGAATTTGAGGAGCCCATGCAAAGGAATTCACACTCCAAGGTGGCTCCCTGCATGTTCCTATAGCACAGTTTGAATGGTAGAGGCAGCCAAGGCCACAGGAGAAGTAGGAGCATGACCAGTGGATCCACAGCTATACAGACCCACAGGCTCCACCCCTACAGAGCACAGGTTGCAAAAGCACCAGTATCATGAATTGCTACTTCATGGCTGCAGCAGTGGCCATGGAGTGGTACAACAACCCACTTGTGGTCAAGAGGAGGAAGGATTTCTCTCTTTCTAGGCCTCAAAGAACACCCCAACCACTGGCTCCAAAGCTGATCTGGGCACAGGGGACAGAATCAAAGAGTCTGTTTATAAAAACTTGGAACAAATAAATACCTGAGTGCATGGTTCCTGGCCAAGCTTGGCTGTCGCTCCTGCAGCATCTCAAAAATGTTTGGTTGACGTAAAAACGCAACAATCTTGTCATTGTAAGCTGGAATAGATAAAGACCAGGGAGGCTTTTCTTAACTCTAGCAAGAAGTGACAATTTTTGGAGCTGATGACAAATGAGCTATGTAAAATTATTTGTTAAACAATGATACTATACCATGCAGACTGAGTAAAGCATACAGTAATACAGTGTGATCACCACTGATACAATATCCTTTGATTGCTCATTAAAGAAGAGTTAGTAAAGAGCTAGATAAGGGATGTGGTTATTGAAGAATCTAAAACAGTTCCCGAGGAGCCCCAGTGGAAAGTAAACAAGAAGGCTGACCCAGAGGTAATGACTCATGATGGTGCTGGTTTCGAATGGCTGTTACTAGGCTGTTGCCTGGTCTGGTCAACAGAGAAACACCTCTATTTCGGGAGACTTCTGATGCCTAGAACGTAAGAAGGAAAGAAAGAATTGGTGTAAGTAGATTGTTTTGACACATTTATACACTGAGTTAACAGCTTTGCATTTCCCCTTGTAGATTGCAACCAGATAGCTGAGAATGCCTTCAGTGCCCAAATCTGAAGTAGCAGCTTCGTTTCTGTGTTCTTGTGACTTTGTGATTTATTGCAGTCATCTCTATAAATGTGCAGCTGTTGCCCACTTGAATTCTGCCATCATCATTGCTTAAGGTGATGAGCATATAAAATCCAGCTACTCTCTCATACTGCCTTTCGACCATGGACTTGGCCACTGGTTTTGGCTCAAATTTCTTCCTGTTGTTTTTAGGGTAAATTTATAAAATCTAGCATGCTCTATCACCATATAATAGCAGCAGCCATTCCAGAAAGGAAGCCAACTGGAAAGCATTGTAAGCCTTCACTATTGCTACTGACCTGTTTCAATTTCTGGGAACATTGGGAGATTCTAGACACAAATTGTCCTCTGGTCTTTAGCTGTTGATTTGAATGGAACAACTCAGTTTACACTAGCTGAGTATCTGGCCTATTAAATCTTTTAAAGGGAAGCTGGGATTAGCCTTGACATTTTTCCTGTGTAAAACAGGGAAATGGATGCTCTTGTCCCCAAAATTGTGACAGTGGAAAAACCATGGAATTTTTATAGGATGAAATACATAATGCTACTGAAAATGAAGAAGCTTGTAAATGGACATCAGAAGCATTTACAGGGGTCTTTAATTTAGGACAATACTATACTGCAAAAGAAAAAAACAGGGAGATGAATAAATAATTTTAGGGTCATAAGTTTGTGCATGCTTTGTATCCTTGAAGGTGGGAGTGGAATGGGAAGGTGTTTCAAAATTTGTTTTTTTATATGAAATATGATGCAGAGATTAAGGAGCAAAGGGCAGTTTGAATTCCTGGTTTGTTCGTTAGTAGTTGTAGCATGGTTTCATATGGAAGAGCTGAGACGCAAGAGTGACTCACCAATAAAAGCTGTACAGTTATCATCTCTGCTTTTTCCAGAGAATGTTTTTTCCATGTCATGAAGAAAAGCTGACGTATTTGGGGAGCCACATTTGTACGCTTCAATCTCATAAAGGACGTTTCACTTAGAAGTATATATGAAATGTTAAAATGTGAGTTTTTGACTCCTGATACAAGGGAAACTCTGTTGAACCTTCCAGACTTCTTAAGCCTTTTATTGTAACACATTTTCTCCAGCTCACAAATAAATTTTGTGGGTCTCTTCTGCACCCTCTCCAGGTTTTCAAAATCCTTTTTAAAAAATGGGCATCTGATCTGCACACCAGTATCTGTCTCAGCTGAGATCTGTTATGTTTAGCCAGTTGTAATGTGAGCTTTACTAGTGTAGTATAGCACCCTTTCCTTAATCAGAAGGTTTTGTAGTTTGAAGTCAAATACCTCACAAAAGACTAAGTATATTGCATCTATCTTGTCACATTTATCAACCAAACACCTAATCTCATCAAAGAATGAATTGAGAATCATTTGAAAAGACTTATTTTCCATAAAGCCATGATGACTAGCCTTAATTATGTCCCTATACTCTCAATGCAAAGACTATAATTGCCCTTCAGTAAGTCAAGGAGGAAGATGAGAAACAAATGATTTATTTAATTGATCCCGACAGATCTTTAAAATCTCCAGTGTGCTCCCCTCCTGCATTTAGAGGTCTCTCTGCTTCTGCTTAGCAGAGGAACCAATGGACACGCAAGCATCTGGCAAGCAGCCGGGGGGGTGGGGGGGTGTTTTGACATGTTGTTCCGCTTTCTCTCCAACCTAAGTGAATCTCTGGGATTTCCCTATGGGCATGATTTATAGGACAAAAACATACCCCATTCAGTTGTCACAGTATGAAACCTCTTGCCCTTGGTAAATTTGCTGTAGTGCTAGAGTCTTCTGTTCTTAAAAGGTGAGGTTTTAAGGCCTGATCAGAGCCTGTGAAAGTCAATAGGAGTCTTTGCACTGGGCACCAGCTCCTACTGCAATTTCATCAGATGAGTTAATTATTCAACAGTATCTTCATTAATCAACAGTATGAGACTGTTTTATCTGTTTTTCTCTCTCTTAAAAAACTATGGATTTATAGTAGACAGTTCTCTGCCCATCCTTGGTATATGAGCTGCACATGTTTGTTAGGTTTGGCAACATAAATTACATGCCCCTGTTTCTGTTTCCTTGTTGGATGAATGTGGGAAGCACTTTCAGTGCTAATGCTTCTACAAACATCAGTTATTATGAATGCAACTTTCCAATTAACTTCTTGTGAATCAGTAAAATTCACTTAGAGATAGACAGTGAGTGAGACAATAATATCTTTTATTGGATCACCTTCTGTTGGTGAAAGAGACGTGACGTGAAACCCTTTCACATCTGTGTTGCTCAAAAGCTTGTCTCTTCACCAAAAGAGGTTAGTCCAATAACAGATATTATGTCACACCCTTTATCTCTGTGATATCCTGGCACCAACAGTGGCTACAATACTGCAAACAGTAAAACTCAAATGCCATGGATGCTGGCAGAAGTCAATTGCTAAGTTGGGGTAGAAGGTATGACTGAAGCAAATTCATTAATAAATTTATGTGAACATTTGAAAAAAAAAATGTTGCTGTGTTCACACATAACGGGAAAATCCTAGCTACACTCCAGGGCTCCCTTTATTCTTTCAGTACTGACTGTTCAGAAGCAGTGCTGGTATTACCATCAGTTCCATCACTAGTCCAAAACAGCCTCTCCAAAGGGGCTGAATGGCAGAGTATGATCCTGCTAAAATTAATATTGATAGGGTCAATATTAACTTCCCTAGGAATTTTCCTGCTGATTTTCTAGATGATGATGAATACAACAGCTGCTCCTTGGCAATGACCCACTTCCAGCCTATCCCTCATCAACCCTACAAAGCCTCTACCATGTGCAGTTTCTGCAGAGAAATTTCTGCTGACAGGTGGGAGAGAAATGCTGGTGCTTCAGCATCCCTGTCTCCACCATCATTTGGGCTTGAAGGGGGATTTATGCTCCTGTCATCCTTCCATATTGTACAGGGAGAGAGTTATCTCCATGAAATGGGGAAAAAAAAGATTATTTTAAATAATTTTTATATCAAAGGGCCTATCAGCTGTAATGTAGCAGCATGGAAACATACCCCAGTGTATATTACTATACATGCTAGGGAGAATATTTTGTCAGATATGCCACAGGGAGCAGTAAAAGAATCATGCTGCTAAACCCAACTCGAGGCCTGCAGGTCAAAAATGGCCCACAGGGCTTTTTAAAATGGCCTGTGCTCTGCTCCAAGAGCCTCCCAACAGGTCCCAGGGCACCACTGGAAGCTGGGCTGTGGCCACAGGTCTCCCACCAGGTCTGGGGCAGAGCTGGAAGCCAGGATACGTGGGTGAGTCTCCCATCAGGTCCCAGGGCAGAGTCAGGAGTGAGGCTATGGAGGGGGCTCCTGCCCAGTCCCAGGGCAAAGCTGGAAGTGGGGATGTGGGGGCAGATCTAATGCCCAATCCCAGGGCAGAGCTGGGCAGTGGGCACAAGTCTCCTGCTGGATCCCAGCACGCAGCCAGAAGCTGAGCTGCAGCCAACAGCCTTTTGCCGGGTCTTAGCTCACAGGCAAGAATCAGCTGTGGCCACAGGTCTCCCACCTGGCCTGCAACAGAGCTGGGTGCTGGGCTATGGCTGTGGATCTCTTGCCCAGTCCCAGCATGCAGCTGGGTGCCAGACTGCAGGTGTGGGTTTCCCACCAGGTATCAGGACAGAAACAGCAGCCAGGTGCAGGTCTCCTGTCCAGTCCCAGAGCACAGCCAGGAGCTAGGCTGTGGCTCTGAGTCTCCCACTAGGTTCTGGCACACAGTGGGAAGCTGGGCTGTGGCTGAAAGCCTCCTGCTGGGTTAATGAAAGCAGGGCTGCAGCCACAGGTCTCCTACTTGGTCCTGTCTAGAGCTGAGCTGCAGTTGCCAGCCTGGTGCCTGCTCCCAGCCCTCCCAGGTTCCCGCAGACACTTGCCTCCTGTCCACCAGCTCCTGTTGTAAGAGTCACTGAAATGAAATGAACTGGTTTTAACAGTTTATTTTAATTTTATATTTTAAAATTGAAAATTTTTTAAAAAGACTAAGTTTAATTTTTTTAAGTTGAAATTATGAATTTGTTTTGCACTAAATAAATGTTTACTTTAAATATGTAGAGATCTATAGTCCTTAATTGGTTACAGTGTATTACACAAATATATCAATACTTTTTTTTATGACTTGATAGACTGGTGGCCCTTCAGAGTTATAAAAATGATATTGGTGGACTTCAAGCCAGAAAGGTTGAGAATGAGCGTGCTAAGCTATCAGTCTATAATTGTAGTGGATGTCTTCATTTTATTAAAGCCAGGGCCAGAACTTCAAATTCTGGTTCTTCCCTCAAAGTCTATTTCCATTGTCTTATAAAAGTGGCTGATCTGAATTAGGGAAGGGCAAATACTTATAGCTTGCTGTTGACAGGCCTTTAGATAACTACTCTAGAAAAAAAGAAGTAGGAAGCCACTTCAATCCCTTTGAATGATAAAAAGCCACGAAACAATCTATTAAAACATTTCTGAGATAAAGGACACTTTTAAGTGAGCAAAGACTCATGTCAGATAGAATGGTGCTCTTATTCCTCTCATGGCCTCATTCTGTTCCACCATCCCAGGCAGATCTGCTGTTCATGCAACTGAAGCACCATGTGATCTCAAGCTGTCTTTTCCTTTACTGCATATCTCTTCCTTCCCCCCGGATTTTCCTCTTGCACAGTCAATTCACTTCATTTTGTAGGAGGACATTCACATAGGTATCTCAGAACACACCCAACTTACAGCAATGGACATTATGATAAGAACGTATACATAGAGGCAATAGGTTAGAAGTGGTGAAGAGATGTCATTAATGTTCCAGCTCTTCTGATGATGACAGAATCATAGGAACTGGAAGGTACCATGAGAGGTCATCGAGTCCAGTCCACTGCACTCATGGCAGGACCAAGTACATTCTTAAACCACCCCTGACAGGTGCTTGTCTAACCTGCTCTTAATGATGGAGCTATTCTAATTTATCTCAGCATAGGGTCAGAGGAATGTTAGCAGACTGAACTGGGACAGTGGTAGCACAGGACCATTCTCTGAGAAATGAAGGTAGGAGGCAAGGAAAATGAAAAGAAGCCATAGTTGACAGTGGAGAAAGAGCAGCTGAGGGTATAAAAAGAGATGAGATCACAGAGATAATTGGGGGCATGACTATGAAGGGCTTTGAACAAATGGTGAGTGATTCTATAGCACATTCACGGCCACGCGGTTTTCAGATTGAGGGTGTCTTATGGATGCGTATACTGGGCATGTTGTAGCCTTCTCAACAGACTGGAATTGGATACAAGTGGAGGCACTGGGCAAGGAGTTCCAGTATCAAGGCATGAAGTAACAAGCAGAGTTGGGTTGAAGTAGTGGCAGATAAGCCGAAATGGTGGACAGCACACAGACTTTTAAGGAAGCAAGGAGAACTTAGGGTTCAGGGAGACTAGAATTAAGGAGCTGTGAGGAGAATAGAAAGTCAAGATGAAATTTTGGCCAAATGGACTTCCGGGGTGAAATTACAAATATTGTTAGGCTATCTCAGCTTGTTGAAAGCTAAAAATAAGAATTGTCATGTGTCCTACCAGATATATCATATATTTAGAAAGGGATCTTAATTCTATAGTTACCTCTCCAGCACTGTAGCTGCGAAGTCTCTGGAGATGCTGCCTGTGAGTCAGATGATTAGGGAGACGGCCATTTTGAAGTGGGATCCTGGGATCGATGAAAGTGGTAGCACGACTGTTGTGGTCAACAAAGAAGGACTGTAATAAAAAGGATACTACATATTCATAAGCAGGAAGCTAACATGGTGAAAGAGTTGAGGGAGAAAGCAGAACACCAAGTGAACAGGGAGCAGTTCTTATCACATGTGGGCCCCCTGGGCCAATCAGCTGACCCTTCTGGTCACAGATAGCCTGAGCCAAATGTTGGAGCCATGATCATTCACAATTTACAACTTAATGAGTTACTAATCCAATATTACCTGACACTCATACTATACTTAATTTCTATCATTACTAACTTGCCAACTTCCTGTAAACTGATTCAAAATGACACCACTGTAATTTAATATCAGCCAGTTCCCTTCTGGGGCTTGTCCCTCCTTTTTAGGTGCAATGTGTAACTCTAGTTATGAGCATGGGCCTGATTCTGCAAGGTATGGACTGCCTCCTGGTAAGTGGTGGCACCATTAATTCCCAACAAACTCAGTGAGCGTTAAAGGTGCTCAGCATCACACAGGACTTGACTTCACTTGATTTCAGCATTGCTTTTTCCATTTTAATGGACAACTAACAGTTAGAGGCTAGGGGCCTGATACCACGAAGAGCTGAGTTCTTGAAACTTCTGATGAGCTTCAATCCAGCATCTCAAGATCAAGCCTTACTCTGGTGTTAGCCTTGTACCTACACTACTGGAAAACTAGGGGCAAATTCTGCCGTCATACTACACACAGCCTCATTTGTTGGTGTTTGGACTATGTTTTGGTTTTGTCCATTATTGATTCTAGAATCACAGGGTCCATTTCTCCTCTCAGTTACAGTGGCATAAATCAGATACAACTTTTCCGAAATCAGTGAAATCATAGTATTGCAAACCTGCTGAAAATAAGAGCAGAATCAGGTCCATGAAGCTGAGATGTGGATCTAAATCTGAACTTTCTCGAAGTGTAAGATAGAAGTGTTCAGACAGGGTGTTCCTATTCAGTTCATGAAGTCAAATATTCTAAATCTGAATAGCATCTCATTAGTGGGATTTCTTTCTTCTTGGTAAAAGATCAACAATGCCTAGAGCAGCATTATATAATTTTGACTGCTGGCATGGATCAGCCCACACTTTTTTAATCTGCTTGTGTGATGACAGGAGATAGCATAAAGTATGACATTTCCTGGGGCGAAAACTGAGACAAAGGTTTTTCACTGCCAGGAATCATTTTGTGTGCTCACTGATGTACAAACCAGACAGTCACAAATTTTAAGTCCATAAGAAACCACTAATGATCAGCTAGTCTGACCTCTAGTGCCTGATAGCAGGATACAGCAATTCACCCAGTGTTTAATAGTGTTGGTGCCCTTACCTTGCCCTGTTGGTCAGTTTTGATTTCCCAACCGCGGGGAAGTTCCAGTCGGGTGTCAGCAAACATGTTGATAAAATTTACCAGGTCCCTGTTGTGCTGATAGCGCTCAAAATTCCGAGCATCTCTGCGGATTTTTAGAATCATGTGCTTCAAGCAACTGCTGTTGGTGAAGACTCGATAGGCACTCTAGGTGTGAAAAACACAGGACAAGGAAATAAGATCCAGGGTCTCAAAAATGAAAAAAAAGCTCTTCAAAGCATCTGACAAAGTGGGATATTCTCCCACGAAAGCTCATGCAATAAATACATCTGTTAGTCTTTAAGTGCCACAAGACTCCTTGTGTTTTTTTTTGTTTTGTTTTTGGTCTAAAAAATGAGTTTGGCTTGCAAACGTGACGTATGACCTTAAGGCCTGATAAAAATCCAACTGAAAGCAACAGCAACCTTTCCACTGATTTCAGTAGGCTTTGGGCTAGGTTCTCAGTGGCGATTTGGAAAAAATTAATTACCAAGTGGAAATCTGAAAATTTCCTATACTACGTGTACGGTATACTTGGCATGTATAACTGGCCATACCAAATTGCTAGATATGCAAGTGCAAGTATGCATATTTCTAGAGCAGCGGTTCTCAACCTTTTGCAGGTCTCAACATGCTTGGCAGCGTCTTGCGACCCTAAAGGAAGCAATAGACCAACTCCCCTCACCCAGGCCAAATCCAGCCATCTCTCTCACTCTCCGTGACACACTTACCAATGTGTGGTGACATGGTGGTTGAGAACCACTCTTTTACAGTATCACACTACTGAAATGTGTGCAGTTGGGTTTACTTCACTGATCACATACTCAGAGAGATGTCTGGTTTGTGTGAATGTATGATCCCATACAGATGCAAAAACATTCATGAAAATGTATGTGTGCCACCACTGAAGCAAACACACTCAGTAGTGTTTACTTATAGCTAACAGCAAATATTAACTTATATTGCCTGGAAACATTCACAGTCCATGATCCTGCAGCTAGGTTTGTCTGTGCATATCTCTTAGGATCAGGGCCCCAAATGGGTCACATTCATCCAAGATGCTACAGAGTCATGTAAATCTGTAATGTAATGGCAACTGTTTGTTTCACCCTGGAACCTTTCGCTCCAGAGAGGATGCTTTCCAAGCAAGGGCAGGGAATGTTACTGCAACCTGCCCTCCTTTGAGAGCTTCATCAGGCAGGGCACTATTAATTTCTGCTGAAGTCTTCAGTGTAAGTTACTGAAGGAATGTGCTACCTCAGTGCATCCTAATGTTGCCTTGCTCATGACACTCTCTGCCCATGCCACCCTCTTTAGGGGCCATACTGGCTTGCTGAAGGCTCCCCTCTGACTCCACAGGAGTGATTTCAGATGTATGTAGATGCAAACAAGGGCAGAATCTGACCCAGGAACTTTGAATTTCATGCCTTCTGTGCATTTAAATGTCATTTGCATTATTTAATATTTATACAGACCAGTGTTCAGAGGCCACAAACAGGACAGGTGCCCCACTGCACTAAATGTGGTACAAACATAGAAGCAGCACGGTCCCTATCCTGAAGGTGTTACAACCTAAGAAGGTTTTATGAATGGAAACATCTGAGGCCCTAACAGCAGAAGTTATATCATGGTCTGCTACTACTGACATTCCTTAGCAACACCAGGGAAATCCAGAATGTCACATAACTTTTTCCCTTCAGGGAAATAAAATATTTGTTAAACAAGAGTTTTTCCATTTTAGCTTTAACTGCTGGATAAGATTTTCCAACTCAGAATTCACTGGCATAATTAATATTTCTACACTTTACTTGGTGTTTGTGGTTAAAATGTTTTAATGGCCTTAAGCCTAAAGTTATGTGGCACATTATTTTTACACAAATGGAATTTGTACGAGTGCCTTGACAGATGTTTTGACAGGCTATTCTGGCTCCCATATCAGACACAGCTTTGTAAACTAAATGTAACCGTTCCTTGGCCTTACAAAGGAAGCTGGGACTCAGCTTCTTGTGGGCTGTCCCTTGTACCAGCGAAGACTTGTTCTGAGACAGCTCATAAAATCTTTCAGCTCCTTTTGAGAGAAGACCTATCACTGCGAGTAATGGGCTAGCATTAAAAGGTTCAGAAGTGATGTCTGGGTGTTTATCCAAATATTATCCAAACTTCTATGGTGCAAAAGTCTCAAAAGATGGGGTTCTTCCAGGAGATTTCTCAGATTTCCTGCTCCTAGTTGACTTGAACTTAAACTTTTGTCATTGCATGCCAGTTTTTATTCCCAGCTATAAGCAGGAAGAGAAGTACCATTACAACAATGGGAAAGAAAAATGATCTAAACTTTTCTGAACCTTTGAGAAGTTTGCTTTGGGCTTGTTGTAGGTTCGTTTTGTTTCTTACTTTACCTGAAAGCTGAAAAGAACTGCTCCGTCCCTTGTCTGTATGTGCTCATTGAGTGAGCTGGCTGTGCCCTGTTTTTCAGTGTGCAAATTGCAATGGGTGCAAGAAACCTCCCCTCTTCTTGGGGCCTTGCAGAGCAGCTGGAGCCAACAGACATATCTGCACACTTTAAGGATGTAAAAGGTGTGAGGAAGAGGCAGGGCTATGACCCCAGCTACCTCTGCACCAGGAAAACAACTGGCCAGACATGTGGGAAGTATGCTACACCTTCTGAAAGGGAATAAGTGGTAGAGACAGGCCTGTGAGGTGCCAAGGAATCAATCCCTGAGGCAGAATCCCCTTAGAAGTTCGCTGTGGGGTATGGTAAGCATACTACGTCCAGCTTGGCCCAGTCCTATAAAGGACAATTGAGTCCTGTGTCAGAGAATTAAGGATTCACTGGGTATCTCTACACTGCAATGTAACCCCTGGGTGCAAAGAGCTCAAGTAAGCAGACCCTGGGTTTGTTACAGCTTGAGCACCTACACTCCTTTGTAACCCCAGGTGAGGAATAATTGAACCCCAGGTCCCAAGATGAGACTCCAGCATCCACACTACATTCTGTGGGCTCAAGTCCAACTGCCCACATTGCAGACTTCGTAGCACTTGCAGAAAGTGCGGCCACTCTAGTCCTTTGTTCATGGTTCACTACACGAAAACTTGAGTGTCCAGGGGACAAAGAAAGTCAGCCTGTGGGATTGTGGAATCCCTTTTTTTGGCAGATTCCCAGAGCATAAGTCTAATGGGGCTATGTGTAGATCACAGAACAATAGGGCTTAAACCCTGGGTCCTGGTTTGACTCAGCTCAACCCCCCACCTCCTTTGGGGACTTGGGACTCTGAGTATGAGGCCCAGGTTAGTGCTATTTGTGTGTAAATGAACAGGGCATTAGGCTGGAGTGTGAATCTGGACTGTGGGCTTAGACTGCAGTGTGGACATACCCACTGTGTACTCTTACAAGAGGTCCAGAACTCTTCATTTTGAGTGTGAGATAATGAGATATTGGTGCTTACATAGTTTGCATGCAGCACAGTGAAGAACTCAGGGTTGGTGATGAACTTTACAGCTGGAGACTGTAGCAGCAAGGTGATTTTTTGAGAATTCACTGGAGAAAGGGACCCTTCTCTCCTAATTTCTGAAAATAAAAGCAAAAGAGTTGACTAGTACACATACAGAAAACACAACACAAATAGCGTCATTCTTATCTCTTCAGGCAGTACCATTGAGCCCACTCCTGCACTGAACCATATTGCTCTACTTCTTTTTAACCTTAAAGTGAGGCTGTTGTCACCAAAGTGACTATCTGACAACGGCACCTGCTCTCTTTGCTTCTTTGAGTCTATCTACTCATGTGAATGACAAAAGTTTCCCTGTGGTTAACACTACACAACCAATACAGCTAGAGGAGTGAGAGCTGGATGATTTTCTGCATTGCAAATTATAAATTCTGGGCCACATCCCTTGCTGGTGTAAACTGGAATAGCTCCATTCACTTTAATAAGTCACTCTAAGAACACTAGCTTACACCAGTAGAAGATCAGTTCCAGTATTGTTAGCAAAGTTCTGATTATGGAATCTTGAATGATGAATACACACTAGGGTTTGGACTCCAGGCTCAGATTGCAGCAGATGTTTTTAAACCAAAAGAAGTTTTTGACTTGCAATCTGAGCCAATTTGATGTGGAAGTCATCAAAAGAATGAATACAGAACTAGAAGATACAACACTGGCAGTCACTTTTCTATCGAAAAGTATACCTTGTAATTCTGTCCACTGAAGCCTGTGGAAAAAGACTTTTCAATATAGTTCTCCAGACTTCAATGGAGTTAAACCAATTTATTTCACCTGAGGATATGACAGTACACCTTTGTTCATGGTCATTCACACATCCCTGTAGATATCTCTTTAAATCTCTTTAAATTAGAAAGTCAGTATCATATGCTACATCTTTTTTTTATTATTATTCTAGTGGGGTTTGTACCACAGTTCAATTGTTTCATTCTTAGCACTTCTATACATGGTTCTTCATGAGAAAGAAACTATGACTTTTTCTTGCTTCACTGTCAAACAATATATTTAGCAAAGATATATTAAAGGGACACATGTCAGAGCTTATGTTCTTTTGTATGAAAAAGGGAGACAAAAGACTTATTAAATCAAATCAAGCCCACCATTTATGTGAATAATTCCTGGCAGCATTATTATTAATTTAATATTTTATTAGGTAAGTAACCATAGTGATAGTGTATGAATGTGATAGTAATACCGTATGTCTACTCTAAATATGTATCCAACTTAATATTACAAGTACTATACAAGTAGTAATAGAACACAAGACTTATACCATTTCCATCTCAATTTAACTATTAGGCTAGATAAGGTATGATTTTCTATCTAGAAGTAGTTCACCTAAACTGAATCATGTAAATCACAATATATGTGAGTGCAAAAGTGATTAAACACTATGTGAAATATATTTGGTTAAGACATAGAGCGATTTTAAAGGAAAAAATAAATATTTAAGCTAATCATAATAGACAAAACTGAATATTTAGCAAAGCTACTTTTAAAAATGCAGATTAAATATTCACTGTGTAGGAGACAGCTGTAAACAGGGGAGTTTGAATGGGAGTTTGGGGAGGGAATGTGTGGTGTTCTGTCATTGGGGTGCTTGTTGGGGGTGGGTTTTGGTGTGTGGGGGTTCCACTTTTGTGTCTTTCATTCATAGAAAGTAAGGGGAAAGGCTATGACAGATACAGAGACAGCTGTGATAGTCACTTAAGCAGTGGAAGAGACATTGAAGATGA
Source organism: Podocnemis expansa (assembly GCA_007922195.1). Taxonomy (NCBI): domain Eukaryota; kingdom Metazoa; phylum Chordata; order Testudines; family Podocnemididae; genus Podocnemis; species Podocnemis expansa. Next base: position 10,073,328 of record ML682057.1, read on the forward strand.
CTGGATGTAGAAGCTGTGAGATGTACAAGATCCTGGAGTGGACACCTCAAAAGAGTTTCATTTATATGAAGTGCCCTCTCACAGAGCTGATGTATGAGAAGATTTGAGGACTGGAAATGGAGGTTGAAACTCTGATTGAGTTTAGAAGGAGATTCAAACTGCTGGTAGAGCAAAGGAATGAGGAGGCTAAAGAGAAAAATCTAGATCTGCAGATGGAAGCAGGATCAACAAACTGAGTGAGGAATGCTCTGTGAGAAAAGTGGCCTGTGGAAACATGTGACTGTGAGAATCTGGGAGAGGAAAAGACAGGCTACTGGAATAGAAACAGGTTTGTGGGGTTGGAAAATGAAGAAGAGGCACAGCAGGTGGTAACTGAAGGTGGGAGAGTGAGGAAGAAGAGAAGAGCAGCTTGTCCCATACAAAGTGTGGATGAACCAATGGAGATAGCACAAAACAAGAGGATACAGGAGCAGTCAAAGAGGGTTACAAAGAAGAATCATAGAAGAGATGACTTGAGCTAGAAAGAACAGAACTGGAGAAAACTGCACCATTACCAGGAAAAGGCAAGTCTACATGATTGGGAACTCCCTGCTGAGAAAAAACAGACAGGTCTGTAACCAGAGCTAACCCAGAGAACAGAAGGGTGTGCTGTCTGCTGGACGCTAAGTTTCAGGATGTGGTCCTGACGCTGATGAGCATTTCAACAGGAGAAGGAAAGAATCCTGTTATTGTTCTTCACGTGGCTACAAATGTTATAACTAGATTCTCACTGGAACGTATCAAAAGAGACGGGGCCAGGCTGGGGAGGACTCCTTAAGGAAACTGAGACTCAGGTGATCTCCAGTGGGATTCTGCCCATCCCTAGATGAGGGCAACAAGTGTGTGACAAGATTCTGATGATCAACAGATCACTCAGGCATTGGGACTATAAGATAGGCTTTGGGATGTATGGGAGGCATTCATGAACAGAGAATTGTTCCCTTGGAATGGACTTCACTTGAGTAGTGAAAGAAATAGGTTTCTAGGATGAAGGCTGGAACAACTGATTAAGCAAGATTTAATCCAGAGAATTGGGAGAGATGGTTGAGAGATGCCCAGGTAATCTCCATGCCTGATTTTAGCATTGAGAAGTAGGAAAATGAAGTAAGAAAGGATACAGTAGCAGGGAGCAGAATGGAGATTACAAGGAAGGGTAGTGTAAATACCAGTCTAACAGGAGATATTAGCAGTAGAACAATTGTGCTGAACTAGGTAAGGAACATGAGTAAAGGCAAAGAGCAAAAATGCAAAGTGTGACCAAAGAAAATGAAAAAGACAGCAAAATGAAAAATGTAAACAAATCCATTAGGTGAGCAAGTGGGGAGAAAGAACCATTAAACATTTTTTCCAGGAAGCTTGCCTGCTTCTTGAAACAGAGTCAGCGAACTTTGGCATGAGATAAGATGAAGCAATAAGCCATCACTGACTGGACATAGGAGATCAGAGCTCTTGTAATCTAAGAACATATGATCCTTCAGTCAGGTGGCTTGAAGACTCTCAGAAGTCCCTACAGATGAGACAACTGTACACAGGGCAGTTGCAGCTTTGTCAGTCCCAGGGTATTCAAGAGACAAGGTGTGTGAGATAGTATATTTTAGTGTACCAACTTCTGGTGGTGAGAGAAAGGCAAGCTGTCAAGTTGTTGTGCGGCTTGAAAGCTTGTTTTTCTTTCACCAACAAGAGCTGGTACAGTATAAGATGTTATCTTACCTACCTTGTCTAAAGCATAATTGTAACTTGCTAGAATTAAGTTTTAGACATGTTTTGTTGGTAACCCTTCCTATCTCTCTCACTTTGGTTGTGAACACTTAAACCTATTTTCTTTGTTAACAAACATATTTTTATCTTATTACTAACCTACCTCAGAGCAGTGCATTAAGCTGAAGTGTGAGTCCTCAGCTTGTGCTGGGGCTCTCGCTGTGCACTGAGGGTTAAACCAGCCCCCTACCATTGGGGCCATAATTAAGAGGCAAGTGGAGCCACCTAGGAGAGCTGGTAGGACTGGGGCTAGTGAGGAGCAGCTGGGAAGCTCACTCAGCTGAGACCTATAAAGTCTTATGGGAGGATAGCAGCCAGAGGGAACTGCAAAGGTAGAGAGCAAGTATTCTGCCTGTAAGGGGGAAAAGCTGCAGTGTGAGGCAAATGGATTAGGGGCTGAGACTGTGTGGTCTTAGCCTAGGACTGTTGTTCTATATAGTTAGTTGGTGGTGGGAAAATCTATAAATAAAGAGCACTGGTGAAAGCATAAGACAGAGGTATGTATGTGGTCTGTGGGCAGCACAAGACCTGCTTGCACAGAACCTGCAACACAGCCTAACTAGCAGGTTGGTGTGTGCTCTGTCATTTTGAAGGCAGAAAACTTGAGAACTTCAGTGCAGGTCCAGTGAGAGGGACTGCACACTGTCAGTGAGATCATTTTGTGAAGACATGGGAGTGGAGGGCCTGTTGGTATAGGAGTAGTTAGGCTGGTGGGAGACGGGCTGAGTTCCATGGGCTGTGAGTAGACTGCTGGTGTCGGAGCTCTGAACCAAACTGGCACAGCACAGATGTCCCCTAGGTTACAGGACAGGCAGTGACACAACCTCTTACTGGCCTGGGTGAAACCCACTAGTGTCTCACACACGCTATCATAAAAATGAAACACTGTAGCTATTGTAACTGCAAGCTTGAGAAAACTTTCTCCACAGTTGTGTGTGTGTGTGTGTACATACACACACACACACAATACAGATTATGTACATTCAAGCCTATTCTATTGTTAAGCCATATTGTTCATATCCAGACTTCTTAAAAAAGCCTCCAAACGCTTGCTTCTTTCTTTCTTTGCATCTTACTTCCTTTTTCATGGTCTACACTTTCTTTCCTTTCACTTCTTAGCTATTTCTACCACAAAGCATTGAAGCCTGAGTTTTCAGGAGGGCATTGTTGGACATCAGCTTGTTTTCCAGAATGGAATGCCATCTAGTGCCATGTGTTGTGAATAGCTTCCTCACCCATACCTGAGTTTGTCTGAGATGCATCTACCTCAGAGTCACTTCCTCCTCCCATGGGGAGCCTCTCAATCCTGTTGCTCACATCATCCTCATCCTCTGGCCTCTCTGTTGCAATAGTCCGCTGAATATTTTGATACCTGTATATTGTAAGTGAAAGAAAAAAAGGTGCTTTAGCTGTAGGTTTTAGTGTAATAATGGTGCAAACCTCTTTGCTACTCACAGAAATGTCCTTCTTCTAAGAGCTCATCTCCACCGTGGCAGGATTTCATTGACAAAGAGATATATGCAAAGAACCTAAAATACCCTGCATATCTCCCTCCTACTGCTTGCTTACTGTGCTGTCTTCAATGCAGTGAACTGAAGGGAAGTGCCCTCCCTTCCACTCAGCACTACGCCTTTTGCCAGGGTGGTCTTGCTAGATCAGCTTCATGATCAACTGAGCAGGTCTTCACAGACCAGATGAGTTGATTTGGAAGATCAATCTGATGGCAGCGAATTTGCCACTGTCAGTGAAGATCTGCCCTTACTCTTTCTTAACAATGAGAATTAGAAAAAAAAATTTTTTTCAACAATTACAATATTGCTAAAATCTGCCTCTACTTTTAAAGCATCAATGGGCGCTTTTGAAGCAACTGAGTCATCCGTCTTGCACCTTTGTAAATCACCCGATATGAATGGTAGCATTATACATGTACATCCCACATACATCAGTGACAATACAAGGTGCAAGAAGGGGAAGAATCAAGTCCCAATTTGTCACAGGTTAACAAAATCACTCACATAAAGCCTGATCCTAGAGTGTCCAGAGTGTCCTCAGGTACCAACAACTGCAATGGCAGCATTCACCATATGCTCAACACTTCACAACCTTAGCTCCATAAGCATTATTCATTTTTTTAATAATCATTATTGTTCAGCATGTTGATTGTGGTAGAGCACAGGGACCAGCTGAGAACAGGCTAATTGTGCTAGGCATTGTACAAACACAGTATAATGGACAATCTTTGCCAAAGAGCTGACAACCTAATAGATAAGATGAACACACACTAGAGGAAGAGGGTATAACAGAAGCAGAGTGAACAACATAAGGGCAGCGCGTCATGTTAGTTCCATGTTTTTTGTGTGCACATATGTATTGAATTATGTGGTGATATGCAAAATGCAAACCTGAAGAGAAAATGGTTGATGGGGTCAGAGCCAGTGAGTACAAGGAGGGAATTATGGAGGATGGTAGAAAAGGTATGTGTCGAGTGAAGCTTTGTAAGCCTTTTTTTCTATTATGACAATTTCATGTTATTGACTTCAATGAGACTACTCATGGGCTTAAAGTTAAACAGAAGCTTACATGCTTTGCTGGATCAGGGTCAGAGTGTTTACAACATTAAAGGTTTGAGTCCGACAAAGGACATTGTCTTTTACTTGTTTAAAAAATGCAAAATACAGTACAAGTTCTGTGTAGCTCATTTACCTGGATAAAACAAAGATAATTAATACAGGAAATGAATCTGCTGTAGCCATATGGGAGACCCATTGATTGACCATTTGGCAGACTAGGGATAAGAGAACCATAACTTCTAACCTTTATGTTCATGGACAGGACCCAGCCTGGGAGTCTGATAAAGTATGACAAGAATATGATAAGGTTTAGAAATTTAATAAAAAAATATTTTTAAAAAATAACTATTTATCTTGCTAATCAGCTTAACCAGCTACTGCCCCACCCTGATATTTTAAAACTCTTTTTGTTATCTTATTTTCATTAACTCTCAGCATTCATAACAGGCCAGATCCCCATCCATTCACTGATTACCCAATGTATCTGATTTGACTCAAGGTCCTTTCTCTTTTTCTTTCCTGGTTTCTGTTCTTTCTTTCATCTGTGCGATGCTGGACTTATGAAGATTATGCCTCCATTTTTATGCCTTTTTTCCTCCCTTAATATACATTGTATTTCAAGTTAAATTTTGGTATGAACTTCTGGGATTAATATCTCAAGGTGCTATGATATCTCCAAGGACAAGTAGTCTGGGCCTTGGTTTTACATCCCATTTAAAAGACAGCACCTCCAGCGGCATACTAAGGTCATGTCTACACTATAAAATGAGTTACAACAATCGTAAGTTGCTTTAATAACATCGGTTGAGCAGGTCCACACAATGCTGCTTGGGCTGGCAAAGCGTATCCGCACTTGTTGCTCTTGCATCAACAGAGAGAGTGTTGCATTGTGGGCAACTATCCCACAATGCAACTCCCTACCCTTTGCCACACTCTGCTGCTGGGACCTCTGTGAACAGATCATGGTGCATCATAGGTATGTGCTCACTGTCCCTTGATTCAGTTCTTTCCATCCCATCATTTCATAAATTTCTTACTTCATTTCATTCTGTTTTTAATCAGCTCTTGTAAACTGTGAGCCCGCCATCTCTGCCTGACAGCATGGATCCTGAACTGTTGACCAGTCTGGTAAACAGAATTATGAACACAACACGGTTCGTCCTGCACCATTTCATGAGCTGTGAAACAAAGAATGGAGCAGCGATGCCTGCCCTGCTGTTTGCCATGGATACCAATCATTCAGGATTGCTGCTGTCATTCACGTAACAGCTTGCCATGATGGACCTTTGGTACTGAGCATGGGAAACAAGTAATAAGTGGTGGAATCACATTGTGATACATGTGTGGAATGATGAGCAGTGGCTGCAGAACTCTCCTATGTGCAAATCCATCTTTCTGAAATTATGTGCAGAGCTCACCCCAGTGCTGCGGTGCAAGGACACCAGGCTGAGAGGTGTCCTCAGTATGGAAAAGTAAGTGGCAATTGCTCTGTGGAAGCTCACCACTCCAGATGGCTACCAGTCATTCGCAAATCAGTTTGGAGTTGGAAAATGCACAGCTGGGGCTGAGAGGATGCAAGCATGCAGGGCCATTAAGTGCCTCCTGCTGAAAAGGACTGTGAGTTTCTGTAATGTGAAGGAACCTATGACTTTGAGGCAATGGGAGTTCCTATCTGCGGTGTGGCAACAGGTGGAACGTATATCCCAGTTTTGGCCCCAACCATCTTGTGATGGAGTATATCATACAAAAGGGCTACTTCTCCATGGTCCTGCTGGATCACTAGTGGATCACTGGGGCTGTGTCACTCACACAAATGTGGCTTGCTAGGGGAAAGTGCATGAGGCATGCATCCTTAGGAACACTGGATTGTATTGAAAGCTGCACGCTGGGACTCAGAAGATTCCAGTGGGGGATATGGAAATGCCCAAGAGCCGAAGTTGATTTTATTTAATGACAAAATAAACTTCTTGCTGACATCAGTGAAAACAAACAACATATCACATCATAATGTCACAATGTCACTCTCTATGTCACTGACTTCCTATGCAGCTTAGTAATAATCTCACCAGATTTTGGAGAAATGGCATAGGCTAAGCGCAAATGGAAGATGAGGTTAGAAGTGGGGGCTGGGAGAAGTAAGCATGGGGTTGGGGGGAGGGCAGAGTTTGGGTCAGAAAGAAATTTTTTGCTTTTTAAAAACATCAGGAAAGTTTTGCAATCCAGCAGCGAATCTGATTCCAAGCTGATGACTGCAGTGTGACTTGCTCGCCCTAGGGCTTTGCTCGGTGTCTCTTTAACCACTACCGAGTGGGGTCACCCGAGCAATCTCCATCCCAGACCCACTCCACTTTCAGATGCCCAGCTGACATCCAGTGGTGGATTAGGGACCTATGGGCCCCTGGGCCTCCCGCACTGTTGGGTCCTGCCAGGGTTCCCACTCAGGGCATCACACACCCTTGCCTGGGGTCACAGACCCCTTCAGTCTATGGCCCTGCCCTCTGCACAAGGGCTGGTGCTGGGGGGGGGGGCGGGGCAGGCAGGCTGATTGGCCCCCTGGAGCAGTGGGGCCAACCGGTGAACGTGGAGTGGCTTCCAATGTGGGTTTGCAGAGCAGCCAGCCCCACCCCCAGAGATGGACTGGCCAGCCCAGGGGCAGAGCAGGAGAGCACAGCCAAGCCTCTGGGTCGGCCCACCCCACCTCCAAGGGTGGACCAGCCAGCCCAGAGGTAGGGCGGGAGAGCAATGCAGAGCCCGCCCTCCGGCCCAGGGCGGCTCTGCTTCCCCCAGCGTTGCATGGTGGAGGGCCCACCAACATTGTGTTGGACCCTGGTCACAGGCCCCGTAGGCCCATCCGTTAATCTGCCCATGCTGACATACCTGAACTGGCTGTGCAACCACAGGAAAGCACCCTGTCTCAGAGGGAGCACCGCCTAGCTCAGCTCTCCCTTTTCTGCTGTGCTGTGCTAAGGGGGTTCAGCCTCTGAGGCTGCCTTCTGGGTCCAGGCTCCAGTCCCACTCCTTCACAGGCCAGGTAGGAGCAAGTGGGTTGCTAAACTACAGCCAGAGGAGCAGCAACTGGTTTCAGCAGCAGCATAGCAAGTAACACAGGTGGGAAGCTGGGGTGGCCAGTGGTGGTGGCCAGGTGGCCAGTGGGGCTATGACACAGAACTCCAATGGAGCTGCCACTCCTCCCTGCTGGCTGATATACCTGGAAGGTGAGAGTTAGGGCCATGGTTCATTTTTACGGATTTTTTTTCAAATTACAGATTTACGGACAGCAATAAAAATGCTTATTTTCCTTTTACTGACTGTCCATAAAGTTATGGATGGTTGGCAACCCTGCTTGGGGCCATGCTTACCCCTGCTCCCGTGGCTTATGAAGCCTAACATTGGCAACCTAGATAGCAGTAAGGAGTGCTTCAACAGCAAGCTCAGCAGGTGCAGAATGACCATTGAGTGTGCCTTTTGCTGATTAAAAGGATGTTGATGCTGTCTTTTTGGCTAGTTAGACCTCAATGAAGAAATATGCCAAGGACATTGAAGCCCGCTATACCTTGTGTGATGTTTGTGAAGTGAAGGGGGAAGAGGTTCCTCAGGGAGCCACTGAGGCTGATCACTTGGCTGCTGCTTTTGAGCAGCCAGATATAAGGACAATCACATGGGAGCAGCAGGAGGTTATTCGAGTAAGGAAGATTTTGAAGAAGCATTTTGACAATAATTCCCAGTAATGTGTCTTTACATGACGCATTTGGCCAGGCAATGGTAACCTGCCATCTTGATTTATCTGTGTAGTGCTTGCATCCTGAGCATTGGTTGCAGTAAGCAAATATCCCTGCTTTTAGCCACTGTGCATCAGTATTAGCACTGAGCTATGTGTGTATGTCATAAATAAAGGCATTTAGTTTCAAAGACTCAAATGCAATAACAGAACAAACCACAATGTTTTGGTCAAATGACTATAAGGAGCAGTCTTGTGATTAAGACTCTCACAGCTGGCTGTAACTCCAGTTTTCACTGTGAAACCAATGCCCAGAGTTGGAGTGCACAGGTACCACGAGGGACCAGGAATGTGTGAGCAATATGGTGCGGTAGTCTGGGGAAGACATGGCCCGGAGTTCTCTAATGGTCACAGGGAGAGTTATTTATGGATATGCTCAGATTGCAAGGTAATGAGGGACTTCATTATCTCCGTCCAACCTTTCAGGAGTTTTATCATCCACTCCTGCCCTTGTGTCCTTGCCAGTGCACGAATGGATGATAAAGGTATATTCTCTTTATTCCTCTTGATTCACTGCTATATCTGATTGAGTTCCAAAGGGGCAGCCGTGTTACTCTAGTTCAGTAAAACAAACAAGGAGTCCTGTGGCACTTATGTGTCTGACGAAGTGGGACCTTCTCCCATGAAAGCTCATGCAATAAATAAATTTGTTAGTCCTTAAGTGCCACAGGACTCCTTGTTTGTATATCTGATCTAGGCACTCCACTGGTGTGGAGGAGTGGGACACATCTATAGAAGTCAAAGAAACTATGAACAGAGACAGTACTGTAAGCAAGTTTAGTTGTGAATCACAAAAGTTAAACACCTCTTCCTCTGTGTCCCTTTGGCTAACACACAGGTCAGTTTGTGAGTCCCAAATATGGTGTGTTCACAGGGAAGGAGGGTTGGGCAAAGGGGAATGGGCAAGAAGTGGTTACTAAACGTGAGTAAGGAGCCTGGTCTGAATCTTGGTACTCTTTCCTACAAGCTAGGGTAATCATAACCTAGGATACAAGGGTGCAACTCCTGCATGTGCGTGGCTTCAGATTGGCTCAGTGTGCTGCTCATCTGTGTGTCACTCTGGTTCCTACAAAAATAAGTGTCAGACGGAAAGGCAAAATTTAGTACAGTGGGGGAGAAACAAGGCCACTCTGCCAAGGAACCTTCGGCAAAGGATTGAGGAATATCTACAGGAAAGTTTCCTAGAGATCTCTGTGGAGGATTCCTGAACATTTACAAACCTTCCTGCCATGGCCATACTACACAGATGTGCAGGCTCTCTTGTTAATGCCTGCCCCTCACCCTTCCTCTTCCATATAACAAAGCACATGAGAGCTCAATCCCCTTTTACCAGGAAGCATTCAAAGCAAAAGGAGCACTTATGAGAGCTCCCCTCCCCTGCACACCAAAGCTAGGGTGCTGGGACTGGCTAGACCCCATCAGAGTGGAAAAGAAGTCCTGACTCACCAAGTTAATGGACAACCCTGCTGTGCTCCATATCATCCTCCAGCTCCACTTCCTTATCCACCACTTAAGGCATCAGGGTGGAGTCCACTGCCCACTTCTTCCAGTCCTCCCTGGAGTACCCCCAGAGCTCTTGGCAGTGAAGTGGGGTTGCTGCCAAGGATGGCATGCAGTCCCTCCTAGAAGCTACATGTCTTTGGTGCCATGCCAGACAGACAATTGGACTCCCTTACCTTCTGGTACCAACATCAGCCCCTTAATTTTAGCACAGCACTGCTGCATAACCCTCTCATGCCACTTGTCTTGCATGCCACTAGCAATCTGCTCCTAAGAACTGAAATTGCTCCAGTTGGAGCAAAACTGTGACCACACAGCCTTCTCTCCGGATATATTCAAGCAGCTCCAACAGCTCTGGCATGCTTAGGTTTGCCACCCCTCCACTTTTTACCCTGACAGTCCATTTTTTGGTTTCTGTGTCCAGGTGCCATTTAAGGTTGCCAGATGTCTGGTTTTCAGGGAGCTGGCAAGCCTACATGGCATCCAAACCAAAAGCCCAATTGCAGGGTTGGGGGATGTGCAGGGTAATTAATCTGTGACATCCCTGCTCAGCCAGGGCCACTTCTTATCTGCAAGCACTCACCTTCAGATGACCTGGAAAACAGCAGGGGAGGAGAGCAGGGGAGTAAGTAATGTGGTGGGACCTTGAGGGCAAGAGGCAGGGTCTCATGGTCTTGGTTACCAGCCATTAGAAAGGTGGCAACCACAGATATGCTCCATTCAGGAGGGATTTGATGCATAAAGCTGGCATGGTCAGTTAGCTGGGAAGATGCTGTGTGAACTGAGTGCACCGAGCAGAAAGGAAAACACAGTCAAAGATTCCAAGGCCTTTAAATGGGGAAGGAGCAGATACCAATGTACCTTCAAGGAAGTGGAATTCAAACTGCTACTGAGAGAAGCTGGGATGGGCACTGTAGGAAACCTCAGGGAGGCCAATTAACATGACACAACAAAGTACAGTGTCTCCATTGACACTGCATCCTTCTAAGTCAGTGGTTTTCAAACTTTTTTCTTGGGACCCAGTTGAAAAAAATCATAATGTGCCCACGATCCAGTAATTACATCTTTGGGCAATGCATTCCAGTCTTTTGGTGGTGGCAGCAAGGGACACCGCAATCCAGTACCTGAGGGTCTGCAACCCAGTACTGGGTCCCGACCTTAAGGTTGAAAACCACTGCTCTAAGTCACTATACTGTTTGTTGAAGTAGCTTTATTTTGTCAGTGTAGCAGGGGAGTTATAATGGCAGGAGGAGCATTTCAATGTGTACACCTCAATTGTTTTGTCAATGAAAGCCAACTTTTATAAATAAAACTGTGTAGTGTAGACAAGGCCCGATTCTCATCAGGTTAGACTAAATTAAGGAAAATGGGTGGAAATTGAATGGTAAACTAACACATGTAGTTTTCATTTCCCTCAATATTCCAAGGTTTCTTTTAATGTAGCTTTTAATAGCTCAATAAATAACGTATTTAGAGTTCGTTAAAAAAGTAAAAGAATTGGAGATTTTTGTTTTTAGATAAACATGCACCTTACAAGCAAATTATTATGGTAGATTTCACAACTACATTAATTTACCTCTACATTCTCCTCCCCTACTTTATTACAAGCTCTTAAAATTTTTATTCACTTGACTGCAGGCTAATTGAGTAAACTTTCCACTCCAATACTGTAGGAGTTTTACAACACCCTCATGCAAAAGCAGAACAGAAAAAAGTAGTTAATATAGTCAAAGTTTATATATATGGTAACTGGCGTTTCAATTTAATTAGATGGTAGAAAATCCCCTGCTGGCAAACTCCACACAGTAATGCTAGCTGTATGCTAAAAACAGGCTACTCTTTTTTTGTATTGATACTGTAAAATGATCTTATATAAATACCAGAAAATACCCATGTAATTGAAAAAAAATCTTTGGAAGGACAAAAGTTATGGGAATGCATCTGAAAATCACAGACCCTTTTCAAAGTAATTTGTCAAAGAAATAGTGGTTTAGAAAAACCATGCTACAGGCCGTCTTTATGGTGCTATTATTTATAGTGTCATTTAATATTCGTAGTATTGTCCATGTAAAGACAAGGCTACGTACACAAATGCTGCATACTTTAACCAGATCACAGTGGATAGTTAACCATATTATGTAAATTAAACAGTAGAGACTGGTCACTACTTCAATAACATGCAGGAAAGGCAAGGAGTGCAGTAGTAAAGAAGAAAAAGTCTTCTAATAAAAATAAAACTAATGGTGTTTGTCTGGAGCTTCTCCAAACTTTATTTCCCAATCCTACTTTCCTTCCGACAGACAAAATGCCCATTATAGTTACTGGGAATCTCTGAGTACCAAAAGAATGAAGGTTAGACCTTTAGAACAGAATATTCATGAGTAAATCTTTTTAAAAGTAGATTTCCACTACTTCGTGGTTTTGGCTAGGCTGAAAATAGCATGTTTTTCCAGTGATATTTTGGTATTTCCATTCTTTGTCCCAGATGAATCCAGGAAGTGGAAAGGAGAAGAGACCTGTCTGAAAAGAAAGTAGACTGAGCTTTTTTCAAACCTCTAAAGGTTTTGGGTTCCATTTTGTTTGCATTTGGGGCAAAAGTTCAGGCTGATTTTAATTCCATCATCTGCTCTTTGTTTGCAGCTGCCTCACCTAGAAGTGATTTTCAAGCACAGTAATCAAAAACTGTGCCAGGTAAAGAGATTTGACCTATGATAACAAAACTTTTTATAATGTTTGTTGAAAATAATATTCAGTTCTAAGTAATGGTTTTCAACACCACTTAGAAATGTTTTTTCCTCACAAGCCAGTAATCCAAGTTACCTGAATTTTTTCAAAGAACTCTATCTTGAAACCTGTTTCATCAGAACAGGGTTAATTTCTCCATTTCACTTGGGCATATAATACCACGTTGAAAATATTAAAACTGCTTCCTATTTCTGAATTGGTGAAGTTTGTTGCAATGACCAATATGTATCTCTTTTGCTGGAATTTTTGGAAATATCCTCAGTTAATAGACAAACATTGGCATAACAAGAGAAAAAAAACAACAAGCAGTTGTGTGGCACTTTAAGACTAACAGATTTAGTCTTAAAGTGCCACACAACTGCTTGTTGTTTTTTTTACTGGACTAGACTAACACGGCTATCCCTTTGGAAAATAACAAGAGAAGCCTCTTGAAGACTTGGTGGTCTATTCAGCATTTTATTTAATGGGCCTCTTTTACAGCAGAGATTAAAGAATTACCAGATGGCTTTTTTGTGCTAAGAAACCATGGGATTCCACAATTACTCAGTTGTAATGTGCTTAGTCTCCACTGGGAATCAAGTGAGGAGAAATATGCTGCTAATGAAAATCCCATCCACTTCTCACTATATATCCTGCATGCACACATGCCCCCCCCCCCCAAAAAAGCCATTATACAGATAAGCAGCAAAGACATACTTGTCTTAATTGCAGTGTATTAACTTGTTAATAATCAAACCCTAACCCAAACTTGTATGGCAAGACAGAAGCAAACGATACGAAAATATGGAAAAACAAGATTTAAATGTAGGATGTTACTTCAGGTAAGTCTACCTTACAGTCTTTGGTTATGCTGTAACTTGAGCTAATTGATTACTAACTAACACAATTGTAATTTCTAGTTTAAACACTCACCAATATTTGTTCCTGGTTGTTTGTGGCTCACCCTAGAGTTTAGCCTCATGGAACAAATGGTGACTGTCTACAACAGAATTTACAATAGTATTAGTTAGTTCAGGTTAATTGGCAATCAGTTAACTCAAGTTACAGCAGTACAACAACTACAATTTACACAAGTTCTAAGGACTGCAGGTATCTACCCAATTCAATGCAAGGGATTTCTAGAAACATTTGCTTTTTCCTTACTTTTTAATATGGTAGCTTGGCACTATCTGAAGAAAATTAATTAAAATAAATTATTACATGTTCTCACCACTATAAACAAAACTACATATGCTCATCAAATGTCACCACTGTGCCCAGCCTGATAGTTTTGGAGACAAAAGGAGGACAATGGCTCATGGACCTGTTTGTGTTTATGATCTATTTTGTACAATAGGAATGTTAAGAAAAGTGGTTAGCCCTTAGGAAACTAGCTGACTCCCAGATGGCCATCATCTGTAACCATTTTCTCCCTGAAAGGATAACTGAGTGACTCCCATCCTATTTTTCTGCTATGGAAAGAAACACCATTGAAGCAGTCTCTCTTTCTCCTAGTTTGTCACTCTGAAAATCACCCAGTGATGTTTTTAAAGTGCTTGGAAACCCAAACCAACCTTCACACCATTTTAAACTCTATAATTAAAGGAGCACAACTTCCATCTTGCTTGTTTAAATAAGAAACTTTATCATTACAGGGAGCAAGGGCAGAGGAAGAGAATATGTTTTCTGAAGTAACAGTGGAAGACTATTGCCCAGATATGTATTTCTTTTACTCTTTTCCCCCAAATTTAAATCTGAAATGCAAGGAATCAAAGAAAACTGTAAACAAATCTCTGTGTAGAGCAGGAATCTCAAACTCAAATCACCATGAGGGCCACATGAGGACTAGTATGTTAACCCAAGGGCCACACCACTGAAATGAAGACATAAAGAGTAACATATATATGCCACTAAAAGTCAATTAACTTTAAGGAACTAGGCTGCAAAAAGCTAGTGCTGATTTTTAGTCACATTATTTTAAATTTTGCATGATCAATTATTTGAGAAATACTAAGTGTTGTTGCAGGCTGCAGGACATAATTTTAGGGTCCACATGTGGCCTGTGAGCCGAGTTTGAGACCCCTGGTGTAGAGTAGCTGAACAGACACTGCTGTCAGTGATAAAGTACCCTCCTTTGGAGGGGAGATTTCATCTCTCTGGATTCCTTGTAAGTAAATATCCTTGTTTCTTCCTGCTGTGTGAAGGGCTTTTCCATGTCTTTCAATGGGATACTTATTTAAAAAAAAAAGATTCCATTCATACTGCATCATAGCTCATCAGCCTGATATCAATAGTTAAATGTTGGTGCTTCCTAACCCACTGAGTTGGCGCACTTGGGAATCACTAGAGCTCTATGGTTGGGACATGGTAATTCCAGTGATGTGACCATCAATAACATGCCATCTGCAGCCCTGGTGGGAAAAAATTACAAAGGGAGGTTCTCAGCAACTAGACTGGTGGCTTTCCCGACCTTATCTCTGAATAGCTCCTGTAAGACTGGGACACAGTGGGGGTTGGTCTGGAAGCATTTCAGAGCTGTGGGGCTGAAACCTGTACTCAAAGCCTGATTGCTTGACTTCTCTTTTCGTTCTTACCCAGGCTATCTGCCCTCATAGGTAATGTGGATATTTTAAGGGATCCTGCCCTAAGCCCCACCTCCACCTGCACTGACCTTCTTATAAGACCTGGGAATCAGATGCATGTAATGGAAAGGGACAGTCAGTAAAGGAGGAGGCTGGTAGACAGTCCAGAGGAGAACCTATAGCAGGCATGGCCAAACTGTGGCTTGGAAGCTGCATGTGGCTCTTGAATGAAAAAGTGTGGCTTGCGGAAGAATGTCAGCAAATCAGTTTAGTAGGTAAAAGTATATGGCTATATGCCTCAGTGCAGCTCTTGAAGGTTTAATAATCAACTTGTGTGACTCTTGAGTTCCATAAGTTTGGCCACCCTTGACCTATAGTTTCTATGTGAACAAAAGGACAGTTCCTGTCAGAGAGCAAGCCAGGTGGAGCAAGCCACAGGAGCAGAGTGGAGAAGGAAGAGTGAAAGGGTAAAAGCAGGGAGTAAGATTAGGAGACAATTTTTTCATATCAGCCAGTAGAATGTAAATGAGGAATGAATTCACTAATACTTAGCATGGCCCTGTACATAAGGCACTGGACTGGAACTCAGGGAATGTGGCTTCAGTTCCTAGCTCTTCCACTGGCCTGCTGAGTGACATGAGACCAGTCTTTTACCCTCAGTTTCCCCATCTGTAAAATGTGCTTGAGTTTCCTCCGTTGTAAAATGGGGATAATGATGCTGATCTCTTATCTAAACCATTTGGAGATATACTGAAGAAAAGTGCTCTATCAGAGTTAGATATCATTTATTTGGATTTACACAAGGCAGAATGGCCCTTAATGTTTAATCTTTAAAGTTATTTTGCAAATCAAGAGCAATTTCTTCTCATGCTGCACATCTCCCCTTTGCTTGAATTACTACACTGGTTTCCCATCATCTAGGTCAAACTTCTCTTTTTTGATCTTCCAAGCTCTTTAAGTTTAACTCCTGCTTCTAGCTACACTCTCCTCTCTTTCTGCTTTGACAACTGTCCAATGCTGCATCAAAGTTCCCTGGCTGACTGGTCCAACTTGTCTCCCACACCCTACCTTCTTACTTTCTTCCATGCAGTATCATCTATTGAAATAACCTCCCAGTTTTTCTACATGAAGTACCCTTTCACTCACCACTGAAATCACTTTTCAAAACCCTACGGCATTGCAAGGCTATTAGTAATAACAAGTGATGAGAAAGACAGTCCAGGAGAGGAAATGCTTTTTATTGGACCAACATCTGTAGGTGGAAGGGATAAGCATTTGTGCTTCAAAGCTCTTCAAGTGTGTGCAGAGCGAGTGTCCACGCTAAATACAGAGTGGTGAGATAGACTGTTAAGCATAAGGAGTTCATACATGTTGTAGGAGACAAATTAAAGTGAAGTGGACATTTAACATAGGGGCTCTCAACCATGCATGACACACTGAGGCTCCCTCCCAGTGGTACCACTTTTGGTAGCACATTCAAGTTCCCCCACCACTGAAACAAAACTGCCTGCAAAAGCAGTTTCAGTAGCAGGATCTAGCCCCCGTCACTGTGAAAAAGCACCCCCCTGGGCTTTCAGCCAAATGTTGCTCTGCTAAGTGCTGGAGGGGAGGGCACTTTTTTCTTTCTGGCCCTTTAAGGCTGGCAGCTTTACAGAGCCAGCAGGAAAAAGTGGCCCTTTCAGTGCTTTCAGCCAATTGCTACTGCTGAATGCACTTGTGGGGGGATGTTGCCTGTGGTTTTCTTGCTGCCCCTTTAAAGCTGCAGGAGCAGAAGGAAAAAAATCACCCCTCCTCAGTGCTTTCAAAAAGTGCTGCCAAAAGCACTGGGAGGTGGGCTTGCTTTTTCCCGCCTGGCCCATTAATGATCCCAGCTTTATAGGGCCTGCAGGATCAAAGCACTGCTGCCGAAAGCACTTGGGACTGCTTTTTTGCTGCTGGCCCTTTACAACCTGCTGAAGCAGCAGCTTCTAAAGAGTCGGCAGCTACAGTAGGGGTGCTTTTCTGCTGTGATGCACTCAGCACTATGCCAAGAAACATTTCTGTGCCATGACACAGCAGTTGAGAACTGCTGATTTAATACCTCTGCATCCATAGCCAAAGGAGAGTTAATAGGCAGTACAGTGTGTTACAAGTTGTTGTAATGGGCCATAGAAACAGTGTCTCTGTCATGGTCTATACAGTGCGGGGGGGGGGGTCGGGGGAATTCAGGGGCAGTCAAAGGGAGATATGCAAGTTACTTAAAATAATTTGTGTATCTCCTTTCAGCTGCCTAACACCTATTTACCACACTGTCTTCACTGACTCTACAGGAAATGGCCATCCATTGACTCAGCATTACTCTAAGGGGGCGGTCTTCAGGGATTGACTTCCCAGTTGACTGAGAGGGTCTTCACGGACAGGTTCAGTTGAACAGGAAGATGGATCTGATGGAGGCAAATTTGCCACTGTCATTAAAGACAAGCCCTCTGTTAAATCCATGGTTTTCAGTGTCCAGCAGAGTTATGAATCTAATTTCCCAGCCTTGTCTTTTGAATGTATTTTGCAGGTTTCCTTTGAGGATGAGGTATGAGCACATGCCAGTCTTTGTGCAATGCATTACATTCATTTCTTGTTTCTAGACTGGCAGTTGTTTGGTCAGGGACTATGCTACATTTAAACACCACTTCCTGCTATAAAGTACCATATAGACTTATGCCACTCCATAGAAAAATACTAATTATAAAGGACAGTGTTTTATGACTGTAAAGCCAGCCTGAAAGTAGCACTGAAAACAGTTTCAACCTATTTTGGGATCCCAAACTGCCAGTGCTAAAAATGTCATCTTTTTTAAAGCAAGATGGTCATTATCCATCATCAACACTGTACCTTCAATATATATCATATTTATGTTGAAAGATATGGTCATTTTAGAACATTTTAGATGGTGGTTTGGGATAACACAAGTACTGTTTCTCATAAGTTCCAAAGGGGCAGCCGTGTTAGTCTAGTAAAGCAAAAAAAGCAAGGAGTCTTGTGGCACTTAAAGACTAATAGATTTATGTATCGCATGAGCTTTTGTGGGAGAAAATCCTTCTTTCTCAGATGCTTTGAAGAGGGGGAACTTACAGAATTCGATGAAAATAAATTCAGGGGATTTATTTTCATCCAATTCTGTAAGTTCTCCCTCTTCAAAGCATCTGATGAAGTGGGATTTTCTCCCGCAAAAGCTCATGCAATAAATAAATCTGTTAGTCTTTAAGTGCCACAAGAC
Source organism: Podocnemis expansa (assembly GCA_007922195.1). Lineage (NCBI taxonomy): Eukaryota > Metazoa > Chordata > Testudines > Podocnemididae > Podocnemis > Podocnemis expansa. Next base: position 10,091,529 of record ML682057.1, read on the forward strand.
TCCTTGCATTTTTTGTTTCTCATAACTAGAAGATTTTCTTTGTATTGTTGTTTTGGGATTTCAGTCCAGAATTACTCACCGCCGATTGAGCTGCTCCATTTGCTGTATTGAGCCAGATCTACGTATTCCATCTGGAGTGGCTGCTGCTGTGGGACGCTGCCATGTTGTGGTTCGATTCACATGATCCACATAAAATATCCTTCCATGGCTGTCTATCCGAGCTTCCCAATCTAGTAGTTAAAAAAAAAAAGGAGAAAGCCATTAGTTTGAGAAATTTCAGAAAGCCTAGATGCTTATGAGATATATTTGTACATGTACAGTCGCAAACATCAGTGCTGCCATGTTGGGTCAGACCAATTCCATGTCTTGCCCAGTATCCTGAATCTATCAATGACCCATACCAGAATTTTAGGGAGAGTGTACAGAACAGGGCAATTATGGAGTGATCCACCCTTTTTTCCACTAACAGCTTCTGATAGTCAAAAGTTTACGGTTGCCCCAGAACTGGGATGCATCCTTCACCAGTTTGGCTAATAGCCGCTGAGGGACATATCCTCCTTGAACTTATTCAGTTCTTTTTTGAACCCATTTATTCTTTTGGGCATCACAAAGTCCCACTTTATCAGATGCTTGAAGATGGGGAACTTACAGAATGGGGGGAAACTAAATGCAGGGAACTGTAAGTCATAGGATCAAGTCAGACTGTGGCAGCAAATCAAAGCAGTTGTTTAGATTCAAACAGTGGAAAACAGTATGTTACATGTGAGGTCAGATCACCTGTTGTAATGGAAAATACCCAATAGTCTCTAAAGAGAGACCCATGGCAATTAATTTCACAGGTTTGTTGTATCTATGTATGTATAATACACACAAATATTACTGCACATAGAACATACAGTTAATCCGTGGAATTCAATGTCACAGTTTATCAATAATAAAAGAAAAACAGTGGCTGTATTTTTTAAAAGTATGGGATAATTCTATAACCATTGTCATCTTTTAAAGTTCTGCTTCTTGAGTTCAGGAATAAAATCATATGCTTCAAAGCATAAATTTTTCCCAGTGTAAACTTAGGTGGATTTTTTTTAAGAAGAGTTCAGAAGGATAAAATGGAGCAGCTTAAGGCCCTCTACCTAAAAATCTGTCAAAGACTGTCTGCACATTTTCTCAGAAATATACTCATGTTTTAAATTATTTAAACCTCACTCCAATAAGGACCAGATAAATAGGGCTCTTAGTAACAAGATACTGAGCCTTGCACTGTCATGTCTCTTGTTGAAATTAGTTCTACGTCGACTATGAATGTAATGAAAACTGCCTACCTGGTTGTTTGCTGTCCTGCATGAAATGCACTGGTGGCTAAAAACATCTTTTACATTGGTAAAGGTGTTAGGTGCAAGAGGAAATTTAAGAAGTGAATGAGATAACAAAACCGTGCATTAAAAAAATCTTAAAATTTCTTGAGTAAAGCTGCCCAAATTTGATCTGCTAACTACAATATGGTTACACGAAAATCCATCATCTGATGATAGAACAACTATACTACAATATATATATTTCCCATCCTGGAGCACATCTATACCCAAGAATGGTAGAGTCCAGTTTTTCCTGTGTTCCACCTTAGGATCAGTGGGGCTGGCTTCTTTGTGATCCTTCCTCATACCCTCCAAACGCAAAAGAGAGCTATGTTTACTCCCACTGCATCAGGAATCCAACTCTCTGTAACCAGCTACAGGTACCTTCCCTCAGACATTGTGTCTGATAAGGAGACAGCTAACGTGATATGCCTTATCACAAGGTTATTAAAAATAATGTTATTATCTCTATGGGAGTCTGAACGGGATATCGACAAAGACTAAACTGCACCCAACATTCCAGAATGGAGCACAAAAGTGACAAATTAAACAAAATCATGACTCAGTGTATAGTCTGTGAACCTTTGGCAATAATGTGTCCTCCATTCAAACCAGCCTACAGGAGCTGTTGAAAGACCCTGGTCAGTCAGATTCTGTAGGGAATATTGCATTCCCAGACACCAGTTTGAACATTGTGACATGTCAGTTCATAGTCAGTACTCTTGCTGACCACAACCACACATACGTTCACACCTCAGCAAAAACCATTTCACACAGAATGCCTTGAAGCAGGTACTACGCACAAACCCAACCAAATGTCACATACACAAAGAAAGCATGTTACAATCTGTCTGCAGCTGTACGCATGGTAACACAGCCTCAGAGCATAAAGCATCTAATCAAACCTAGCAACAACTGGCTGTCTCCTGAGCTAGAGGTCACAAGGAAAACATTAGGTGAGGATAAAGGAAACGGTGGAAATTCTATGGCCATGCACCAAAGTAGGGGTATAGCTAGAAGAATTTTTTTTAGCTGCGCTTGTGGTTGCCATATGTGGGCCAGCCGAAAAACAAACATTTCCCATGTTTCTGATATTATGACTGGAAACAGGAAGTTCAGGAAGTGACCAGCTAAGAAAGTAAGCTGCTCCATGTTCCAGTTCCCAAGGTAGCTTAAACGGAGCATCAGCAGCATAAATTCTGCAATCAGTTGGGTGAGCCTGCCTCCAAAGTGAGTGGGCCATGGCTCACCTAGGCCCACCCATAGCTAGGCCACTGAGTCAGAGCATTCTGCTATAGCACCTCACCTGAGAGAGCTGTGTGTGCTGCTGGTCACTGTTGGTTGGCAAGCATTTACTTCCCTCCCATATAGCATTACCCTCACATAGGAGAATGAGTCGTTTAAACTGCACAGAATACAGAATTTGTGGCAAGATGAATGGGTAACTGCACAGATAAATGCATAGACTGCCAGATGACGTAAAAGACAGACAGAAGCCCTAATTTTGAGGGGCCTGTGTTCCAGCCCTTTATGTTGCTCCAGTGGCATGAAGGGCCCCAAACCCAGCCAGATAACATCACATGTAAATTACCCCTTAGCAGATTTCTCTGGGAAGTACAGGACTGACATTATGGATCTACACTAGCCCCTTTATAACTTTAGAGCAGGAACGCATCAGGAGATATCCCGGGATCAGGAGAAAATGAGGCCACTATGCTCTACACTCCAATTATTTTGGACTACCAGATAGTCCCTTTAGGACCATTGCAGCCTATATCTAAAGTGACTTACACAATGAGCTACACCTGTGCATGGCTGACTCACAATTTCTGAGGGACAGTCACCTCTCTTCCTTTTGTTTCCCTGACTGTGGTATGCCCCTCTGAGTGGTGTAGCTCAGAACTAGGAGACAAATGGTTGTGTGGCTTCAGTAGTGTAGGATCTCCACCAGTAAAAACAATCAACCATTAGATATGTCTATTACAACAAACTTTGCCATCTGATACATGCTTTAAAATCTCACATTTGTCATGATGACTTTACTAAAATTCCCTACCAGGACTAACAGAATAACTAAAATTTGAAGTCTTATTGTTTTGGGGTAACAACAAAGCAAAAACCACTGTTAGAGGAAAATCACTTCACTTTTTGAATCAACATGTCTCTCAAAACCCTTTAATTGATCTTCTTGACACTTTTGCAAAATCTTCTACCATGGGCTAAAATATGACATGATATTTCAGGAGCATGGATTTGGTTATGGGACTGTTAAAATATAATCAACATTGTCCATGTAATAATGGGAAATTATCTTCAACCATATCTATGGACAGAAGCTAGTGTCTCTTCATTTCAGAAGCTTTAAATGTTAATAGCTGTAAGTCTGATCTAAAATGAATAGTTTCTCTCTCTCTCTCTCTAACATTAAAGAGTGATTTAGTTGGGATTAGGAACAAAGTTCCCTCTAATTTTTAGTAGTTTGTGTGTACAAAAGATTTCTTTGTGTGTGCAAAAAAATATTTCTTTCTGTGCACTAATATTAGCACTGTTGATTTTTTTGTGCGCACTTTATTTTGTTGTGTGTATGGGTTTCATGACCTGTATGCGCGTGCACACGTGCACAGCTTAGAGGGAACAGTGATTAGGAAGTGATTAGGATTTTGAGGACATGTCGCTGTAACACTGGAAAAGGAAAAATCTTTAGATCAGACCTTGATTTGTGCTTCCTGTGGGCTTTAAAAATATTGTGGATTGTATTGGGAATTTCCTGGCTATCAACAGAGGAATTATTTAATTTAACATAAATTCACACGGCACTGCACACTGAAGAGAGAGATGCTCAGGTACAGTATGTTTGCATTTATTACAACTATGTTATTGCATACAGATGCTAAGGTAATTGATTCATTAATATTAAATAGATAGTACTCTGCTATCAAATGATTATACATTTGGTTTTGTGTAGCTTAAACTCCATCATAATTGCCTTAAATAGAAGCAACAATGAAAATACTTACCTTTTGTGGCTGGTGTTAAAAAGAGGTGGAATGTATTAAGCAAACCATAGGACTGAACTTGAATGTCTCAGATCAGTGCATGGATTCAGGACAAACTTTATTTGAATGACTGCCCTCAGTGTCTGAATTAATAGGTAGTCTACATGGAAATTTCTCCCCTTCACGAAGTGGTGAGGTAAGATTAGAGGCACAAGCAATATTTGTTTATTACAGAATTCCTGGTTCCTCATTCACTGGTAGGCCAGTGCCCCTAATAAGACTTCATGAAGCTGAAAGCAGCTGAATCATTCACTACTGTGGTGTAACTGATGCCAACATCGAGTGCTATTTTCATTTTAAGGAATGCTGACAACTTGATGGGTACCACAGGTCAAATAGCGATGTTCTTTGCTCAGGCTGAGAAGAAATTAGAGAGCTTTGTTTTTAAGCCTGGTTTGGTTAGTTTTAAAATGCTGAGCATTTTCTTTTGTTAAATCATGTACGAAACATGAAAGGCGATACACAATGTGTTTTAGGGCAGAGAGTGCACTCTACTGGACAAATAACGCTAATGCAAAAAGTTGGGCTTTCCTTTAGGAACACACAAGTTAAAAACTATGGATCTTCCCCAGTAAAGTGCAGAAGTGCACTTATATGGAAGCACAAAAGCATGCAGATAGAGGAAGCAGTAGATCCAGAAATCCATTACTCTGCTTCAGGGCAGAGGCCTCATTTTAACTGTGACAGTGCACACTGTAACTGAAATGTGACATCAAATGTGAACTAGCTTGTCCCTGTCTTCTCCTCTTACCACTCTGATTAAGAATTGCTTCTGTCTGGATTTTCAAAAGATAATCCTGATTTTAAGGACTTCTGGGATTGCAAACAAAGCTGCAAGAACAAAGAAAGCAGTCTAAGCTGTCTTTGAAGCTGACATAGGCCATGCCTGTACAGCAAACAAAAATCCATGGCAGCAAAACTCAGAGTTCAATTGTTTTGGGCTCACAGGGCTATAGCCTGAACTCAAATGTCTACACTGCTACTTTTAGCCCAACAGCATGAGCTCCACAAGCCTAATGCAGTTGTCCTAGGCTCTGAGACTCTGTGTAGATGTACCTATAATGTCATGAGACAGGGATGCAACAATTGGGCTAATGCACAAACTTAAAAGACAACAAGAGTATTTTGCTCTTACAGTACACAGAGCCTTTCACTAGAGGAGCTCAAAACAGTTTTACTTCCTTACAACACTCTTTTGAAACAGTGAAGTATTATTACCCCCATTTTATAGATGGGAAAACTGAGACACAGAACAGCTATGCATTTTGTCCAAGATAACACAGTGACTCAAAGTAAGGACCAAATAAGGAAAATAAAAGGGCACATTAAGTAGCTTTGGAACAGGCTGGATGTAGGGGATGAGGGGATTATTTAGAAAGACATACTGACCTGGACACTGTTTAGGTTAACAGGAAAGGTTGGAAAAAGTAATACATTTTTAAAAAAACTAAAGCTTACTTGGTGGAAGAGGCTCATCAATAGTTGGATAATGATGGTGGTCTGGCCTCAGGGAAGGAAGCTGGCTGACTGGCTGAGAATTATGGAGTAAAGGACAATCACCTACGGACAAGATAGTCAAGATATTCATATTCATTCACTGTTTCGCAAAAAGTGGTTTAAAACGCACTACTGTAAAACAAGTGACGAAAAGAACTTAAAATAAACCCAAACAAACAGGGCAGGCAGCAGCCTGTTGTATTAGCTGCTGAGGCTTATTCATATATCCAGGCACTGTTTTAATAATCACGTACGTGGCAAAGATTAAAGGATTATTAAAATTATGAAGATAAGAACCAGCTATTGGGCTTAAACACATATAAGAAATGATGGACTGGATTCTGGACTTATTTACTCCAGATTTACACCAGCACAAGTGAGGATAGTTAGGACTGATGTTGGAGAAATACTTCGTAAGTACTACCAAGTGCAAGGTTTTGGAAGTTCCTGCAGGAGCCTGGCAGGATCATATGAAAACCCAGCTCCAGCCTTGGATTCACTCCATCAAAATGCTGAGAGCTGCTTTCCTTGCTATTACAAAAGCGTTCTTTAGTGCAAATCCACAAGAGTGCATGTGAACTGGGGCAGCAGGATTTTGCAGTCCCTGCAATGCAGAAGGCACACATCTGCTGTACTTTTAAAGGCAAGGAAACTAGACTGTAAACAGTTCAAAATTCAAACTGTCATGTCTGAGCGGAAGGTGGAGAGAGTGTGACAGAAGGATCAAAAACGTGGGAGAGAAGTGTGGTGAAGAGAGCAAAAGATAAGACACAGGAAAGAAGGGACCTGAGATAAAGATAAGGAAGACGGAGACCAGAAACACAGAAAAGGAAGGAGGCTGAGACATACTGCAGATGGGGCAGAGGAAGATTTCTTGAAAACTATATTGTTAAATATATATTTATATGCACACACCCAAGTGAAACATAAATGAGAAGTATTCATGTTTCCATCATGCTGATGTGAATGAATTGCTCAGCATTTTTGATGTCACAAGAATCTCTTCAGCAACTGCAACCTTATTGTGGGGAAGGTACATTATTCTTTATGTTAGGACTGAATGTGAGCACTTGGAACCAATATTTTTGCATTTCATGGGTTCTAGAATTCAGAGAATATTTGCCCCAATCCTTTCTTATAGTCTTGTAGATTCAGAATTATCTAACACACTGCTGGTCATTTTTCCAAGCTGTGTGATGACAGTTTTCCTACTAATACCTTCAACTCCAGACAGCATATGTAATTTCCAGTGTGTATAAAACAGGTACAGTTTAAGTTCCATGTAAGCTTAGAAATCAAGTGATTTTTAACACTTTTGATATGACCAGAAAGTTATACTACTGTATTTAAAAAAGAAAAATAGGACAGAATTGTATGTCAGCTCACCTTAGTAGATGTTGACTGGTTTACACACTTTTCATGACACAATCCTACCACTTTATAAATACAAGCTATATCTTGCCATCGTTTAAATATATATATGTATTTTTAAAAAGTAATTTAAAATATTTCCCCCCTTAAATAGCCAATGGGTAGAATATAAATATTTCATGGAAATGCAGAAGAGAATTCAGTATGTATATTTAATTCAAATGCTTTTCTTGGAATAAATAAAAAACAACCCCAAACTTGCACCATTCACAAATGAGAAAAATTACCTGGACAAAAAGAAGGTAAAGTTACATACATGCTTGGGTGCTCTGATGATATCACAATTCTCTGAAATGCCTTTGTTAAAGCCACTAATAAGCGTACAGACATATCTCTTGCTGATATATGCCCCTTCTTTGAATAGAGGGTAGAATTATTTTAAATTTTTAAATTTTGCTGTTGCTAAAGTTGTCACATCATCAACTGCCAGATTATCAGTCTGCATTTCTTTACTTACCTCTCCATAATTGACTCCCCCTAGTTAGTTACGCCAAGTCAGCTGGAGCATGGTGTGTCAGTCACCTGGAGCAGATGGAGGCGACCATATCTACTGTACTTTTAATAACCGCCAGATAAATTAAACAATGTGATCAACTGTTGAAACATCTTACCCACTATTAGAAAAACATGGTGAACCAATCAGTCTCTCTGTCTCTACTAGCAAAAATAAAGCCATAATGAACATCCTACAGTGTCCCTATACTCAAGGGATAGCGACAGAAATCTGAAATTTAATAGTGGAGCAGTGCTGAAGCCATTTTTATTATGGCATAAACTCTGTTTTCTTTGTATGAACACACCCCACAAAACAAACAAAAAAGCCACACACACCCATAAACACATACTTAGATAAAAACTGCCTACATTGAAAAACGTCATGTACGGTGAAGAATGCCCATGTTACTGAGGATTTCATCTCTGTTTCTGTGCACTTCTAGGAATTTTGATTCTTTTGTCTAGATAAACACACTACTGAGCAAATAATTAAGGGTATGTAGTACATAAATATTTGGAAGGAGACCCCAAACTGGAATATCCAGGATGACTTCAGGGTGAGGAGATCCTCTGGTGGCGTAATGACTCATGCTCTCCTCCTGTTTCTGCTGGAGCAGGGGATGTGCCTGAGGGAAGGAAGGCATGGCTGGGGCCTGATTGTGTTATCATTCTCATGCAGCCACAGTGAGCTGGTATAACTGTTACCAGTGGCACATACTTGCACAAGATTGGGAACCTCTCTTTTGACCTTTGTTGAATGGTCCTTGGCTGTAGCTGAGCATCCAAGCTTTCACTTCTTCAGCCTCAAAAAACCAATAAACAAGCTGAAGAGAAGACAAGTGATCAAAACTCATCCCTAGTGCAACACTGCTGAAATAAACCAAGTGACGCTAGGGATGAATTCTACACAAAGAATTTAAGTGTTCCAGAAAAAAGAAAACTAAACATCTATGAAGACAGCATAAATAAAGAGACAACAATAGAGCTCTACATACAACAAACCTCTAAAAAGGTGTGATGATGGGATCTGTATTTGATAGTTATACTTGACTACTGAACAAAGGAAATATGATCCATAGAACATGAAAGCTGAGGTTGATTTTAGTGAATATAGGGGGAGAGTGCCAGGAAATTGGACTTGTAACAGAAAATTGGCTTCAACTTTCAACTAGAAAATATTAGAGTTTCTCCATAATATACTTTCTGTGTATTTGACTGTGTATAGATATTACATGCACACACACGTTGGGCCAGATCCTCAGTTGCTTTAAATCAATTGATTTACACCAGTTCAGGATCTGCCTCTTCATAAACACATAATGATTTTCTTCACATCATTTGTAAGACACATCATGACACACAAGACATGTAAAACTGAAAAATCCGTTGGAATAAGGGACAGACTGGTAGTACTGGTGACCCAAAGTTTGACCTGACCAGGGATATTCTTGACTTATTATTATAACACTTAACAGAAACTTATAAATGCTCATCTCTGCTTTATTTTTTCAGCCCTCTGCCCCCATCCCACAATACCTGACACAGGTCATGTCTCCCAAATAATTATTAATACTGAGAATTCCTTTTTTTTTTAAATATCAAACTCCAATTATCTGATGTCCCTGCTGACATACAGATAATTGAGGTTGTTCCGCATATTGATTCTTGGACTCTAACCTTCTCTTCTGTTGCTTGGACCTGCTACAGGGGATTCTAGGATTTCTGGTGCTCTTTGTGGCTTCCCACCATGAGCTATGAGTTCATCTGGCCACTGGGCGGAGACATCCACTTGCTCCCTGTCCAGTTCAGGGCTTTGCACTGAATCTGGCACTGACTCAAAGGCACTGTTTTCCTCTTCCTCATCATCCTGCGAGGAGAAGACTGTGCTCTCAGAAATCTTTGCACTGTCAACAGAGGAGAAACGGGTATGGCTCGAAAAGCGATTGTTACTGTCATAACAGGAAGGGCTGTAGCAGGACGTACTGTAGCAGGACGTACTGTAGCAAGATGTGCTGTAGCAGGATGTGCTGTAGCAGGAGGTGTCACATTCATGGTCCCCACATGGCCTGGAACTCGATTCACTCTCGCTTCCAGTCCTGGGATGTTCCCCATCCAACAGCTGCTCATTGAAGTCTGAGAGATGTTCAGTTGAAGTGCTGCAGGGCACAGGCCCCTGGCTAACATGCTCATCTTCTCCACTTTCAGGAGGATCTACTGCTAGAGTCTCAGATTCACTAACCCCATCCTTCTCTGATGCTTCCCTGATGGTTGACTCTTCATCATTCTCACCACCTTCCTGCTCCTCCTCTCCATCACTACTCATCTGTGCTGACGGCAGGCTGTGAAGCAGGTTGTGGATCCGTATGTAGTGTGTGCGAGGGGTCTCAGGCTCGCCACATGCTGATGCGATCACTGTCTCCAGTTCAGACACAGGCAGGGAGCAGGGTCTATTTTTCCTCTTCACTGTTGTTCTTAGCTGCAGCTTGTTGTCCTCATCCTCCTGGCCTGAAGCCCCTTCCATGTCCTGAATTTTCTCTAGGTCTTTGACAGCCTGTACGTCTGCACTCACCTCACCAATATCTAGTGCTTCTATGCGGGTAAAGATGTTGTCGTCTCCCTGAGTAACAGAATTGACTTTATTATTTTCCCTAACTTCAGTCTCAGGAGAAGGTGTGCAAACCAGCAGAGCCAGTTGCTCAGTCAGGTCCACAGCACTGAGGGAAGGTAGCACTTCCCCTGGGATGGATTCCAAGGACTCAATAGCATCTGCTGGCAGTGCACCAACCTCCCTACTTCCTGCTAGCTCTTCATTTAAGCTGTTCTGGTTGACTTCCCCAGGGCTATCAACATTGACACCATTCACATTGCATCCATTTAGCTGCTCTGGAGCTGAGCTTTCTGAGATCACTGTGTCGGTGCAGGGAGGCTCACCAAGGATTTCCTCTGCGGTGCTGTTCACAGGGCTTTCCTGCAGTTCAGCTGATTCAGGATCTGCACAAATGGAGACCTCTTCATCATCTGCATGCAACACAAGAAAAGGAATTACTTCGCTGCTACAATGATAAACACCCCTGCCTTCCATCCACACAATGCACCTTTCAAAAATCATGGGTCCTAAACATACCTGTCTCAACATGTGGTGCACTAAGTGCCCTGATAACAAGTGGGTGGACGAAACCAGACAATCACCATGCTCTTGAATGAATTCATACAGGAAAATGATAGAAGACGAAAACAAGAGTGAGTGAATGCTTTTCTCCAATCAATCAATCAATCAATCAATCAATCAATCAATCAATCAATGATCCAGCAGTCCTCATCCTGAAAAGCAACTTGCACAACAGCTACCAAAGATAAGACAGGGAGCTAAAATTCATAATTTTGCTAGACACTAAACGTCATAGGCTTAATAAAGAGACGAGATTTTTTTTATTACAACCACCCGTAACCCACTAATCCCCCTTATTTTGTCCTATGACTGCAGAAGTGTGAACTGGCCATGTCACCCTGAACGGTCTCTTACAATATGTGTTAACTACTTAGGCTAAACGATTTCTTCTACCTTGTATTTAACTGTCACGTTCAGAGCACCTTCCCTGGTATTGAAGAAGAGCACTTTCTAGTTTGTCTAATTCAGCAACAGAAGTGCGTCCATTAAAAGATATTAATCTCTCCCACCTCCATCTCCTACAAAAGTCATTAACTGAATCAAGGGCACAGGTAATGTATGGTTGTGGGAACACAGTCATCCACAGAAATCCAAGAAAATTAAAGTAAATTAATTACAGCATTACACATATAAGCAACTAAACAGCTATTGAGACTTACTGAGTTTTCCCTCGGAAATCTCTCTATAAGGTATGTAACAGCTGGCAACGTAATCATGGTAGTATGTACAACCTATGCCAGGACTCTTCCTTCCTTGGAATCCTCATCCAGGATGTATTCTCAGGGAAAGAGTTTAATCCCTGTTCCTAGCCCCTCAAATCCATTACATCCCCACTGACACTGAACACTTCTCCAAAGAGGAGAACTGAAACTCCCTTCCATCTCCACCTTACACTGTTGGGAGGAAGCAATCCACCTCCCCATATTCCCATCTCTGATATTACTTTTGTCCACCCCACCTCCTCTCAGGAGTTACTCCATACTGAAATAATAACTGAGTTTTTAACTTCAAACAACATGCCTTCCACTCCAGCCCAATTGGCCTAATTATGCCCTGATGGTAAGTGACAGTTCCACAACAAGCAGGGATCAAATTTTCCAATCACTAATATAAATATTTCTTTTCAAAGTAAGCACTCATAACCTCCCAGGGACTCTGTTACAGAGGGAGAGATTCCTTGAACAGCACCACTGGATCCTTGCACTGAAATCTGCAGGGCATCAACAGTATAGGACTTCCTAATCACTAGGGCAGGCCAAAATGTAGGAACTTTTTCCTGAGAAATTTCACAGAAAAATTTAAAATCACAAAATTTTCAACCAGCTCTATTACTACTAACGAATGTCTTATTCATAGGGTGCCCAAACCCACAGGCCTTTGTGAAAACAACAAAACGTAACTAATCACAAAAGCAAGATACTTATACTGATTGATTAAAACAGCATGTAAAAGCTTAAGTCCCACTAGAAAGTAAAGATCTAAAACTGTGGTAACAACTCCTTCCCCCATCCCTCTGTTTCCCTTTCTTTCTTGTAGTGTATTATTTATTTATTTTGCTATTATGATGTTGCCATAATTTCTTAAAATTTGTTACGATCTAGAAAACAACTTTTCTCTCACTGACACATCAACAAACACACAATCTGTCTAAAACCATGTGTACTGTGTAGAGCTAGAACTTGGTGTGCCTGAAGATTGGATATGACATGGTCAGAAACTTTATTTGGTGCTATTTCTATGCAGTGGGTAGGAGGAGAAGTGTTTAATGAGTCCTTGATGATATTCATAAAGGTCCTGATATTATGATGGCACTAGATGGACTCTTTCAGTGCTATCCTGATATTCATGTAATGGATTCACAGTTGGGATCGATGTGGAATACATTGCAGGAAAAGCATTTTTACAGAGTGACTGCTAGTAAATTCCTATAAAAGAACTATATTCTCCAGGCACACTTGTGACTTGTAATACATACCGTGAGTAAGGAAGCAAGCATGAAGAAGAAGAACTCTTGCATCCCTATGTGGGCGAAGCACACATTAGATCTGCATGGACAGGAGTAAGCAGAGCTACTTCCTCCTTGTAATAGATGATGTGGGAGTGAACAGAACCTTAGCTCTGACTCCCCGTCCCTTCCCTGAATCATCCTATGGGAAGGGATTGCCCTGTAAGCATCATACCAGTGTAATAGTAGAAGCTTCACACTCTAGGAGCAAAGAGGAAGCAGGGGAGGGTTGCGCTTCCAGAATAGGGGCCAAGTTAGTACTATGCTTTGTTCATGACCCTTCCTTCAGGCCAGTCTAGTCCTAAAAGAATTCAAGCATCTGTATGGTGATAAGGAGGTAAACCAACCAACCAACCCACCCACCCAACTCTCCATAAATAAAGCATTTACTAAAGAAACAAATACCTTGGTGGATAGAAGAAGTTATCTCAAACCGAAACTGCAGTTGGCCACTGACGTGATCTGTTGGAAGCCTACGTCCCAAGGTGTAGCTGACAACCCTGTCCCTGTAAAATAGCAAGTCCTGTTACAGAGATTGTGAACTTACCCAGGGTCTACAGTGAATGGAGAAAGCTACAGTGTCTTTCAGAAACACCTGACATTTTCAAAGGTGATTCACACTGTATTATTCCAACCAGCAGTGGGGGGGGGAGGGGAGATGTCTGAATGTGTGAGGAAAGGAATAGCTGGGAAGTGGGACCAATGTCTCCAACCACAGTGGAAAAATTCAGTTAAGTTAGTAACTCAGGTTTGTTGGGATATATGTGATGGTAAGTCTTCCCAAACTGATGATCTGACCATATGAACCTTTCTTCAGATAAGTGTACCTCTTTCTCCTTGCCTTCTGTATCATATTCAACTCCTTGACTTTGCCTTCAAAGTCCTGTACGGTCTGATTCCCCTTAGCTACATATTTGTTGCTTTTTTCCTGCTCTCTTCTTTGCCCCTTGAGCTATTCAGCTAATTGCCCTTCCTGTCTTCCTCCCACTCTTGTTTCCATATGATTGACATACCTGCTGCACATCCTTAGGCGTTCTTGATGCCACCACCCTTTCCTTCTTCAAGTCCCTCCTTAAAACACACAATCCCAAAGTCCCACATACACCCATTTTCTATCTCAGAGAAGATGACACCAACCAAACACTGTCTCAGAGAAGAGTAAAACTAGAGAAAAGATAAAACAAATAGGGAGTCCTGTGGCACTTAAAGATTAATGAATTTATTTATTGCATGAGCTTTCATGGGAGAAAGTTTCACTTTTTTGAAGCACCTGATGAACTTCTCTCATGAAAGCTTCAAAGTGGAATTTTCTTTCATGAATGCTCATGCAATAAGTAAATTTGTTAGTCTTTAAGTGTCACAAGACTCCTTGTTTGTTTTACAAGAACTATACTATCATGGCTCCCCTTTGGAACTTAGAGAAAAAATTATATCCTCACTGACTCAAATGAAGCTTAATCAATGTTTGTAAACCACTGAGTGTGAAGAGTGTTAAATATTAATAGCTGTATATCTTCTGGATGAGCATATTATAATTTCTATTTGGTGCTGTATATGCACCCTGGTTTGTTCTACATGCATTTATAATGTCAATAAATGAATTATCCTAGACATTCCTGTAAACTTTGGGATTGGGTGTTTGTTGTCTCTGTACTTGTATATACTAGATTTGTGTGCTTCAAGGAACCAGTTATAGACACAAAATAAAGCAACGCCTGGGACTCAGCAGAAAACAAAACCGTTGCACTCAGCGAGATCTTTTTCTGGAAGGCTCAATGATTATAACAAGGAAGTAAATTCTAATTTAAAGAAACATCATTAATCAAACAAATCCTTGTGAAATTAGTAATTTTGTTTATTTGATTATATCATGCTGTTTCAGCCATGGACTACTCCCTCCTTATTCTAGTGGCGGTGATCTTTACGTAACACAAAGTCACACAGATAACAGACTTACCCTATAGCATGTCTCTCCAGCAGGCGTTGCACTGGCATAGAAAGTTTCCCCAAGAAGCGTTTAATGATTGGCCGGCTCTTTGCAAACTTGTCCTTAACTTCGATTTCCAGAACATCCGTGGGAAGGGAAACAAAGCTGAACTGCTATAATAATAATTAAAAAAAGAACATGGAACATGAAATAAGCGGCTTTGGCACATCAATTCAAGCTTACTAGCCTAATAAGAAGGTTCAGCAATTGAACAACTTCATAAAACCAAGACAAAACCAATGCTGGGCCATATACATGTGATTTGGTATGTGGCAAGCCAGAGTTTAAGTTTCCAGCACTGCCTTGCCTGACATGCAGTTACTGTACCCATGCGTCATGCTGCCCCTAAACAAAAAGTTCCTCCCATATAATTTGTGATTGAGAGACTTGAAAAACAGTCAAGGCTGTCACGCCCTAACAGCAGATGTTGCCCAGGAGGAATACATGTCCTGGAGGGACATGCCTTTCCCTTTCCTGGATCCTGGAATTCCCTTCTGGATCAGTATAGTTTAGCTCTGGGTCCACTACTTTTTTTGGAGCTGATGGTGACTTGCCTCACCAAACCTCTGTGATCCAAGTGGATTTACTACTTTTAGTGAGCTGTGAGCAGAGGGCAGGAATCTTATACAGATGTGGAAATGGCCTTGACTGAATATGGGTCTGTTGCATGATTTTCACCACCCAAACAGTATCAAATCGGTGTATTCAATGAGTTCTAAGGTGCCTGAAATAATTTTCTAGTATTTCCACTGTCAGTGGCAATCCAGATTTCTTCACAACAGAGTATTGTTTAATTCACCAGGTTTCTCAGGGTGGAAGATAAGTGCAGGTTTAAGTATTTCACTGAATCAGGGTCAGATCACCCACAACTCCTAATGAAGACAAAGAGGGCTTCACTTGTGGCAATAAAAACAAGAGTCCCATGGCACCTTAAAGACTAACAGATTTCTTCAGCCATAAGCTTTCATGGGCTCCAACCCAAAGAAACCTATTAGTCTTTAAGGTGCCACAGGACTCTTGTTGTTTTTGCTGTACACAAACTAATACGGCTACCCCTTTGGAAATTTTCACCTCTGACAATGAGAACTTGAAGATATTCACACCTGAGCAGCCATGATCTTTGATTTGCAAAGCTGCATTGTGTGCATGACAAGAACTGCCAAGATGCATAGAAATGAAACTAAAAAGCCATGTTAGTCTAGTTCAGCAAAAGCAGCAGGGAGTTGTGTGGCACTTCAAGACTAAGAGATTTATTTATTGCATGAGCTTTCGTGGGAGAAAATCCCACTTTGTCAGACACTTTGAAAATGGGGGAACTTACCGAATGGCACAAAATAAACCCAAGGGAGTGTAAGACATGGGATCATGTCATACTGTAACAGCAAATCAGAGCAGAAATGAAATGGTAACACACATAGCTTTGTCCATGCTTTCTGCAACATACTAGAAAAGGGAGTAACTTTGCGAAACAGAGTGTATTCATATCCAGGCATATTGAAAATTGTATACTGTCTTTGTTGTTATTATTTTTGCTATTGTAGAAGTTTGATATAGCTCTAAGGCAACTGGCCTCTCCATGACACTCACATGGAATTCAGACCCAGAGAATTAACCAGCATATGAATGACATTAGAGTAAATGCCTTAATTTGTCATTTAATAAAGTTGCAAATGATTAGGCTGTTGACACTTTTAGTACAAAAAACCTCCAAGGAGTAGAACATATGTGCACACATGCAAAATAAAGATCACTCATTCATAAACGGAAAGTACAAACAGCTTTAATGATTTAAGTGATTCCCTCATCATTAACTCTTTGCCATATAGTGCAAATCTGAAGTGTATCAAAACTAACAAGAAAATATATTTCTTTATGTTTGGAGTGGAACCAATCCTGACAGGTCCAAGCTGTGCAAGGCTAAAGGCAATTTTGGGTTGGGTGAGGTTTGGAGTCATTGAGGACCTAGCCCAGTGGTTCCCAACTTTTTTGGCTTGAGGGCCACAGATATAATTTTTAAAACCCTGAAGGGCCACCAATATTCTCTGGCAGTCCCCGCTCCTGCCCCTCTGCAGCCAGATGGCAGAAGTTCAGCGAGGAGGCTGTCTCCTTTCTCAATGATCTCTCAACTCCCTGGCTGCTGCAGGAAAACTGCACACATCCTATAGCCCCATGCACTTCATCTTTGTCCTTAGTCAGTGGCTCCGTTATGCAGCCAGCAGGATGGAAGATCAGTTCTCTCATTCCTCTGGTACAGCAGGAACCACAGCACCTTTGGACCTACGCGGAGCACTTTGCCATGCTCCCTGCTATAGCCAGGCAGGGAGGAGTGCAGATCTCCCATCCCCTTGGCTGCTGCAAGGATCCTGCAATGGCATTGTAACCACACAGCAAGGAGCTCTGCCTGGGTCCTCAGGCAGCAGCCCCGTTCTGCAGCCAGCAGGAGGAGAGCAGCAGGTCACTTTGAAAGACCAAACAGGTCCTTTTTGGTTTGTGTTTTGGGAACTACTGATCTAGGCCACTGTGTGTTGGGTAAGGCGTGTTGAAAGTAATCCAAGCAAGTAACTCTATTTGCAAGGACACGCACTGGTCTGAGAAAAAACTAAGATACAGTGAAGTCACTAACACAGCATATTTTGATCATCTTGGGGACACCCGTGTTATAACCTGGGCCCCCTGGCATGGTTATCTTTGTCATACTGAAGGCTGCTTCTGATTCATAGACTTGTAGACTTTAAGGCAAGAGGATTATGTCACCTGACTCCTGATCATTTAGACACTGAACACAAGAGAAAGACCTGCCAGCCAGACACATGGGAAACAATTCTCTGTAGTATCTCAGAGCTCTCCTCATCTAGATTCCCCACTCTTGCTTTGAAGATATTTGCTAGTAGAAGTAGTGGATAGGCCACATGCCCTTGCAGACAATCTCATCATACCCTCTCCTCCAGAAACTTATCAAGTTCAGTCTTAAAACAAGCTAGATTTTTTTGCTCTCCCTACTTCCCATAGAAGACTGTTGCAAAATTTTACTCCTCCGGCAGAAAACTGCATCTAATTTTCCCTTTCTCTTCTTTCTGGTTGCAAGTGTTCTTGTCACCTGTTCTCACCTGAAATCTTCTCCAAGTCACCTTCTATCCTCCTGGGATTCTGAACTTTGTCTATCTTGAGTGACGCTTCCCCCACCCCCTTTTTTTTTCTTTTAGGACTAATCATTCTTCTCTTTGTGCTGGCTCTCACATCTTCTGCGACTACCTGTCTCTTTCCTTCATTTTTCACCTCAGTAAACCTGTTCATAAGTTCAATGCCTCTTTCACCAACTGATCCTTTCCTCTGCCTTGTTCTCATAGTCACATGCTTCCACTAACTGCTTTCCTCATCCAACAAGTTACCCTCTTGGTTTTCCTGTGCAGCATGTGTGCAAGTTTGAATTTTCCCTTCAGCCTTCTCTCTAATTCCCCTCATCATCTGCTTATATCCTCTTCAGATCTTCTCTTTTGTCAGCTGTATCAGGATGCACTTCATACAAACAAAGCACCTTTCATGTACCCTCTCCAGAATAACGTACATCCTGTCAGTTCCCAATTACAGACGTCAAACTCTCCTTCAACTTGAAGAGTGCAGTGCCTTAAGAACTGTAGTGACAGTAAGGAATAATTATACCTTTGAGATCTGGAACGTTCTCTGGTTTGGTTCAAAACAGTTGTGAGTAAAGAACCAGTTGCAGCTGGAGTTAAAAGAGTGAACCCAAGAATAAAAATGAGGTAGCTTGTAAATAATAACCCATTCGCTGTGCTAACGCAATTCATTTTTGTTATTTTTTGTTTCCTTGTTACTGCTGCTGTTCTCCAATTATGTTCAATGGCCAAGATTTGCAAAAGTGGCTTGTGATTTTGGGTGCCTCTGTTTTAGGGTGTTAACAAAGCCTGATTTTCAGTAAGTGGAGAGCTCTCTCCTTCTGATAATCAGTCCCTGTGTAAGGTGTCTTAAGTCAGGCCCCGAAAGACTTTTGAAAATGTGGGCTCTGATTAAAGACATGATTGGCACCTGGATGTGGAATCCTAACTTATCCTGGTTCTTAAGTACTGCTGCTCTGCAAAGTTGACTCCTTGTAAACTTTATTGCAATCCTTAAGATGCAATGATTTTACATTACTCAAAATCTGGCTCTTAGTCTTCATGCAGAGCAGAAAGGATCCTGAGTTTTGTGGTTTTCTTCAAAAGACTATTCCTATCAGCTAGTAACTGCTACTGGCTGTAATAAGCATGATGTCTTTTTGTTTGTCTAGTATTTGCAAACCGTCACACAAGAACAGCGAGTCTGCTTTTTGTGAAGAGAAGATGACAGCTTAGGCTGCATATCTATGAATAAAAAAGAGCTTGATTGCGAATTCTGTGGTACCCTTGGGTGCACACTGAATGACATGGAAACCAATAATTCATTCCAAGAGCGCTGAGATAAGGCAGTTATGGGATCAGAACATGAAATAAAAATAGACTATGCAAAAAGATGATGCAGTTTAATGTTGCTCCCATATGTGCCCACAAACTGCTCTACTCTTACACTGCACTCTGAAGGGATTCATAGTAAGAATAACCTATTTGCCATCTTCAGTTTTACTAATGCCCAGTTTTTATTGTGAGTTGAGCAATATCTGGTGTTTTTTTTAATGCCTCAGCTCCTCAAGTCAGGTGGTTGCATGAAACTCTTAGCTTATAAACCAAAAAGCAAATTTCTGTTCTTCATGGTTCCAGAAAAAGTGTGAAAACATGAACCCTAAAAGTGCAGCCACCAGAAGAAAAATAGAAAGAATCCCAAAATACATTATTTTAAAAAATCCTCAGATTTTTAAGCTGATTTTATGATTTCTTGGAGCCAAAATCATGATTGTCTTGTACTTGGGTTATATTGACTTTTGCTTTGGTCCTTAGCCCTGTAGGCTAGTGATACATTTCAAGTGAAGCTGAGGACCAATTTCTGATTTTCTAGGAACTAAGACCCACTCCAAAGTTATTTGTGAGCTCAAATCTGAGTCCTTCTGCCACTTTGTCCCCCAACTTAGTTCATGGTGTCCTTCCATTAACTTCAACTGACAGACTTGATGTTGAGCCAGTGGTGGATCGGGGCCTCCAGGACCCTTCGCCTCCTCCTTTCGTGGGCCCTGCCTAGGAACCCAACTAGCCTTTATCTGGGGCACAGCCCCCCTCCAGTTTAGGGCCTTGCCTCCTACAGGAGGGCTGGCGCTGTGGGTAGGGCTGGGGCCAGAGGCTGGCCCCGAGCCAGCTGATTGCCCCCCCCGCCCCCCCATGGTAGCACAGATTGGCACATGTGAGGTGGCTTCCAGTGTGGCCCGGCTGCGCCAGAGGCTGTACTGCACAGCAGCCAGCCCCACCCTACCCCTGGGGGTGGACCAGCCAACCCAGCGATGGTGCAGAAGGGCAGAGCCTGCCTTTGGGCTGGCCTGCCCTGCCCCATCCCCAAGGGAGGGAGAGCAATGCAGAGCCCAGCCTCCAGCCCAGGATGGCTCCACTCCCCCTCGCTGCACGGCTGAGGGCCCCCCACATTGCCCCATACACCCATGCATTAATCCACTCATATGTTGAGCCCCTAAATCGCTGGTAAATTCCCTGCTCCACCACAGACTTCCTCTGTTACCTTTGGCAAGTCACTGATGCTCTCTATGCCTCAGTTCTCCATCTGTAATAGCAGACTCCGTGCCTACTATCATTCCCTGTCTCATAGGGCGTTGCAAAGATACATACATTAAAGTCTGTGGGGTGCTGATGAAAAGTACTAAATAAAGCTAGATATTACTTCTGTTGCATTAATTACTCAGGTTTGTATCCCTTCTGACCTTAAAGTCTATGAGTCTAGATTGGACCCACTGCCTGAAGTTAAAAGTTCTGTAAGTTCTCCCATTTTCAGAGCATCTGACGAAGTGGGATTTTTGCCCAAGAAAGCTCACGCAATAAATATATTTGTTAGTCCTTAACAGTGCCACAGGACTCCTTGTTTGTTTTGCCCAAAGTTAGGTACTTTAGGCACCTAAGCCACTTTTTGAGTGCCTACACTTATTGCCAGTCATCCCTTTGCTAAACACATTCCTTGAATTAGATCAACAAACAAAACAATGGTAAATATTTTATACTGGAGAGAAATGGAAAAATCTGTATTTCAGCTCACAGACTGTCTGTTTGCCTGCTAGGAGCTGACAGTAAATGAGGGCTGGAGTGTTATGCAGGAAGGCATGCTTATCCCCTTAAGGTGTGAAGCAGGATCAGTCTGCTCTGAAGTCACTACTGGAGACCTGTAGTAGGCATCTGAAAATAGACCACTCGAATCACATTCAGTTTCCAGCAGGTAAGTGTCAGTCAAAGGCCTTTTACAAACACTTAAAATGGAATGAGCTAAAAATAACCCAGCAACATAGGCCTTTGACCAAAATGCCTGTTGTGAATTGAATGTCTTGAGTAGGCTATTTATAGATACTTGCTAATAAAAGTAAGAGCTGAGTCTGTTTTTTCTTGTTGATGTTCTTGTGATTTATGGAGATTGACCTGTATAGTGAGTGCTTGGAATATAACCAAGCAAGAAAACATAAACATGCAAAGCAATTACAATTATGCAAACAGAACAATTTTCTTCTCGAGATATACATAAGCTTGACTGAAAGCAAAATTTCACCATTTCTACCAGCAAACTCAGCTCTTTAAAGGAATTTCATCATTTGTGTAGCAAAATACTATATTTTATACCCATGGAAACTTTCTTTCATCTTTGAAATTGTAGGTTTAGAATTTTTCACACAGCTCTTTGGACTGTACCTAAACAAAATTTTCATCAAAGCAGAGGTAAGGTTGTAAATGAGGTAAAAAGCATCTCACCGGAATACTGCACATCAAAAGTCCAAGAAACCGGGACACATGGCATTAAAACTGCACTGCCCCTTTTTCTGCCTTAGGATCCTGTGGCACTCTGGGCAATACATGCAGTGGACACAAAGCTTTCAGTCTAGATCCTGCACACACTTATGCACATGCTGGTCTTTAAGCCCCTAACAATCAATAAGCCTAGTTTTGTGAAAAAGTAGGCGAGCTATTGATTACATCTCAGATCCTGAAAACCTGTACATCTTTAGCTGTAAGTACACTTTTTAACAAGGAAATAATGCACGTGCTCAAGTCAGGTCTCCACAGCCCTCTCCAAGAAATGGGTAAAGTCTTGACCTGTTTCAGAGAACATACTGCTCGGTAGTTTGTGGACAGTATTTGCAGAATACATCATAAAATGATATTTGTTAGCACACAGCTGGTGAGGCTGGTGACACATATGAAAAGGTAAGTTATAGATCTTCTCCAGGACTAATGCATGAAGTGGATGCAAAATGACTAGGCCAGGAAGTTGGTAAGATGATAATTTGTTAAAGGTGTAATGGCTTTCAAAAAGTGACACACACACACATGCACAAGCACACACACACAAATTGTCCCCCCCCCTTCTGTTATTCAAAAATAGCTGGATGGATTTTGCTTGTGATTTTAGTAAAACAATGTCAGTGCTATGTCAGTGAAGAACAGCTGGAAGAAGTCATGGATTTCAGCACTACTGTGAAACACAGCTGTAGAACTGGGGTTAAAAAAAAACAAGAAAAGGATTTTTTTAAAATTGATTTGGGTGCAACAGAATGGAGAATGTGAGAGAAGGAACCCAGATTTTATAAATCACTGCTATAATACAGTAATTTTACTTTGACTTCTATAGAGCAATCTAGATCCTAGTAAGAGCTAGGCCAGGTCTATACTGGTGGTGAAATTTGGCAGCACTAAACACAGAGGCTCTTGCATAACTCCTGTCAACTTCCTAACTCCCCTTCAGCGCAGTATCTTCACTGCACCAACGGGAAATGAGTTCCCTTTAATGCAGAGCTATGCCACTTGAAGGGGTGTTTTTTTAAGTCGATCTCCAGTTTGACTTAGCTGACCACTAAGTCAATCTGGAAATACCTATCTGACAATGGTGAATTTGCTGCTATCTGTGTAGATGTGGCCCTAGACTCAGTTTGTCAGTGATGTGATCCTGATAAACATTACTTTACATAGTATAAAGAAAATTGGACCATAAAACATTCCTTAGGTTACATGGGACTCAAAGGGATTGCTTGTGTCACTTATGCTGAAGGGTGGCATTGAGAAGATAGCCAATATGTGGTGTGTGGGTGACTGGATAGACAGCAAGCAGGAAATAAAATCTACACTGTTCTAATTTTAAGTTGATCCACTATTTACTCATAAAATTGTGTCAGTCACGGGCTATGTCCACACGTACATCGTTATTTTGAAATACCGTATATAAGCGGGTATAAGCCAATCTGGGCACAAGCCGACCCCCCAATTCTGAGCCCCAAAAAGAAGCTAAAATTGGTGAGCCAGGTATAAGCCATGGTCCCCTTTTGGTCTTGGCCCCTAACCTCCCACCCACTGCTGCTGGTTTCCTCTGGAGTTTCTGACAGCTTCCCTACCCCAAAATCTCTGCTGCTGCTTTTCCCTTGCCCACTCGCTGTCTATTCCTCACCCCTGCTGCCCCCTGCTCTGCCCTTTCCTCACTGCCACCCCTTGCTCACTTCAGTTTCCTGCTGCTGCCCCTTCTCTGCCCCTTCCCCACTGGTGCCCCACTGCTCCTCCTGCTGCCCCTTAACTCTTCACTGCCACCCCCCTACTCTCCCTTCTCAGTTCAGTGCTGTTACTTCCCTGTTCCCCAACACCCTTTCCCCGTCACCCCCCAACCCCTGCTGCTGCTCTTCCCAGCCTGCCAGGCACCCCCCCAATCTCCGGTCACTGTCGCTGCTTCCCTGGGCTCCCCAAAAACCCTGGGTCCTCCTGCCGCTTTCCCCGGACTCCCCAACCGCCCCCCCAATGCCCGAGTCCTGCTGCCCCTTCCCTGGCCTCCCTGAACCCCCCCTCAATGTCCAGGCCCCCCCCCAGGCCCCCTTACGTGGCCGCTCCATACACCGGGGTCCCCTCCTCACTCCAGCCCCAGCCCCGGCCGACTGCCCAAGGTGGCCGCTCGGCAACACTGGGGCGCCAGCTTGTCACATGACCTGGGAAACTCCTGGGAGGGGCTGTCCACCGTATTCTCTTGAGTATAAGCTGAGAGCCTGTTTTGAAGCCAATTTTCAGGCAGAAAATTTTCAGCTTATACAAGATGATATACGGTAAGTTATTTCAAAATGAGTTATTTCATTTCAAAATAAGATAATTCGAATTAAGAAAATGTTAATTCGAATTAAGGGAAAAGCTCAAAGTGAAATAGCATGTCCAAACATAGGACTTGCTATTTCGCTTTAGGAGAGAGGCACCATGGGAGGTGTGGTAACATGGCCCCCTCCCTGGGCCATGCCCCCACCCAATATAGGCTAAAAGGAAGGCACCCTGGGAAAGAGAAGGGCAAGAATTTTATTTCGAAATAATAGTTATTTCGAAATAACACGTCAAAACGGTGTTATTTCAAAATAACCATTTTGAAATAACAGCCGTTTCAATTTAAAGGAGGTTTAAGCTATTTTGAAATGACGGCTCTTATTTTGAAGTGACGGAGCCCGTTATTTCAAAATAAGAATACGTCGTGTGGACCTAATCTCTTTTATTTCGAAATAACCAGTGTTATTTTGAAATAAAAGAGACGTGTGGACATACCCACGGTGTTACTGTAACAGGTTCATGCAGGGTTCCCCTGCTGCATCAGTCCTCTGTAACCATGAACCAGTCAGAGACCTCAGCTTTGTGCCCTCACCAGTGAGGTTTATTTACAGTTACGTGCCTACCATCTTTTCTTTATGAATCATTCAGCTTAACAGCCTCAGGGGAACTCACAGTCTCAGCTACCAACCAAGAGGCACTCAGCCTCTCCCTCATTCTGCGGCTTGCTTTTTGCTTCCGTTCTTTCTTCCCTCCTCCATTTCCTTCCTGTGAGCCCTGTGTAGCCTGTGGCTAATAAGGCCAACAGCTGCTCCCTATTGGCATACTAAATGCAGGGTTACTCAGCCAACTTCAATTCTCCTTCCTTAATTGGGGCTCACATGACAGAGAGTTGGCTCAACTTTCCTGTGTCTCACACCCTGGCACAGTTAATTTACATGTCATATCAGGTACGATGCAATGCAAAATGACTGATGAAACTTGTGATGATGGGTTACATGGTACCCACGGCACAGCTGTGCTTTATTCCTTCTTTTGCTGTAAAATTATTAGACACAACTGGGTGAAATCTATGGGCACACAAAAAAGCTGGAATTGCACAACAGGTGATATGTTTGTTTTTTGATGTCTTGTGCAATTATTTCACTTTTGGTAAGGTGACTGCATTTCCACAGAACTCACATTGCTAAGCAAAGAAGGTGAAGTTTTTAAAAGGTGCATTTAGTTCATGCTTTATTCATGAGGCAGCACTTTTTGTCTACTGAAGCAATGTCCAAGTGAATAGGAAGAAGAAATAAAAAATAACCCAAGAGCAGAGAGAAACTCATTCTATATGAAACTTGTTAGGGTCTTCACAAGTGATGTTCCAATTTGGCTTAGGTTGGTAATAAGTGAGAGCCATTCACTGCTGATGGCTGTATTGGTGTAAAATGAGTTAGTGGCCTCAGTCAAGCCTCTGGTACACAAGCACCTTATGTCACAAAAACTACCACTGCATCTAGCACTATTTAGCACTTTTGCTGGTAGTCCTGCCAGAGATGATAAGGACTGGATGGATATGGAGACTGGCACATCCCACCTTGAAAATCTACCTCCACTTTTCTGTAGTGAGTAGCCATAGAGTGTAATGGGGTGGCCTGCTTGCCCTTTTAAGAGTTGGAGGACTGGAGATGGCCAGTACCCATCTAATTAGCCAGCTGGGATGCAGTTTGGGGGTCAGTAGTGGAACTGCTCCTTCTATAAAGAACAACAGGAAGCTTCAAAGAAAGGGGGAATGTTCAGGATGTTTTAGAGTGAAAAAGGCTGCTACAGGGAAGACCCAGAGACTAGAGGAACTGCTTCACCTAGAGAGGGCTGTGAGTAATCTCCTAAGGCAAAAAGGATTCTGAGACAGCAGGGGACGCTGGAGCCGTGCCCAGCTTAAGGGTGTATAAGGAGACTTCTGTGTTTATTTTTCAACCAGACTCTAAGGAGGGCTGTTGTCAATGAACTCATAAAAATCCCAGTTAGTATTTATTTGTGGAAGCTGCTGAAGCAGGTGAACTTCAGAGTGACTGTTAGCCGCACAGGACACTAGGATGCGGCCAGCTCAATTAAACTGAACCAAGATGCCATGGCATGTACGGAGAGCAGAGTGCTTGTGTCACGTCACCAACAGCCTCCCGGGACAGAACTGTATTAATTATGCACCAGGCAGGACCCCTCCATGTTTGTGGGAGAGATGGCTTAACCCTTGGAGAACTAAACAGGTGATTTGTTTAAGAACATATTCATATTTAAAACAAGTATTCAGCAAAATTGACTACTATTTCAGAATGTGTTTGGTGAGAGCTGCCATCTGTGTTACCCTGTCCCACCTGCCTCGATGATGCAGAGGGGATGGAAGAAACAAAAATACCATTTCAGTAGCTACAAGCAGAGTCATGAAGGAGAGTGAAGCAGAACCAAGGTGGCACCATTTTTCTCATACCTGTGGAACAGCAGGTGGTTGGAGCTCTTTGGATACAGGAATGTAAATGAACACTGTATAGACCTTTGTTAGAGGAACTACATGTCATCTTCCCCTGGGAAAATCTAGGGGATTTTTAAAAAACATAAAAATACTGCTCTTTAAAGCAGCTTTGTACCCATCTGGTTTCTAATGGGACCCGTATTTCCAGTCCTAATCTCTCATGAGACTGCTCTTCCTGGCTGCCTATTTAGGTACTTCTAAGAGGTTTATTCACTATAGCATATGATCATTCCAAAGATGGAGGAAACCATAGGGGTATGCCTGATTTTGTCAACATTACATCACACGAAGTCCTGCTCCAAGCCATCTGCTATCTGCAGGGGGACAAATGAGAGGCAAGAGCCAAAAACCAGATACAACTGAAGAGTTCCTCAGTAAGACGCAAGGAATTCGAAGGAGAAAAAAATTAAATTATATCACAGAATTATGGTCAGTAAAATATTAATTGATCCAACAGCTAAAACATGTATGGGTTTGATGGGTTGATTTGGCTCATCAGACTAAAAAAAAAAAATAGTTTCAGCTTTGTTACTATATAATGCTGGCACTTAAAAACTTGCCCATTCCCCTATGTTGCATGATTAAACAGTACATTTAATCATGTTTTAATGGGACTGCATAATCCTTTGGTAAGGTATGGTCATTGTTATCTAAAATAAAATATTTTTAGAATTAAAAACATTGTGCTGTATTTCTGAACACAGGGATAACACTTGTACCACAGCTGTGTTTGCCATTGCAGATCTCTTTGCATGGATTTAGCTGTTGGCAAAATTTCCACAGCAGTGCTTCTGCCAAATATATTAATTATCCAATCTATTCCCATGTTTATTAATGGATTTCTATTGATATGCGCTTTGTACTCCATAATGTACCTTAATGCCTATTCAGTCCAGGACATCCCCTAAGATAAGAAAATGACATTATCTCAGTATTTAAGATATTTCTCATAGGGAATATCAAGAAATACAATTTGATACTGTAGGTACTGAGGTAAATTCATCTATTTAATATAGAAAAACTGAGAGGATTTCTTGTTCTTTTCTTCCACTGTTCTGCTGCCAAGACATGAATAGTATTTGTTTATTCCTCAGTAATTTCAGAAGGGGGGTTTGTACACCTGAAGATATATTTGATTGTACATAAACCAACAAGGAGTCCAGTGGTACATAAAGACTAACAAATATATTTATTGCATGAGCCCTCATGGGAGAAAATATTCATTAGCCTTTAAATGCCACTGGACTCCTTGTTTGTTTGTTTTACTGAAGTAGACTAACACGGCTGCCCCTTTGGATCTTGATCATACATGACAGTCAGATCTTGGATGGATCAGAGGACATAACTTGGGACTTTAAAATACTCACTAGGGTTCTGATTCTTCTCTCACTTGCACTGTTTACTTCTGTGCCATCTATAGATTTACATTGTTGTAATTTAGATCAGAATCAGGCACTGTGTGTCAGCTACTGGATTCATATGTACATGTCAGCTAATCCATACCGATTCTGAGTGGGGGACCTGAGACTGGCCTTCAAATATGTTAAAGGCTGTTAGAAAGAGTATAGTGATCATTTGTTCTCCATGTCTACTGAAGGCTGGACAAGAAGTAATGGGCTTAATGAAGCAAGGGAGATTGAGATTAGATATTAGGAAAAATATTCTAATTGTAAGAATAAGTACATACAGGAATGGGCTTACTAGAGCCCATTGTGTAATCCTCATCATTAAAGGTTTTTAAAAACATGTTAGCCAACCATGATGGTCTAGATCAGAGGTTCTCAACCCCTGTTGGGTCATGACATGGGTTTGAAACCCTCCCAACCATTTATGAAACAGGATGCCCCCCCACTAAAAAAACATGTTGCTGGACCAAGTTTTGGTGGTAGAAAACACTCCAC
Source organism: Podocnemis expansa (assembly GCA_007922195.1). Taxonomy (NCBI): domain Eukaryota; kingdom Metazoa; phylum Chordata; order Testudines; family Podocnemididae; genus Podocnemis; species Podocnemis expansa. The sequence goes on from ML682057.1 coordinate 10,120,128, forward strand.
TGCCTGAAGCCCCCCTCCACTGAGACTTCCCATTGTTGCAGGGGGATTTGTTGGTGGCGGTAGCCCCCTGCCACTGGAAGACTCCCAGTGTTGAGGCTTCCCTCTGCTGAAAAGGGTTTTGGAGGCAGCCGTGACCCCGCCACTACCACAAGAGCTCCCAGTGGCCAGGCAAATTTCCAGCAGAGGTGACCTGTCACCTGGAAGGACTGTTTCAGCAGCAGGTCACCTTCTGGCAAGACACTCAGCCACCGTGCCACAACCGGCTATGTGCTGACACAGCAGTTGAGAACCCACCGGTCTAGGTATATTTGGTCCTGGTTCAATGTGAAGGGTTGGACTAGATTCTCTTCCTTCCCTCCCTACAATTCTGAGTCTATACTTATGACTGGTTTACAGTGGTTGCTCTAACTTTGACTTTGCTTAAAACAGGTAGACAGGCTACTTCACAGAAATCCTATAGCAAGTGTCATTTTGGGGATTCCAGGCTGAAAGCTGCATTTTACTGCCTGTCTGCTCCCTGATCCAACAATGGTCTGCACACACACTAATTATTCATAAAAATGGACTGCATTGGGCTTTTGTGTGTGCTGCTCACAAATGGTATGGAATGCATGGTACAGAGTACATCTGCACCCATTTAAAAGGTCCAGCACATCCCGTTCCAGGGGCTCAAGATAATTATCACATTAAATCAACTGATTTCAATCATTAACTCCTAGTTTGTATTTTTCACAGGCATTATTCTCATCTCCAATTAAACAGGCACGAACCGTTGGGGGGGAGGGAGGGGAATCACAGAGACTGGCTTCTAACAACAGTATAAAGGAAACCTCAAATAAATCAGAATAAATCTATTAACCCTGATTAGACTGGATTTATGTACAAATCAGTTCTTTTAAAAAATTGTCAGTGTAGCTGGTGATGAGTAGATAAATTAAAACATCGGTGACAGGAGGAATGAGGCTCTTGATTTGCAATTGAATATGCAATATAATTAAACAGAAATTTTATTTGAGAAATCTATCATACCAAAGGGAAGATGTAAGTAGAAGTAAATCTTCAAAGCCTATAATTTAGTTTTGATGGGTGAGGACAGATTTAGTCTTTCAGCTGAATATTTTATCTGTAGGTTTTCTATTTCCAAACCTATAGTTAGTTACATTTTTTATGCAACACAATGTTGACTGTCTCTATTATTTAAGGAAACAGAAACGTTCACCCTTTAAAAACCTATGCCTATCATTATTGCCTCTTACTGTTTGTCTGAATGGTACAAACTTAGGGGGAATTCTTATTTCGTAAGAAGTTGGGGTTAATTCCTGCTTGTTCCTACAGGACTGCGTAAGAGGGAAGATGGCAATGTAGCTCACAAGCAGCCCAGTGTGTAGTGTGGATAGATATAGGATCCTGCAGTAGTGACCACCATTGTGTTAGCAGCTATATACAGTATGACTATAATGAGAAGTACAAAGTGATGGGAAGCGTAAGGTACCAGGGAAACACAATGACTAGAAATGCAACCATAGCACAGCTATAACTGCTGCAAAAATACTACAGTATTAAACAACAGCAATACAAAGTGTAACTACTGCAAACTGCAGAGTTTTTATCTGTCATTGTAGAATACTGTAGTATAAAAGATCTACTACAGGGCACTTTGCCTCAGAATTTAGCTACCATAAAGAATAGCCTTGAGCTAACAGAGCCAGCCCAACAGTGGTATGTTATCCTGAAGCACAATATCTCTTTTGCTGGATGAGTCTCCCACTGCACATCTGAATATGTGCTGCTGTTCTAGGGTCTGATCCAAATCCTGCTGAAGTCAATGAGAATCTTTCCATTGACTTCTTTGAAAGTTGGATAGATCCTCCATGCATGGATTTGCTATAATGAACATGATGTAGAAACAAAAAATAGAAAAGTTCCCCTTATAATCATTTCACGTATTCTATTAAATTCTGATTTAGCGGTTGATAGGCTCTTCGTAAATTCTTCTTCTTTTGGAGGTTTAGATAATCTAGTAAGACTTCTCTTTTTTATCAACAGCAAATTTCAGGACAATGACATTAAAAATTTAAAAGAACTCATGGAAACATCAAGTTCAAACACCACATCCACAGTTAATTATGCTTTCTTTTTCATTCCTTCATGTAGTGTTTACACATTTATTAGTATAGCATAGATTAAAAATACTTTGAGAAATCCCATGGGCATTGAAGTGTGATATGTGCATGATATATATGCATTTTGGGGAACAGAAGTTACAGCTAAATTGCATTTCTAACAGAATGACATATTGAAGCAATCTAGTTTATTTACTTTTTGCTTTAATCAGTTCCTGTAGGAAATCTAAGCTGTCTTGGGCCTTGACAGTTCAATCATCATCAAATATTCAGAGAACTATAGCTATACACACTACAATTTTTGCATGCAGTTGAATAAATTTTAGGTCTTTTCCATTTTGCTTGGCTATTTGTGGGCAAGTATTATATAAGCAGTCTACTGTACACAAGTCTCTGTGTGTCCTGGGTGAAATCAGGGCACGACTGAAATCTTTTACAAAATTCACATTGACTTTAGTGGAATGAGGATTTAACTCCTTGTGTAGAAGCTGGACCTAAACTCAGTGGGGCAAGGTCCTTAGTTTCTATAGCAGAGAAAAAGTTGAGCAACAGATTTGTTAACATTTTACAATAGAGTGTTTAACTGAATTAAATAACAAAATTAATAGTTTAATTAGTACATTATCACTCTTGTTATTTATTTGGGGCCATATTGTAAATCCCTTGCTCACTTTGGAATTATTCTGATGAGTAACAGTTTGTCAGTGGGGATAAGAAAGTCATTAAACATTAAATTAAGTTTAATTTACATCATCCAAACATTTGCAGAAGGCAAAATCCTTTAGATACTGGTTCTGACAATTCTCTACTACACTGTAGACGTTGTCAGGATGGGGAAGCACCCACAAAACTTTAGGAAGCTGCTTGAGAGAGTGAGAAAAGCACATTAGCTAGCTAACGTGTGATCATCAGTGAAATTATGTGATGTTTTGATTGCCATCTGTTCATTTCAGTAATAAGATCCCATTGGGATGAGTGGGGCAGTTCAAACCTACAAAGCCTATTATTTCGCATTGTCTGGAAGACAACACAACACTTCACATCTGAATGACATTTTCAAGGTTATATTTCTAGTCATTCATTCTAAAAACAACACTGGCCAAAATTTTCATATTTGGATGCAAAAATTAAACTTCCGACACCCTATTTAAGCACCTAAATAGAAATGGCCTAATCTTCAGTGGGACTGAACACAAACAAATCCCAGAAAGTCAATCAGAGTTGCAGATATTCAGCACTGATTTAAGTCACATAATTTTAATGTGGGTGCCTAAATATGGATTTAGAAACTTAATCTGGGCATCTAGATTTGACAATAATAGTCATTTTTTTTAAAATTAAAGTTTAGATTCTCAAGCATAATTCTGGGGCTAGTGTGAATTTTTGGATTCCCCACAAAATTCTGTGGCAGTAAATCACAGAATAAACATGAAAATATATATGACTAAGAACCTGAAAGAGTCAGTGGATTTTAGATCAAGCTCCAATTTTGGTAAGGGTTTGATTATGGTAAGGTTTGTAGCACACTGGGTGACATATAGCCTGGAATACTGAAAGATTTAAGACTATAAATTCCATTGATTTTTGTTGGGACTTTTAGTCATTAAGTACCTAAGTACTTTTGAAAATCTCATCACTAAGTATTAATGAAGTTTACAGTTTTTGTATGTCTTTAATAAAAAGGAGAACAGTCGCTGAAGTTGACCATGATGTTTAGCAGGTAATGTGATCAGATGGAGCCTACAAGACGTATTCTGCTAAATGATTCTTGCAATAATAGGCTTCTGTAAGGCAGGCTTAGAAGCTGTACCTAACAGCTTCTGAAGTGGGGCAACTAATCTGCATGGGTCCTGTATTAGCATGAACACAAAGAGCACAATTAGATATTAGCATACTGGGTGCAAGGCATAATAGGTAATGTATTTGAGGTTAATCTTATCACGGATCTGTCAATATCTGTAATTCTACTGAAGAGAAATATGAAATACTGTCTTTGGTGATATGCTATTCTCTGCTTGTTCCAAATTTGTTTGGGTTTGTTAAGGGGGGGGAACTATCCATAGTTAAAAAGGGACCCATAAGAGAGACCACTGGCTATTTCAGCCTAGAAAAGTTTTAAGACAGGAGTGGGATTTCACATAGCTCCTTTTGGAGCAAAATGCTGGAAGCATTTTGTCTCACCCCATCACCCCACTGTCATATGATAGATCTGGCTGGGCTTCTTTGAGGCCTCTTCTTTGTCATGGAAGTAGCTATTTGCAGCTACTTGACGTTTAAGAGCTGAAATTACTGAAGAGGCAAACTCTAAGCTAAAATCACCAGAGAGAGAAACCCACTCTCTCTAAGATGAAATCACTAAAGAGGAGCAGAGACGGAGTGACCAATGGGTGGAGCTGGCAGACAGCAGGCAGGGCCAGTGGACGGTAAGAATGGCCAGCGGCGAGCTGGGTGGCATGAGTGACCAGAGGGCGGAGCCAGTGGACAGTGGGCAGAGCCAGTGGACAGTGAGAGTGCCAGTGGTGAGCTGGGTGGCGCAGGTGACCAGTGGGCGGAGCTGGTGGACAGTGGGTGGAGCCAAGGGATGGTGCTAGAGGATGGAGTGAGTGACCAGTGGTTGGCGCCGGCGGACAGTTGGTGTGAAAGACTCCCTAAGCACACTAGGGTAGGTTGGGAGCTGGTTAACACTGATTCTCCAGATCAGTGCCAATTTGCTGATGGGTTTACTTTTGCTGTTATGCTATGTGGGATCATGTTGAGAGGTTTTGCATTGTCTTGTACATTCTGTTATGCTGTGTAGGTTGCTGGGAACTTTGTCTGTACTAATTCTCTAGATCAGTGCTGATCTCTTTTATTTGGCCTTTTTCATTACATTTTTCTGCTATTAAAGTTCTGTTTACTACACTCAGTCTTGTGCTTGCGAGTGGGAAAGCCTTACCCCCTCTGGGGTGCCCAGGGAACAGTTCAGAATTCCCAGAAATCTGGGTGGGGGCTCAAGCCAGCTGGTGCTGTAACATTATTTGGAAACCCCTAGATATAGAACCCGGCCTTTGTCCTGCCAGCCTGCCGTGGCAAAAGGGTTATACTTCAATAATCTAATTCAGCACACCTTTCATTATAAAGTGCTTAACAGCTCAACTTATGCAGATCATCTCACTAACCACCAATCCGTACCTCTTTTCAGGAAAAGCAACCAACATTTTTTTACCAAAACCACATAATTAAGACCTTAGCAACAAACTGAAACTACAGGTAGGACAGACTGTGGGAGTGCTCAGCCCTCTTTTTAGAACCCTAAATTACAGAGCTGAAGATCTGTGTTTCATCTAACAGGTAACACTTTCTACCATCTTAAATACACTGGATGGAGACAACATCCAATTTTATGGCATGTGTATGAGTGCCCATTCCCTCAACTCACTGATAGACAAACAAAACACTTAAGAAGCTGATTCAGCCAAACTGCTGTAGTTACTAAGAAAGAAATACTGTAAATTATCTTCTATGAAAATCTGAATCTCACTGAAGTACTCTAATTGCAGACTGAGAGAACACTGTAACAATTCTGTCTGAGATAAGTGAACTATTTCTGGAACCTGTTTGGTATTTTTCTTTTCTTTTGTTCAAGCTTGTGATTCCCAATCACAAGCAAATCCTTTGAAAATAAAAGGAAAATAAAAACTGTGTCACTGAAAAACCTGGCACTACTATGTATCAGAATTGGGTCATCGAAGGCAGACAAAGTAGCCTGGTTTTATTGATGTCCTGCAGTAAGATCTGTATTGACTGTGTAGTGGGTTATTTTATAGTTTGCTGTCTTTGAAAACCTATTTTGAAAGGACTTCATACAGAGAACGTGATGCCAAAGGCATATCATAAGGAGATATGAACATGATCAAAATATATCCCACCTGATGTTCATCCTACTAGGGAGAGAAAAAGTTTGAGAAAGAATATTCTTTCATAAGCCATGTCTATGCGAGCACTTACTTTGAGAAAATTTTTGTCACTCAATGGTGTTCAAAAATCACCCCCAAGTGACATACATTTTGTTGGCATAAGCTCTTATGTGCACAGTGCTAGATGATCTACCCTCCCACCAATGTAGCTACTGCTGCTCATTGAGCTGGTCTTAGGTTAATGGGAAAGCTCATGAGCGCATAAGATGGTTCTTACAGTGGCACAGCTACATTGGTACAGCTAGAGAATCATAGAAATGTAGGGCTGGAAGGGATCTTGATAGGCTATTTAGTTCAGCCCCTTGCACTGAAGAAGGACTATTCCTTGAAGATAGCTTTCCAAACTGTTCTCAAAAGCCTCCAGTGATGGGGATTCCACAACCTCTCTTGTAAGCCTACTCTGGAGCTAAATTATCCTTGTAATTAAAAAGGTTTTTCCTAATGTCTAATCTAAATCTCTCTTGCCACACATTAAGCCCCTTAATTCTTTTCCTACCTTCAGTGGACAAGAAGAATAACTGATTTTCACCATCTTTATAAGAGTCCTTAATCACTTTGTTACCAGGTCCCCCGTCAGTCTTCTCTTCTCAAGACTAAACATGCCCAGTTTTTCTAGTCTTTCCTCAGAGAATCTGGTTTTCTAAATCTTTACCATTTTTGTTGGTCTCCTCTGAACTCTTTCGAGTTTGTCTACATTTTTCCTAAAGTATGGAGCCCGGAACTGGACTCAGTACTCCAGTTGAGGCGTCATCAGTGCCAAGAAGAACATCTACCTCCTGCAACCTACATATAACACTCAGGTTAGCACACCCTGGAAAGATATCAGCTTGTTTCTCAGCTACATCACATTGCTGATTCATATGCAATTTGTGAAGCCTCAGACCCTTTTCAAGAGTACTGCTGTCTAGCCAGTTATTTCCCATTTTGTGCTGGTCCATCTGAGTTTTCTTTCCTCATTGTAATACTTTACACTTGTCCTTATTCAACTTCATTTTGCTGATTTTAGAGCAATTCTCTGTTTTTATCATAAGCTTCCTTTCCATTTTACATGCTATTAGTGTGGTAGCACAAATTTAATGTCCATAAGTGTCATAAAATTATGCAGACCATAGGCTAGCTGCATGCTTGGGCCATGTACAAGACTTTACTTGGGATCTGATTCTGATTACACACTAATTCAAGTCAACTGAAGTTCACAGTATAAACCAGGGGTTTCAAACTCAAATCACCATGAGGGCCGCATGGGACTAGTACGTTAGCTCAAGGGCTGTACGACTGAAACCTTTTCATACAAAATGGTATTGCAAATATTGATAGCAATAGTGTCGTTGCAGGCTACAAGAAATAACTTTAGGGGTCACATTCGGCTCTCAGGATGCCAGTTTGACACCCCTGGTATAAACTATGTGTTACATCAGAATCAAGCCTTTGATGTCCCATAGATTAAATACAATATATACAGTGAAATCAACACTTATGCCTAACCAAACCCAAAGACAATTTCCACTATTAAATCTTTGTTCAGAAGCAGAGAGAGATGGGTAGATTTTATTTATTTTTTTTTAAATCTAAGCACTAGTGAAGTGGAATTAATAAGGTTATTTGCCTATGACAATAAAAATATAAGATTTTTCTAGCATTTCTATTACCAATGTATTTGTACAGTTGTAATAATAAAATTAATCATTCCCATACTGATGTATTTTGTACACAGGATTAACAGCATTTCATGTTATGCTGCTGGGAACATATAAAGAGACAAATCACAGATCAACTTTTCAGTTGTGATATGTCACCTGGGCTGTAGGATTCCACAGTGGACAACACTCTGTGTGACAGCTCTTTCGCTTCGCCTGGAGCCCTACAGCAGGCATCAAAATACTGCAAGCTACTCTCATATTTTAATAAGAAATTTCAATGTACTTGCGCTAGCTCATATAAAGCCCTGCAAAATAGATCAAATTAAGAAATTTCTAATTCATAACTTTCTGCAACTTGAGTGAATGATTCTTGAATTAATAATGAAATAAAACATGTTATCAATATTATATCTGAGAGAAATGGAAAAGTGCATGTGTGAATGTTTTTCATTCTTTAATATCTAAAGAACCAAAAATTCTCACAAATTTAAAATACAATGACCACCCACTTTACATTTAGATTTGCTCATTAAATGATGCATATGTAAAGTCTAACCCAAGTAGAGAAATCCCTCTCACTCCACCCTGTAAGTTATTTACTTCAGAAAAGGACATCACATTTTCTGGGTTCATTAAATGTTATACAGCAAATCTGTTTTACCGGAGTAGACTATAAGAATTATTTTTAAATAATACTGATTTGTCATGAGTTTTAGGAAGCCACTCCATTTTTCAAGACTCTTAAGAAGTGGCACACTAGGTATAGTCATTATTGCCATTCAGGACTGACCTTAGGGAAAATTGGAACCATTGGCAAACTTGCATTTTGGCCCCCCACTGTCTCCACAGACTCCTCACCCACCACCACATCACCTCTGGCTCTGCTGCCTTTCCAAACATTTCCCCATTGCCTCTGGTCCATGCCACCTCCCCAGGCTTCCCACCTGTCCTCTATTGCCCTTGGCTCTGATTATCTCCCTTAGCTCCACTGAATCTCTCATCACTCCCATTTCCTACTGCCTCTGCATCCATCCCCCCATGTACCTGCCCCTGCTGCCTCAAGCTCTCCAATCCCGCCATTGCACTTTGGCCCCACTGCCTCCCTTCCTCCCTCCCGTTACCCCAAACTCCCTTCCACAGCTTCATACTCTATGCTTAGCCTGCTGCATGTTTCATTACCACAGTGTCCCCCTGATCACGTTGCCCTGGGCGATCACCCACATCACCCACCAATAAAGTCGGCCCTTTTGTCACTTTTCAGATTCAGACTTTTAAGTACTTGAAAAAGCTTATTACTTATATTTTTTCATTGTTAGAAAGGAACAATGCATTTATGGTTAAGGCACTAAACTGTGATTCAGTTTCTGACTATGCTGCATCTTTCCTGTGTGACCTACTTCCTTTCTCCTATTGCTGTTTGCCTATCTTGTCATTTAGACTCTGAGTTCCTCAGGCAGGAACTTCCTTGTTCTGTGTGTTTACACAGCATCAAACACATCGGAGCTCATATCTTGACTGGGGTGTCTCAATGTTATCAGAATATTAATAACACAAATGGTTAAAATGAGGCCCAGAAAAGTTGCCCAAAGTCAGTCAGCAGAAAAGCAAAGTTGAAAATATAATCCATGGCTCCAAACTCCCATTCCTGTGTCTTGTGCTATGTCTCCTCTTAACCAGACATAGAGCTGTGAGTAGCTCTCTCTGCCTGTAGCATTCTTATTTCTAAGCTAGAAGTTACTGGGGAAAAAATTTCACACTAGGACATGGAGTCACAGCTGAAGTTGACAGTATATGTACAGGGAACTGGAAAGATTGCTACATCACAAGGAGTGCAACCTGTGCAAAAGAAATTAAATCAAGTACCTTCCTGAATTTCCTTAATGGCCATCCAGATGAAAACTAAAGATCCTATGGATATTAACTAAAAGGTAACACTGTTCACTTGGCAAAAGTCAGGAACAAAGGATGCAATACCCGTACATGAACATAAGGGAGTGAATTAATCATTTCCTCACAGTCTGTATGACTTTACTATGGTGGATAGCACTTACAGAATTTGAGCCAATTCTGCTTTTCATTAGTTACAAGTTTGGCCAGGCATAACAAAGACATAAGACCTCAGTCTGTAGATGTTTATAATGAATATGTTGTCCTCTTCCCCTCATTAGCCCCCCCCCCCCCAACCTCGAATTTAGCCTTGTCATTCAATTAAGAAAAAGGAACATCTGGCTCCTATTTACACAAAGCAATTACAAAATGACAGCACAGCTTACAAAAAACTATCCATCTAAAATGAATTCATTTCAGAACCTAAAACAATTTAATGGGAAAAACCTGACACCTGATTTCAAACACAGAGCTGGCATAAAATGCAACCATTCTGACTCAATAGCATTTACAGCTCTCCCTACACAAAGTGAAAGGCAGTGGAGAATCAGGCCCAATAACTTTTATTCAGTGGAAAGTGACACTGGTTTTTCATTGCTAAGATACAGGCAGATGCGTGAAGCATTCAAGTCACTTGAAGACTGGGAAACACAGCCCAAGTGTATGCAAAATGTATAGAGGTCTGTGGCAGTTCAGTGTCTTCATATCGACTTCAGAAAATGTGGGAATCAAGTATATTGACAGACACCTTAGGGCATGTCTATACTGCCAAAGTGGCAGGCATAGACATAGTGGTATTGGTTGAGCAGGTCTACGTAGATCCACTTAGTTGATAGGAGGGCACTCTCTTGTCAACCTGAATTAGTCCACCAAAAGCAGAAGGTGATGTCAGTGGGAGACATTCTCCCATGACGCAAGCTTGTGAAGAGGTAACATGCTATGTAGAGGTAACATCAACAGGAGATATGCTAGTTATGTTGTGCAACTAATGTTCCTCAGGTTGACCCAGCACAACAATGTTGACCAGGCTCAGAGAAGAAGTTTGATGTCGCTGTGCTCTTTCTTTTTCAAAGCCTAAATAGGCCACCTCATTTTCTCTCCCTCACTCCAAAACTCTGTGTGAAATGGTACATCTCTGAACAAATGCTGACATGCCTGCATGATTTGAGGAAGTGGAAACACTGACTTAGGCTTCTCTACATTGGCACTTATGCTAGCAAAACTTCTGTTGCTCAGGGTTGTTAGAAAACACAAGCCCTAAGAAATAGAAGTTTTGCTTCAGAAGCACAAATGCTATGTTGGAGGGAGATGGTCTCCTGCCGACATAACACCTGCTGCTCTTTTAGGTGGTTTTATCATGTCAGGAGGAGAACTATCTCCCATCAGCATAACATGACTACACAAGTGTTCCTACAGCAACACAGCTGTACTAATAAGATGAGCTGGCGTAAATTTTAAGTGTAGACTAGCCCTTAGTATTTGAGCAGTAGCCAATCTCAAAGGCTCTGAGTCTAATTTACGTAAAAGTCACTTCATACTGCTCTGGTAATGTAAAGGGGCTTTAAAGTGAGAATGAGTTATATTACTGACTTCACTGGGAACAGAGATAAGTCTGTGCTGAATGCTTGAGAAAATCTCTCTCAGTCTTGAAGAATATAGCTACTTCCTCACTCTTTGCACAGGTATGGCATGTGCCTTCACAGCAAGTGTTGCTAGGTTCACCGGCTGATACAAAATGAAGGATTCAGGCCATGTCCTTGGTCCCACCTCCAGGGTGTCAAGTATTGGTAGCATGGCTATGTTCATGTAATCTTTGTTTCTCCAGTGCCACTTATCTCCTGAGCAGATGCATGCAGTCATATTTCTACAGACCTCTTTCCCCCACCCTACCCTTTGATACCTGTGCAGGGTTTGACACAGATCAGCTCAAAAACTATTTTCCAGTTTATATTTAATTCTGATCCATTTATTTGGTTTGTTTTTTACTGTTCTTCTGACATGGAACCAACAGGTCACACCAGTAAATCAGGCCCTTTGTGTTTAGTGCCCTTACTTTACTACAGAGGCATTGTATACTGCTGTTTCAGCTGTACTTTGAAAGCAGCAGGCAACAGTGAAATACACTCTCAATTCTCAGTGGTGCCTACTGAATTCAAGTGCAGTGAATTTCAGAGTATTTCTTCAACATGATGGGCAAACGTGCCAAATTTGCCTCTCATTTACATTACTGCTGACATTTTTCAATCAAACATGTTCTTTTTTGATTGCATGCTGCATCAACTGCAGCTCACATAATGTTCTCTCTCTCTTTTCAAAACTGGAAGAACATCAATCAGTATAATAGCAGTTTTCAAAATCATCCAAATATATTTGTCAATGATTGGCGATGCCTCCAATAATGCCTTATTAAAATTATGGACTTAACATACACTATATACAGAAAGTATTAAGTTACCATTAATTTTAGTAAACAATTAAGTCTTTGGCATTAATACATTGTAGATTGTCATGAGTCAAGAATCTGTTAAATCACAATTTAAACATGTTGATATATGGACTCAGATATTTTTTTATAAGCCTTATAGATTGCTTATGAGCCCTAAGGTGCTTTGGAAGCCATGTCAAGAAACATTATTAGCCTGCCAGAAATGATCAAGAATTGCTAACTAAGGAATAGGTATTTTGATATTGCACTCAACAAACAAAATGGAGACACTTAAGTTAGCAAAAATATGATATCCAAGACAAACATTCAAATCCATTGAAAATGTATGAGTAAAATAGTTCCATCTGTGAAAAAGAGGAAATAAGTGAAGATGAAACTGTACATAATTCCATAATTGTACCAAGCGGCAAGTTAACCTTAGAACCAAATGAGGGTGTTTGACTCAGGCTGCAAAGGGGATTCCTATCAAATTTTTATGTATGCATTTTTTTGTTTGCTCTGACTAACAGCAGTTAAAAGAAATTCAAAAGTTTACTGTTTTAAGGTCCTTTAATTAACAAATTAAACCCTGATTGCTAATAAACAAGAAGGTAGGTTTTGGAATTTTATTCTTTCAAATGTACTATTGATTGAGAGATATCATCAGATATATATCCATGTTCTAAGAAAAATATGATAAACAAAGGCCTACAAAAGAATAGAGCAGTCTTGAGGACTGGAGATACTCAGCTTCCTACCTCTCCTTGCCAGATAGGATTGACAGTGTTACACATGATCTTGGATCTCTTCTCCTGTCCATGGTGAGGAAGTGCTGGGAAGATGCTGTGCTTTCCAGGCTGAATGGAAATCTTCAGGTATGGATCTGGGTTGAAGAACATTCCTTTTTTCAGACCGAAAGCCTGAAAATCTGTAGAAAGATGAATATTCTGATTAGCAATCATATTGTAATGAGCTCACTCGGAAACCACCAGAACCACAAGGGGAACTAATGAAACATGAAAAAGTAAAGCAGGAATATGGAAAAATCCTACTGCATTATTTCTGCATTCTTTGCATTGTAACATAAAATGTGACCATAATAAATAATGTGAATAACACTTAGGATTTATAAAAGCGTTTCAAAAAAAGCATTAATCCTTTATCCTCTCTCTCGATGGAAAAAGAAAAAAATAGTTTGAAATTAAAGTGCAAAAGTGGGAATGAAAATAAGAAAATAATTTTAAGTCTCTGCTTTGTCCAAGTGCATGTATGAGCTTCTAGAATTCAGCATATCAAGGAAAGGGGTCTGTGACGCAGCTTCATTGTCGATATCAAGATAGTAAATATTGAAGAATTAGGAAATATTATGATAAGATGTAGTAACAGGAAGAATTAAAATCCAGGAGTTCAGAATAAGGCAAGGGGATCCTAAAAGACTTATTCACAAGAGCCATCAGGGTATGGGAATGATGCAGGAAGTTCTGAGTGAGGTTCTATGACCTGTGTTGTGCAGGAGGTCAGATTAACCCATATGGCCTCAAAATCTGTGAATCTATAAACAAATTCCAGTTTCTCTTAAAGAAAAAAAAATCCATGAAATAGGAATTGGCTAGTGTGGCTGCACAAGGAGGTGTTTGGAGAGCTGAGATTTTAAAAAAGTAGAGAAGTGAAGAGGTAAGCAAAGAATCCAGTCACAGCAGCCTTCTAGCAAAAATATTAAGGACAGGGAAAAAAAAAAAGGAGGGGGATTAATAAATAGATGCTAGCCAAGAGCACTGAGGACAATTAGATCTTCTATTTATATAGGGAAAGAGGCCAAAGTAGTACTAGAGAGAACACAGGTCTATTAATAAATAGAATGAGAAGAAATTAATTATTCAGAAATGACTGCAAGAAAGAACTTCTTTTTTAAATTGTTTTCAGTGAGAAGAAAAACAAAAGAGAAGGTTAAACAATTAGTCTGAACATTTTAAGTGTGTGAATGATTAACTAGTGGAACAGGCTATCATTTATTGACCTCATCAAATCAAGAGTTGGTGCCTTTCTGAAAAAAACATGTCTTAGTCAAATACAAATTATTGGACCAGTAGAAGGTGACTAGGTAAAATTCTCTGGCTTGTGTTTTGCAGAAGATTGGAAAATTATTTAATGGTTCCTTTTGGCCTTAAAGTTTATGAACCTAGGGTGTGCCTTTTAGGCACAAGTCTGTTTTGGAGGTGATGGAAAGTCACTTTCATCCCAGCAGAACCTCTGAGAAGATTAAAGCCTCCTGAACAGTAACTGGCATGGATTTATATAGAATATATCCTGACAGATTAGCTTGGTGTGGGTTTGGGTACATTATAAAATTAGTGAACCAAGGAAATATAGTAGATATAAGCTGAGATTTTTTATAGCTGCCTAAGAGATTTGGATACCCAATTCCCAGCAAAATTTCCACCCCAATCTCATACAAAGATGGCTCTGAAAAACTTGAACTGTAAAATACATAGATTTTTGTCAAGCATTTGATTACATAAGAATGGACATTCTGAGTCAGAACAATGGTCCATCTAGCCCACTATCCTTCTTTCTGACAGTGGCAGATGCTTACGAGAAAAAGAATAGAACAGGGCAAATTAGCAAGTGATTCATCCCTGTCACCCATTCTCAGTTTCTGGAAGTCAGAGGCTGAGGGACAACCAGAGCATATAGTTGCATCTTTGACCATCTTGGACTAATAGCTGTTGACAGACCAATCCTCCATGAGTTCTTTTTTGAACCCACTTACACTTTTGGCCTTCACAAGATCCTTTTAATGATGAGTTTCCAAAGATTGCCTGTGTGTTGTCTGAAGAAATACTTCTTTATGTTTGTTTTAAACCTGCTGCTTACTAATTTCAGAGGGTAACCTCTGATTTGTGTGTTGTATGAAAGGATAAATAACACATTTTCTTGTTCACTTTCTCCACACTACTCATGATTTTATAGCCCTCTATCACATCCTCCCTACAGTTGTCTCTTTCTAAAGATGAACAGTTCCAGTCTTTATAATTGCTCCTCACACAGAAGCTGTTCCATATCCTTACTCACTTTTGTTTCTCTTCTCTGTACTTTTTCCAATTTTAATATATCTTGTTTGAGCTGGGGAGACCAGAATGGCACACAGTATTCAAGGTGTGGACATGCCACTGATTTATAGAGTGGAATTATGATATTTTCTGCCTTATTATTTATCCCTTTCCCAATAGTTTCTAATCTTCCGATAGCTTTTCTTATGTGTGCTGCATATTGAGCAGATGATTCCAGAAAAATATCCACAATGCCTCAAACAAAGATGTCTTTCTTGGTTTTGATCCTGTCATTTTGTAGGCAGAGTTGGGATTATGTTTTCCAGCATGCACCACTTTGCACTTATCAACAATGAATTTCAATTGCCATTTTGTTGCCCAGATGAGATGAAGGATTTTGAACTGCTCAATTTATTTCTTAAGCACAGCACTGAAAAACACTGCTTTGCCACCATTAATTAAAAAGAGTTAAAAGAAATGAAATACAATTAATTAAATTGGTAAAAAAAAAATATGATGGCAGTGGCAGACCATAACAATAAGGTGCACAAGTTAACAAATGAAGGATATTTTAAAGAAATAAGATAATGGTTTATAAAGATTTTGGCAATTTAAGTGTGTGAACAATGTTGGCAGACAGTGAAGGACAGTAGGTTGGCAGCTTCAAGTAGCTGACATGTGGCTAACATATTGGTGGGCAGAATTTGGACTGAGGTTAGACAAAGATTATGCCAAAAACTGCAGGGAGGGGTCAGTCACACGAGTTCAATTCAAAACTAGGTAAGGGTCACCATATCATAATAGTAACATCCCATAACACTAAAATGTTGTTGTATAACTGCTTTGATTGACAGCCAAATTTAGCAGTTATAATTAGTCTCTGAGTATGGACCAATCACAGAGGGGCTAAAGGTGACTGGAGGATGGGCATACTAACACTAGAACTGAAAAATAAGGGAATCCAAACAGACCAAAAACTGTACATAAGGCAGCGAGTGGTCAGGCAAAAGTTAGTCCAGAAATGAGCAAAAGGACACCAGCTGAGATCGGAAGAAACCTGAAAGAATGAAGGAATTGGAAGCAGCAGCACTTTGCACTTAGCGATCTTAAATTACTTTGCATCATTTGCAAATTTTGCCACATCTGGCTAAAATATTCATAAGATCCCAAGTGATTTAGGAGTCTAAACATGTTCATTGATTTTCAGAGTCATGTTGATTTATATAATCTGAGTATCTGGTCCTTAATCTTTCTGCTACAGGGCACATACATCCCGTCTCTTGAAGGAGTGGGATATGGGCCCACTGGGCCTGGCGTTAAGTCTGGCTAACTGGCCTCGGCCTCAAGGCAGAGTGGTCTAGTGACCAGATTCAATAGCTGTCCTCCTGCTCAGGGCTAGATGCAAGTAAGAAGAGCTCCCCTGCTTTCGTGGCAACGTGGCCTAGAGGTCATGGCCAACACTCCCCTTTTGTCCAGAGCTGTGTGACCTAGTGTCCCGGATACCTGCCTTTGGGGCAACATAACGTTGTGGCTGGAGTCACTAGAGTAGCCCCTGCCTTCTTGGTGGTGCAGAGTCAATGGCACCCCTTATTTTCAGAGACAGGTGGCCTAGCAGACAGAGGCAGTGGAGCTGCCCCTGTCTTCAGGGAAGTGTGATCTAAGAACCAGAGTACATAGTGAACCTTAGGCTCAGGGTCTGGTGGCCTAGTGGCTAAGTCAATGGAGTTGCCCCTCCCTTTGTGGCAGAGTGGATTAATGGCCAAAGTCAAGTCTTTGGGGTAGTGTCGCCTAATGGCCAGAGTGGAAGGGGCCGTCACTGAGCAATGTGTGGAGGCCATGGGTAGGGGGACCCAGTTCTTCCCTGCTCTATGTGTCCCACCTCAGGGCCCTGTCTGCGACTGGTGAGTGCTACCGTGTTACTGGCCAAAACTTGCTGCTTCTTCATGGGCCAATAGATAGACATCTCTTTGGACCACTTCCTACCCCAATTCCAGAAGCTTCCACCCTCCTGAAGCCTTTCCAGCTCCTTCAAGGCATAGCAACCTGTGAATCAAGTTTCTGTGGGGCATCTGCTGGCTCCTCGGCTGGACCCTCCACCACATATCCTTTCTCCTTGGCATCTACCTCCAGAATGAGGGAGCCAGGATGCTCCCCTTTATACTGAAATAGGAGCTGGAGCAGAAGCACCGCTGTCCCATGAAAAGATGCGGGGCTCAGCACGCTGGGACCCAGGGCTTGTGTGCCACCACTGCAGCTGCCGCCACGGGTGGCCTGGCGGTAGACACAGGGCTCAGGCACTGGGACTTGGGGCTCAAGACCCATAAGCCTGGCACCAACAACACCCCTGAGCTGGAGCATGCCCAGCAGGGACAAGTGGGCATGGTTTCTGCTGCCAGGAGTATTGGCTCAACCCCTTCATCATAAATACATCCCATCACACTCTCCTATAAAATGGAGTTCCTACCTCATGGGGAGGTTATGAGGATAAATTCATTAATGTTTGTGAGGTGCCAATATATTCTGGCCATCAGTGCCATAAAAAACCCTGTAAATAGTCGGCAAATATACACAAAGTGTGTAAAGATTAAAATTTGAGAAAAATTATTTAATGTGATACAGAGGATTATAACTAGGAGTAAAGGGACAAAATTAAGAAACAGAAAGTAAAGGCAGAATTTCACACAAACCCTACAACAGTAAGATGTATCTATCAACCAGCAGAATAGGTCAAAGTGCCTTTAGCAAATTCATTACATTGCCACTGGACCATGAACTGCTGTCTAATGAAATGACTGTTTCATTATGAGAATCTGAGTGCATTTCTTCTTTCTGCATCCAACATGCCAAGGAATGTTGACACTTTCAGCTGTCTATAGTGTTATACTTCTCTGAGAGAGGTGGCAGAGTTATGTTAGGTTTGGGTTTTTTTAAATTTTGAAAGCTAATTACAGAGTTGCTTTGGAGTTTTAAACAGATTGTATTAATTAGGTCCCTACTATTTCTCTTAAAATATTAAAATGTTAACTACTTATAGTAATATAATTACATAAAAATTAAAAAGTTATCTTCTTTATAACTGTTGGTGTTATTGTTGAACAGTTAAGATTTGAATTAACATCTCACAGGACCAAATTTTGATCCCCTAAATAAGTGAACGATTAGAAAAATTCCCATTCTTATAACTCAAATTCCCATTTCTTCCTGATCTAAAATAATCATTGGCTGACTATTGCCCTGAAGCATAATAGTCTGTTTGGGTTATAAGTTTTTATCCTATCTGGGAACATTTAGTCAGGCAAACTTCCATTAAACTTCGTGATTACTACTCAGTTTTTATTCAGTACTCTTCCAGACAAACACCCACTGACTTAAATGGAAGTTAGCCTAACTAAATGTTACTGGATAGGATAAAAATCTAGATAGGATATAAAAATAAGGGATATAAAAAACATAAATTGCATAGTTTAGGAAGATACTTTCCCTGTGAACAAATAGTTCCCATAATTGACAAAGCATCTAGTACAGGCCATTGCAGCAGGGAGTCAATGTTGGGCTAGATGATCCAATCTGATAGTTTCTGGTATTTGACTCCTATAGTTTTACAATATTCTCTCTCTTTTCCCCCTTATCGGTTTACATTGTTTTACTGCCTTAAAATGCAGGGTCTTTTTTTTTTTTTTTGATAATTTTACTGAGATTGCAAGCTTTCTGGGGCAGAGACTTTTTGACTAGAACAATAGGGTCCTGGTCCGCAACTTGGACTTTAGTATTACCACAATAGTCTACTAGTAATAATGTAAAAGCAGGAATGACAGTAAAGGTGAAGGGATACTAATTAAAGACAAATTTAGAAAAGTAGAAGTCCATGGGAGAGCAAAATAGAGGTTGCACAAGCTCATGTTTATGAATATGTCTGAGCTAAATTTGGGAAAGGGCTGAAGCATGAGCTTAAAATTAAGGATGTGGTGAACTTCCATTGCCTACAACAGACAAAAGAATAAGCATGACATTAAGTTAGTGGTTAAGTGTTATCATGAAATGAAATGCTTTCCTGAACTGAAGCCCATATAGGCAGTTGCCACAATTACTTGTGTAAGATTAAATAACTGCAAGTACAAATATATACCTGGACACCTTACTGCCCTTTTGCACATGCAATTAATAATAATGCTTATCTGGCATTTTTCACCGATAGCTCTCAAACAGCATTACGAAGGATATCAGTATCCTTACTTCCATCTTATAGATATAAAACTGCCTTTTATTATAGGTATGCCTGTGTGTGAGTTTTTCATGTTAGGCCTCTGATCCCTTCTTTAAACCTTCAGCCACTGAAGTTCTTAAGCTAAGTCTAAATCAGTGTTTCCCAACCAGTGTGCCATGGCACACAGGTGTGCCACCAGCTCTGAGCAAGCGTGCCACAAAATTTTTTGAAAAACTACTCAAAGAGCTCTGGATTAGCTTATTGGCTCATGAATATTCATGAGTTCATTTAGACACTGTATGGTGGTGTGCCTCAAATTAAAGGTAGCAGGGTGTGCCACAGCAGAGATGATGTTGGGAACCAGTGGTCTAAACAGTCTATCACAGTTCTTTCATGGTTTAAAAATCTCAAAGTTCACCCTCTGTGCTCATAGCTTTATGCAGCATTCAAGCAAAGACATACCTGACAATGAAAAACTGATCAGTCTCCGACTTCCTTGAGCCTGGGCTGGATCTTCACTGGTGATGCTTTTAAAAATCTGTTGGAAGAAGGAAAATGGTTAAGGTAGCTGTCTCCAGTGATTCTTGAACAGAGAACTGGTTTAATCACCGTTATTACTGCAAATGTAATCAACTGAGAATCAATTACATGCTTTCATTAGGCAACTATTGACCCAAACAATTTTAGCAGTAAAATCAGACACATGGGAGCTCCTTTCCACAGAAATGAAGAGCTATGTAAGAAATTACTGCAAACTTATTAGTGTTTTGTTTGAATACAAAGAGTATTTCCTCACTGGAATAGTCATAAACAGTAGCTGCTTATTAAACAAAAAATGAATGCAGCTGATCAGGACGGGTATGCTGCAACTGACTTTAATAATAAATTCTCATCTCAACAAAATACAATATAAATCTATGTAGGTAAGTTATTATGGTGGCTTTCCAGCCTATTTCCAGGAACCTGCATTTACATTTACAAGTTACATAAAGCATGACTATTAATCCCATGAAAAAAGATCAGTAACTAAGAAATACTACAGCACCAAAATGTACAGCACATGTCTGAAGAAGCAAGATATATCATATATGATCATTTAAGATCTTTTAATAGAAACAATCTTTAAAAAGTGGGCCCTGTGGGGCCTAACTCTGGGCCATAATCAGCATGTTTCTTGCATACTGATTTGAATGTGGGAATAGCTCTCAACCCCAGCTATACCTATTAGATGACAACAGGTTTTTCTTTAAGACCCTGGACAGCTCTTGTTTTAATTTAAAAAGACTGTTGTTGCTTGAAATGTGTCAGTGCTGGAAGCAGGAGAGGGGGGAATTGCTCTGCTGATGACTTTGTGCACAGAGCACAACAAAGCAGTTTGCCAGCTGGTGCTAAAAACTGGGACATTGTCACAGCTAAGAAAAGAAATCCATCACCATCCCTCTGGATCAAGCTAAGAAAGGCAAAAGGGAATAGAAGGATGTGTGCATGGGGGCAGTGTCAAATCAACCAATCTGCTGACTGGAAAACTTTAAATATGAGTTGCAAAACACTGGGGTGAGTGGGCACACAGACAGACAAGTGGAGCAGATGAGGGCTTTTCCTCTGGCCCTCAGAATGATATTGGCTCCCCTTAAATGGCTTCAACCATCTGAACATTCTTCACCTCAGTGGCAAGAGAATGTTCCATACACCATATCACGCCTTCATCTTCCTCCGGAAACATACTGGGAATAGGAGTGAAGGGAAATTAGATTTTAAAGCTAGAAGGAACCATTATGATAATTTAGTCTGACCTCTTTCCTGAAAAGCATAGGCCATAGACCAGACGTGGCCACACTGTAGTTCGGGAGCCACATGCAGCTCTTGAATAAAAAAGTGCAGCTCCCAGAAGAACATCAGCAAATCAGTTTAGGAAAACAGCTCCAGCCTAGGAGTTTTAAATCTTGCACCCTGAGCACACTCAGGGGAGCCAGCATCAGGGCCTGGGAATTCAGGAGAGAGTCAGGATGGTGGGGAGAAGTGGCGGCATGTTTGAGGACGGCAAGGGAGAAGCATGGCATGGTCGGGATTTTAAAAAAAACTCACCACCAGCCTGCAGTCTTCTACATTGAGCGACAGCTAAGTTTTTACTGTATAGGTCTAGTTTTCATGGCAACCTTAAGTAATTATTAGAATCTGACATCAGTAGGATCAATATTAGCCCTCTTTTTATGATAAAATTGAAGTGTGCGATGAATTTTAAATGCAGTAATTTTAGAGCAGGTAAAAGTATATGGCTATATGCCTCAGTGTGGCTCTCAAAGGTTTGAGAATCAACTTGTGTGACTCTGAGTTCAATAAGTTTGGCCACCTCTGCCACAGACCCATATCTAGTAATTTCTGCATGTACTCCACAACTTCCATCTGAGCTCTAGCATATCTTTTAGAAAGACATACAGTCTTGATCTAAACACCTCAAGTGATGAAGAAGCCACTACTTCCTTAGGTAAGTTGTTACATGACTTAATTACCCTCACTGTTAAAAGTCTGCATCTTATGAATTTGTCTAGGTTCAGCTTCCCATCCCAGAGTTTTGTTATGCTTTTTTTCTTATTAGATTAAAGAGCTGTCTATTAGAAATGTCTTCCCCATATAGATACCTGCAAGACCGTGATCAAGTCACATTCTTAACCTTCTCTTGGATAAACTGAAACTTCTAACTCCCCCAAATGTCAGATTTTCCAGACCTCAAATCTTTCTTGTAGCTCTTTTCTGAATGCTTTCCAATCTTTTTAATGTCCTTTCTGACATATGGAAGTCAGAACTGGACACATTACTCCAGTAAATGGGTCATTTTTACAATATAGAGAGCTAATACCCCCACCTCCTCCTACTCGATGATCCTACCACAGTGCATGGGGAGTTCGTGTTTAGTTGAGTATCTGCTATGACCTCTGGGCCCTTTCCAGTTTCACTACATTCTGATTATGACCTCCCCCTTTATTTTTCTTAGATGTATGGTCTTTCATTTATCTGCCTTCAGATCATCTTGTTTGAATGAGTGCACCTTACCAAGTTATCCAGGTTGGTCTATCTAACTGATTTGTCCCTATCATTATTTAGCAGTTCACTAATTTTTGTGTCATCTGCAAATTTGATTTGCCATTTTGTTCCATATCACTGATAAAGATATTGAATAGTATGAGGTTGTGAACAGATCCCTGAGGAACCTTTCTAGTAACACCAACATTGAATGACAATTATCCATTTACAATTATGTTTAGAGATCTATCACTTAAACCAGTTTTCTATCCATTTAAGATAGGCAATACTGATTTTGGATAGTGCTTTTTTTTCATTTTAATCAGAAAGTCAAGACTTCTGAAATGCATTTACCTAAATAAATTAGGACAACATATTTACTTTTGATGTCATGCTTGTTTGACAAGATCTAGCTAATTTTCATAAAACTATTCTAATTCACATTGATCATGACATCTTCCTTTAATTGGACCCATAGCATTGTTCGAGTTTTGTTTGTTTCTGATATTTTTAAATATTTCCTTCTTATTGTCCATAATCTTACTGTGCATTGATGTTCCATTGATACTTTTAGCTTCCTCTATTAGTTGTCTCCATTTCCTAATTGCTGACTTGTACTCATTACTATCAGTTTTCTCATTCACTATACGTCACTTCCCAATACAAAATTTTAATAGGAAAAAAAAACCATTTTCATTGAGATAAATTTTATCAGCCTGGGGTATGTTGGACATACAATATAATACTTCATTTTGATCATCTCCTATTTTCAAGGCTAATGAAATAAAGATGAATTATGATGTCTAGGGAATTTTTAAAGGGCAGAAAATACAGTACATTCATATTAATTCATTTCAAATTGATACATTTAGATCCCAATCTGCAAACACACACTTATAAGAGTAATATTGCTCACATGAATAGCCCCACTGAGTTGAGTACAATTACTCAGGTGTGAAACTTTTTGCTGGAGCAGGTCATCACTTATCAGAACTCATATGAAAATTATAAGAAACTGAAATACTATAGATGTGATTTACATACTCCATAGATTAGCCCAATATAAATTTCTGACATTTGGTACAACTGTCATTTGAGCATAGTTTACCATGTTATCTGTCAAGAAATTTTGAATGAACCTAAACATTCCATCTAAATGGATGAAATCCACCCATCCATATAGGGAAAGCAAAGGAGTATTCCCCATTTAAAGCCTTATTTTGAGACCTTACCTGTCGCACAACTTCAATCTGACCCTCTGCACATATGGTGGATACCACCCAATATGAACTGTTCAGTATAACATACATACACACCAGGAAAAATGCTAAGAAAATGGGAGAATTACACTTTAAAAAAAGAGTAGATCCTTCAGAGTGAGAATCAGGAGAAAAAACCTTATCAAAAGCATGACTTGATTTGACTGCTTATATAAACAAAGCTGTACAAACAAGTGCTCTCTCCTCAACTGTTTGGCAAGTCATGCTTTTCTTGTCTGCACAGCAGTCTGATGGAAGGTTATATTTTTAGAAGACTGGAATGGGCATCATGGAAACTGAAACCCAACAAGTAAAAAAAGGTCAGTCAAAAATTTGAGATAAAAAAACATTAACAATATTTTTTAACCGTTACTTTGGCTTAGGTTTACTGTTTCCTACTAGTGTTGCAGAAGGAAAGAAAAGTTGGTAGTATTGTGTTCAATTCGGGGTGCCATGTTTTAGGAAGAAAGTGGACAAACTGTAGAGGGTCCAGAGGAGAGCAATAAAAACATTATAAAAGGTTTAGAAACTTAATCTGTGAGGAGAGGTTAAAAAAACTGGGCATGATTAATCCTGGGAAAAGAAGAATAGAGAGGACCTGACAATAGTCTTACAATATGTTAAGGGCTATAATAAAAAAGGATGGTGATCCACTGTTTTCCTTGTCCACTGAAGGTAGGAAAAGAAGTAACGGGCTAAATCTAAAGCAAGAGATTTAGGTTAGATACTAGGGAAAACCTTCTGAGTATAAGGGCTGTTACGCTTCTGATAGAGGTTGTGGAAGCTCTGTTATTGGAGGCTTTTAAAGAACAGTTTGCAGAAACATCTTCAGGCATAGTGTAGTTTACTTGATCATAACTCAGTGCAGGAGGCTGGACTTGATGACCTTTCCAGTTTCTTTCCAACCCTACATGTCTATGATTCTAGGGACAGATTCTCTTTTGTGCCTAAATGGTTCTGCTAGACATTAATAATCTGTTATGAATATATTGAAGATGAAGGACAAGCCATATTTCTTGCTTATGATTATGTGTGATACTGTTTTGCATTGCAGAGATCTGTCACTCTATTTTTAATCAAAAGCAGTTATTTCAGGCAACTCATTTAGAGGATCCATAACTCAGAGGGAAAAAATGCTAGGTTTTATTCATAATGAATTTT
This sequence comes from Podocnemis expansa, assembly GCA_007922195.1. NCBI lineage: Eukaryota > Metazoa > Chordata > Testudines > Podocnemididae > Podocnemis > Podocnemis expansa. Next base: position 10,144,854 of record ML682057.1, read on the forward strand.
CCTTTGAGTGGCATATTATTGGTCAATATTGTAAGTGGGTATTTAACTCACGGCAGCTGCAAAAGTTCTCAGATCAGATTTCTGAACTCAGCTGAAAGGTAGAGAATAAAACCCAGATGGGGCCTGGCAACCATTTCATAAAGATCCTTGAATGACTCTTATGAAGAGCTAATCCTTCTTCTCCCTAGCCTGTTGAATCACTAATACGGATTCACCTGACCCAAATGAGTACAGCAGGCTTTCTTTGTGATGTTAAGGTTAACTCTTTTGGGTCTGTGTATCATTTTCTCAATACATAAGTATGCATGTGGACAAAATATACAACTGGTTTTCAAGGCATTATTTTAAATCAATCTCAATGTCAATTAAAGCCCAATGAGGAGGAACAGATTAAACTTTCTGTGGGCCCTGGGCTGTGACTCTCTGTGGAGCCACGTATGGCGGGGGCGGGTAGGACCCTCTACTGCTCCCACCATAGGCCACAGCTGTCTATGTCCAGCCAAGGTCTGGAGTAGGTTGCAGCTCTTCACCTCACTGAAGCAGGCTGGTGGGCAGCCACTCTGCCTCCAGCAGTGGGTAAACTGGGGCAGTCACTGTCCAACCCGAGGCCAGGAAGTGTGGGCTAGGGAAAGTGGGGCTACTGCTCAGTGATGGGGCTGACCAGCGCTGTGAAGTGGCATCACACATGGGACAGTTCAGGAGTGCTATGTCTGGGCTGGGGGCTGGGATGCAGGCTGGCCTGGGGGCAGGCAGACTGGCCAGCCTGGGTGCAAGGCAGGACAGCACCTGGGGTTGGTAGAATTGCATGGGACTAGAGGAGTCCCGAAACTGAGGCAGACTGGCAGGTGAAGGGCGGAGTGGGGCAGGGCTACGGCCAGATTTATTTTTGAAGGGCAGTGGTGTCCCCTGAGCCTTGGGCTGCATTCTCTAAAGTCCTTGCCTTAATCTGGCTTTCCTAATGAGTCCAGAAATGTGTTCCATAGCTCCTTGATAACTTGGGACTAGATATTTTAAAAGTATGTAGATACATAAAGATGTGGATGAGTACCTAGAAGGATTTTCAGAAGTGCCTATGTGCTCAACTCTTATTCTGATCAGTAGAAATTAGGCACTTTGGAAAAGCCCACCAGGTTGCTGAATAATTCTGAAAATGTAGCACTGGACTTAAAATGGAACTTAAATACTTTGGAAAATTTTACCCACAGTATCTAGAAACTACAGTGATGGGTGCATAAAAGTCTCATTAGATCAGTAGGATAGATATGGCCTGCATAAAATAATAAGTTTAAAAGGTCAGGGGCCAAGGCCAATATTTTCAAAAATACCACACCTGCTGGTAGTATGCAAAGATTTTGCTGGTCAAATGAGCCCTCTTGAAATCAATGGAAAGACTCCCAAGACTCAGTAAGTTGTGGATCAGGTACTTAGTTTTTGTTCTCTAGTACTCCAGCTGAGAAAGAACACAAATAGCAGCTGGAGATGAAATGAAGGGAAACATACCTTAAATACCTTCTTAATATTACTCTTCCATGTAACCAAACTCCGTAAACTTGGTCTGTCACATTAGAGCCCAATCTTTCAGCTCTTAATGACGGCCCTTCTGCACAGTGGGCTCCATGGCAATCGATGAAGTTGTATTGATTCAAAGAGTTGTGAAGACCTGCTCAATCAATGGGAGATTACCTCTCTGGTCGATGTCACCTCCCTGAAAGAAGGAAGGCCTCGGTGATGGGATAGCAACTCCCATCAATACAGCCCTGTGAAGATGCCGTACTATGTCAGTGTAAGTACATGGATGGGAGATATGCAAGCTACATTATGTGTATAATGTATCCCATTGACTTCTGCAAGTGTAGACCAGACCTGAGAAAAAATTTCCAAGGACGTCAGTGGGAGTATTGTCTGAGTAAGGGCTACGGAACTGAGCCCCTAAATACAGACTTCAAAAGCCTTCTAAAATACCTCTCCTTAGAAGTCCTATTGTATAGGTCCTCTGTCATGGGATGCACATCTGTGCACCCCTAAGTTATGATCTATGTAGCTTTTCTGTTCACTTTTGCAATGTAATTGTATGGTTTGATGCCAAGGATGCCATGCAAGGTTCCCTTCTGAATGCTCTACCTTATTGTTATGGTACCATATTTCCTGCAGCATCATGTACGTATACAGATGTGAAGCATGTTACATGGCTCTGATCATGAGGTCTGTCTCTCAACAGAGAGACTGGAGAGGTACATGACAAAGACAATGCAAATTGACTTCTGTGGCTCACCTGGAACAAAGAAAGTCACCTTGGCCCAGGAGGAGGAGGGCTGAGGGGGGATTGAAAACAAGTACAGACACTTCGAATGATTTGGGACTTTTTGCCAGAGAAATTCCATGTTGAAGCATCCTCCAACTTCAAGCTAGATCTGGGCTCTGCCTAGTATTTGGCAGAGACTGGCTGTAAAAACATCTGTCAGCTGAACATCTTGTGAGTAATCTTGGACTATGAGGTTAGGTTAGGTATTATTGTTTGATCAGCATGCATTTTATAGCTTTTATTTTCTTGTGGTAACTCCTGATTCCCTTAATAAATGACCGTGCATTGATTTACTATATGCTCACTTAAAATCGGGTTCTAATCAGTAAACTAGTTTGTTTTATCTAGAGCTATATGGACTTTAACGGGTGTGACTGAGTAGAGCTGCATGTTTTCATTTCTTTTTCAAATGAGTGAACCTGTCCATGAGCCTAACATTGATTGCAGGAAGGGTCCCAATATCTGTAGGATGGTAGTTCTTGGTGTGGCATGTAGGAGCTGGGGGTGGTCGCTGAGGGACTATCCCCTAAGTAGGTGGCAAACACATACTCAGTGCCTGGGACCAATTACATGCAGGAGGCTGGTGTGAACTGGTTCAGGAGTGAGTGGTCACTTGACACAGTGAGTAAGTCGGGATTCAGGACTGAAGTTCACGGACCTGGGTGGGGGGTCACAATGGCACACCAGATCAGATTCTGGGAGGGGAATGTCACACCCTCATGTTAAATAATATAGTATTATCAGTGTTTTCCATTTTCAGATCTCAAACTGATACACCATCTTCCTACAGTGTTTCTCACATTACTTTTAGTATATTTTGTACTGCCATCATGATACTTCTGAAAGTCTCACTGATATGTAGCAATACTAATATTTATTTGAAACTTGATTATATCTATACATCCAGAATTATGGAATAACAGGGCATACTATTTTCCCTATACACTTACAGTATAGACCATGTTTCCCAAGGAAACTGTACGGCATAGTTTATCAATGTGTAATTCACATCCCTCTCTAGAGAAACAAATCCGGCCCCTAGTTAGATGCAGCTAAAAGAACTGTTTTAGTTCACGGGAAAGAGACATGTAATTTTGGTGTTAGATTCTAAGTTTGATCCCGTCTAACAGCCATAATGTCTTCATGTAGGCAGCCTGTTATGTCTGTATAGTAAGATTGCTACATATTGTGCTCACCATTTCCACTGAACAACTACTGCCGATATAGTGGTACCTCACATAGCTCAGTATTTCTGTACCCATTTTTTAAGAAGTCTCTATGTCAAGCTATGCAGCAGTAGTCTAAGAACATATCAAAGTATTCGAAGAGACTTGTACTTCAACTTCAATATAGCACAATTTGAAAATGGAACTGTCAAGTGAAAAAAGTCAGAAAACACAGCAGTAAATTGTTAATCTGCTTTCTTTTTTCATAAAGCAGTCCCATGCCCTAAAAGCCAAAGACTAGTTACAAAAGCGATAATTACAGGAACTTAATTTTCACATCCAGATCCGAATATTGGTCAGTGCTTGGCAGTCTTGACTCAATTCCAATTTGCATGTTTCATAAAGAAAACCACCACCACAAAAAGTGTCATGGCAGCTGAGATGAGATGCATTATTGGTAGAGCTGGTTAAGGGGGAAACCAGCCCTATGGCAGCCTCCTCTATGTTTGGTTCCAGTTTGTGCTATCTTTGTCCCCATTTCAAAAGCATTAAAATGGCCCAGAAATTTAAAATGAAACTTTAGCAGTCTGCAGTAAATGGACATGGGAAAGGAAGGAGCTGGATATGACACTTTGTACTCTGCTCACCCTTTTCAATGTGGGTCTTTCAGTTCATCTGAGATGTATGATCCCTGACTGTGCCAAAAGCCCAGTGATGCACACCATAGTAAGAAAAGGGCAGAGTGCCAGACTTCACTGTAAATTTCTTTCCTTATATCAGTTTAAGGCAGACCATTACTCTTATTTTAACGGAGCTGTGTATACACCATACAGGACTCAAGAGAGTTCCTTGCCTAACCTCTCTCCCCATATCCATTGCTCTCCCTCTTTTAGTTTTGCCCTCTTACTTTCACTGCTCTTTTAAAATTTACACATATGGCATCAAATGGAGATCACGTGACACTGATACGATTCAGAGCTCTTTCCAAGGTAAAGAAAGTAAGATAACTTCATTTTTGTGAGCTCAAACTTCATGTTGTGTCTAACCCTTCTGAGGAAATTCCCTATGAGCAGGTCTCCTGAAACGGTAAATACTTTCATCTCCTTCAATTTTTTATTTTACAAAATAAGTCATTGGAAAACAAGTTGGACTATATAAATATTGTCCTTTCTTTTTTTCATCAATCTAGAGTCATGAGAACGGAGGAATGAATTCTGAAAAAAGTGAATGCGGGTTTTTGCTTCAGGATTTTAAATCAGTGAGGGCCATAATCCCTTGTACCAATTTGAAAATTTATCCCTCATTAGTGTCAGTGCTTCAGCTATAACCCTTTCTCTGTTACCAGTCAATGGAATTAATCTGTCTCTTGAATGCAACATACTTCATTTATCCTGCTGGCTTGATAAACCATTGTGTTGCACTATAATAGTGTACCACTGAGTGAGCCAAAATACTGCAGAGCCAACTGCTACATTAGGAAGATTTCCTTCTCTAGTGCATTCTTTGCAAGCAGCTCAAACCCCTAAAGCACCATATCCACAAAAACCCTCAATTCCCCTTGCTTTGATTTCCACACAGCCTCCAGGCTCTATGTTTTGGACATCATCCTTCTAGCTTTGGAAGAGTAGCCCACACCAATGCCATTCCACAATCAGAGAAATAACAGTGTTTATTGTCAAGTGACACTCCCTCCCCGTCCCCAAAGGGCTGATACTGCTGCTTCTGGTGGCAGATTTTATTTAATTAAGTTCTATTTTTAGATGCAAAAAGATCTTACTTCCAAAATCTCTTCTTTCTTAAACTTCAATTTATCATCACAACTTTATTATTTCTTTCACTAGATTTCTGCATAATTGTGACTGCACAAAGCCAACCTAATTACAGGACACAATTGCTGTTTAGCATCATCAGTAAGTCCTATAGAAGACAGCCAATTGACTTGTTCACGACAGCACAGAATTAAATGGTTCCCTGCACAGAGAGCCAAGCACAACTCAGTCTCCAAGATGAAAGTATTCCACATTTCCCAGTCTACTCTGGGAGGAAAGAATGGAGATTCAGCATAACTAGTTGCTAAAAGCAGGAAATTATGGGCACACTTTAAATTAAAACAGAACTGAGGTAATGTTTCCCATGGAGTTGCCTCCAAGCTATAAACCGTCCTGCTTTTTATTAGGTTTCCACAATTCTCTTAACAGGCTCCTACCATTCCTCAGCAGTATAAGAAAAATCTTTAAGCAGAGACATTGATCTTTTCTTCTTTCCTCTGAAACATGAAACCTATTTATTATTACACAAGAATAACTATGAACACATAGGAAGCTGTGAGTGCTTTGTGAGTTGATCACTTTACTGCTTCTAAAAGCAGCAAGTATTTTTGGATATACAGCAAACTTTCTTGCGGACCATTTTCTGTGGTATATACTAAAATTGTACTCACCAGATACTACAAGCTATTCTCTGCGTGTGTACTCTTGCGCCTATATAAAGCCCTAGTTAAGTCAATGGTGCTCCACACAGGGGTCGGCAGAGAAACTTGTTGGCAGACAGATTTTTAAAATTAGATACTGATATCTCTGTTTATAAAATATTGCTATTCCTTAGAATTCTGAAGGCACCTACCACAGCTAATACCATTTTGCAACACAGGCTTTAGCATAGTTTCCTGCCATACTTTCATAATTATGTTGTTACTTTCATCTTCACTACCAGGGAAAAATGTGTGTTGGAATGGGAATGGCCATAGTCATGCCAGAGAACCATGGAAGGGAGTGGTTATATTTGTAGACCAGATCCTCTGCTGAGGGCAAGGACCTCTTGAAGTAACTGGCAATGAGGAGTTCAAGGGCAGCTTTCAGTCAACTTTCAGGTTCCCTGAGACAGTTTTCCAGTACCATAGAACACTTCTAAGGGGGCTTTAACTTGTGCCAGTTGCCTACAAATCCAACAGTTCATCCAAGGGTTACCAATGCACCAATTAACCTTTCTTGCAGCCGCTTCATATTGGTGACTCATATTCAATTTGCGATCCACTATAACCCCAGATCCTTATCAGTAGTACTACCACACCTAGGCATTTAGTCCCCACTTTGTAGTTATACATTTGATTTTCCTTTCCTAAAAGAAGTACTTCACAGATACTTCTATTGAATTTCATCTTGTTCAATTTAATCCAATTCTCCAATTTGTCAAGGTCATTTTGAATTTTAAACCTGTCATCCAAAATCACTTCCTTTCTCTTTGCTTCAATTTACCCATCTGTAAAATGATAGCAGTCTTTTTTATGAAGTGCTCTGAAAAGCACAGTAGGAGAGGAAGGTATTGTTATTTTAAATAAGGGAACCCATATCCTATACAATAAGACATGAAGTAAGAAAAATGAAAGGCAAACCATAAGGTTTAAATAGCGTATAACGAAAAAGGGAAAGAATGTGAAACTTGTCTCTTCATACATGCAAACTCTATTGCAGACTCTCCTTGGAGCTCAGACTTCAAAGCACACAAAGAAATGAAGTGGGACACTTCATTATCAAATGTTCATCAATTGTCCTAGAGCAGGAAATCCTCAGCAATGGTCAGCCACCATCCAATGGCATTTAACTTACCAAATGGTAATCCCTGCTGTGGGAAAGACAGCTGAAGCAGCAACTCTGTACCACTACAACATTCAAAAGGTCTCTTCCAATAATTTGCTGGCATTAACATAGTTCTGCCCATGATGCTACGTGTGTTTGATTAGTGCCATGAGGCATCTACACAAACAAGAGCTATGACACTAAAGCTCTAAAGGTTATGTCAACTGTGTTTCTTCTACATCTACTATGCACCTAACGAATACTACTAGTGCCAAGTGCAGGGAATTCATTTTAAGCTATATATCCATAAGCCACTTTTTTATTTATATTGTGTTACATCCAAACTGCAAATTCAGACTATGATCTCTTAGGGGAAAGGATTTCCTTTTTTGTGTAGCATGCTGTTCATTGTGGTTCCTGTTTATTTTAATGCAAAAGAGGCCAGTCCCATAATTAGGTTAAATCATTTTCACATTTGCAGCTTTCCTGCTGCTAGAATTAATTACTCTTAAAGGCTATTTCTTTAAATGGATTTTTAAATCTCTGAAAAGAGCATAAATTAACTCAAATAAATTCCATTTTTTCAGCATGGTATTTGACCTAAGGACAAATGCACAACTACAATGTTATGTCAGTCACAACAAACAAAACGTAGTAGATGTCACCAGGTTCTAGTCTACTGAGTTGAATTTTAATACTCTATTCTACTGAACTGAGCTTGAAACGTAGTATTATAAGAAGCCTGACATAAATGCTTACATATACAGATAAAAGCAGAAATGCACTAAAGTCAAGAAAAATCCAAAGCCAGTTGATGTACTTTTCTTTACAAATTGTTGGTGCTTTGTTTTATAAGTAACTAACTTAGGTTCATATATTGCCCTAAATTCACGAGCTTCCCCTGCGTGTGAATTGGGCAAAGTATATATCTGTGTGCTCTTAGATATTCAAACTCATCACGGTTACTCAGGAAACACAGCCTGGGAGGACTTTTCATTGGTAAATGAACTGCAGGGCATCCAAATCAGCAGAGAAAAAGCAACAACTACGTTGGAGTGTGAGGTGGTAAGTTCAAAAGTAACAAGAAACATACACAGTGTAAAAATATACTGACGGCAGCATACACAGTGCAAAAATATACTGATGGCGGCAAAATCGCTGTCATCAGTGTGACCTTCCGAGTTTGACTGAGCACTTTGTGTAAACGCGCTCAATCAATCCAGAATTTGCCCTAGCAGCTCCAGCCCTGGAACTGGAGTATCAGTAAGCTGATGAAGACATTTCCGGTTAGCTTAGAGTAGTGTGTAGGGAGCACTTAGTAAGTCGTTGGGATATTTTACGTACTTTGCATATCTCCCGTCAACTGCCACTGAAAAGTGTGGCAAGTATAGACTAGGGTCAAGTCTAAAATGGACACATGAAATACTGGTATCCAACTAGCACAGCAATAGCTTTCTCTCTGGGAATTAGCTCTTTTTCTTTTTCAAACTTTTGAGTGATTCTCCTTCTGCAGTATTTGTACTGAACAACACCTGAGAGGTTCTCAGAAGATTTGCTTGGGTGTATTGGGACAGTCAGCAGATGAATATGCTAGTTGTAAATATTGCATCCAGGAGGACACCCATATGTCCCTAGAAGGACATATGCTCTTGTGCAATCCTCTTTTCAAGCTGTGCCAAATTAAAAAAAAAAAAAAAAAAGCCTATTAATCTAATATAAGCAGCCTCCAGTGGCATGCTAGAGTCCTGCTGAGCTCCAGAAACTAAGGATAAATTTGTGGCTGCACTGAAATAAATGACAAAACTCCCACTGACTTCAAAGGCGGCAGAATTTCACAGAACGCTCTCTGTAGCACTGGTCTACTGATAAGATAGATGATCTTCTCTACTGAAGGACTTTTTCTCACACTGCACTTGGGGTCCAGCCCCTACGCTGGTAAGGCTCCTACTGACTTCAAAGAGAATAATTCCTGAGGAGTGATTTCAGGATCAGGAATCACAAACAAACCAGAGCGTGAGCACAAGTCGTAGGCCGTCATCCTGCAAGCTCTTCCATGAAGGCAGAATGCCTGCATTCAGGCAGTTATGAGGAACAGGACCATCACTTGCATTGTGGCTGGGTTTACTGGCTGGTTTGTGACACTGAAACAGCACAAAGCAACTGGATCACACAGGTGAATCTGGTCTGCTGAATTTAATTAACTGGTCAAGGTGAAAGGCCCTGTCCATCAGTTCTTGTGTGTGGACCTCCATCAGACTACACATGAGGACAAACTGTCACCTTGTCCTTACTTGGCTATGTAGGAGAAGATGAAGAATAGGGCTCCCTCTTGCTCCCCTTCTCAGACTATGATGCCAGACCTGGGAAGCTACCTCCTGATGCTCCTCATTGGTGGATAAGTGGACAGGGAGGGGTCAGAGTGACAGGGAGTAGAATGATCCCTGGCTTTGTACCTGCTATTTACCAGCCAGAGTAATGGACTGTGTACAAAATGGGCAGCAAGCAAAGTGAGGGGCAAGAAGCGAAGGAAACTGCACTTTCTGAAGTTCCGAAGGGGTAGCCATGTTAATCTAGTTCTGCAAAACAAACAAGGAGTTTTGTGGCACTTTTAAAGACTAACAAACTTATTTATTGCATGAGCTTTAATGGGAGAAAATCCCACTTCACAGAGTTCATTCTCTGACCTGCTCCACAGTGGTGCATCTCTGTGCTGGCCCTGAGTCAGGGAAGATTGTAAGGTTCCATTACAACCATGAAGAGCAAGTGCAGCAGGATAAGATCCAGCGTGGCAAAGTGTTATTTCTGAAAGCCATTTTATGAGCAGATCTTTTCAGAAGAGTGTTTGTTTTAAACCTGATAATGGTTGATTCTTTTCTCTCTTTTTTTCACCCTTTTGCCCCCCTTAAAAATTCAGTTAACTGAAAATGAGAGCACTAGCTAGCTAAACTGACCTATTGATATAATCTGTCTGGGATTGTTGAGAATCTTCAAACCCACAGTCTCTGCTAACACCAGCATTTCTAGCCCCAGTTCCAGCATCTTTGTCTTTGCAGTTTACAACTTTGAGAAACCTATGGTTTTAAAATAAAAACCTTCTATCAGTCTGAATGACCTTCCTTGTTTGTTAAATTACACTAGAAAGGTCTCTGTGTGTTTTCAGTTCAAACACCTGGTTTCTCTGAGTTTCCAGCTGCAGCTGCAGCCAGTTTAAAGGCACAGAAGACAAAGGGGATAAGGTTGACGTTTGAGCTGATAGTGGTCGTTTCAACAATGACTGGAGGTATGAGATTCAGAGGTGATGGAAAATTTACCCTTTAAATAGCTCTCATGCTATTTTTCTCTTTATTTGGGTGCACCAATACGAGAAATCCATTGCAGCTAACAATGTCCAATCTATGTGGTTGTTTTGTCTACATAGTATTATTAAGCTATTCTATTCCAGTAACACACTTTGGATATATTGTGCATTATGTCACATACCATACAACAGACAGATAAGAATGTAAGAACTGATGATATATTATAACTTGTTGATCTTTCTGACTCAACGTCTGCAAAGGATCCTAGGAGTCAGACACAAATGATTCTGGGGCCCAGGTTAATGGGAGAAAATAGAAGCTGATTTTTAGCAACCTGGATGGGAAAAAATTGACATCCCCAGTCTAGAATATAGGGAGTAGCCACTGGCATTTAAAAAAAGGCAGATTTTTTTAAAATCTACAATTACAGATGAAAGAAGAAATTTCATGACGACTCCTATAAGGATGCATATGCTTTTTGTTTAAATCTGTAGTATAAAATCAGTCAGGAGGATGTGGGGAAGTACTGCATTCTCTGACTGTTACTCTTACAGACAGACACTGCTAGTGTGTAACATAGCTGCCAATCCACTTCCTGTTGGACTAACACAGGTTTGATATCCCTGAAGTGTATTCCAGAGAATTTAAGAGCAGGAAGTCAGAATTAATACAAAAGTACAAAGGACAGGCAAGGAAAGCAATAAATAGCACAGTAACTGGAAAAAAATTAAAGAGAAGAAGAAAAGCTGGAAGTAACTTACAGGAGCTGAACTGTTTTTCACTGTGACACTGGGGGTCGTAGCACGAAGTGCTCCACTCACTCCATGGTAATATTTGAAGCAGATCTTTGTTTCAGCTAAACAAGAAAATGATTTTACATTAGAAATGTTACCAGGAAGAAGTTTTATAATCTGTTGAATTTAGGATGTATCATGTCCATTCAAGAAGACTAGAGGACAGATGAATTGAAAATTTGAAGCCGTTTGTCTCAATTTGATGGTCAGGCTAGGCTAGGCTACTGCAGGTAGCTTCCGGGTTTGGTTTCCTAGGTTGTCCTGCATGAGATGAAAAAGTTTGTTCGTTCCCTGTGTTATATGAGAGATTAGTTATGAACCTCTTCTGAGCAGTCATTACCAGTTCTGTAAAGCCATGTCTAAAGTCTGCACAACATGGTAAAGATTACATTGGGCTAAAATTAAAAAGGGACAAATCTTTCATCATTCAGGGGATAAGTCAACTATTAACTGATGAGGTCAGAAAGACTATATCTACGCTAGCAAATTAGTCCGGATTAAGGAAGCTAATTTGGTCCCTGTCCACCCTAGGCTTTACCTAGTTCAAATTGAAAAAATTTAAGCTTAGTTCAAACTTAGAAATTAGTTCAAACTAGCATGATGTAGCCATGCTAGTTCAAACTAAATAAATTTGAACTAAGTGGTTAGTCTGAACTAACTGCGTTTTTTAGTTTAGTTTTAGTTAAAAAGTTAGTTCGAACTAAAAAGCCACAGTTATTTTGAACTGACCGGGCACTGCTTAGTTAGGACTAAGCAAGTCCAACCTTAGCTTTTAGATGTAGATGCAGCCAAAGAAACTTTTATCATGGACAGATTACACCATGCTTGTACATTATGAGACTCTCTGAAGCACGCTGGTTCTAGCCAATGTCAAACATAGGTCCTGTACTAGACAGATGGCCGGTCTGATCTAGTATAAGTACTCCTGTGCTAGAGTATTTTTCACAAACAGTGCTAAGCCATATCTTCTCTGAGTCTATTTCCATTGGCTTCAATGGGCTTTGGATCAGATCATTGGGATCTTTACTAGTTCTGACAGGAGCACTAGCCAGATGATGAGCTGGTGGTAAGCAGTGTATTCTTTGCAGTTTTGTTGTCTCTTAGCTGAATGTACTAATTAAAAGAAGCCCATCTCCATTACTGAATCAAGACAGAAGTAAAGAAATCAGTTTGACTTTTAATTACTGCTATCTAGTCTAATACATGATGTGTGACAAGGGAAAAAGGTACCTTCCAGTCAGCTTCCCTGAACTACCCAGAGCCCAAAGGGTGACCAAATTTTCTTGCCTTCCCACTGGACCCCAGATTGATACTATGTGAACACCTTGCAAATATGTTTTTGCTAAACTGGAGAATACTGTGGTTAACCTCTGCCCTTCAACAACCCCATATGGTAGTGGAACAGCCTTTTCAGGAGCAGTTTTTCTCAATCACTTTTTTCCAAGAACTACCTTCCACTTGTCATTTGTACAATTACAGCACAGTCAGTATTAGGCGCTCAGATACAATGGTACTGAGGACCTTATAAGTACATTGCTTTGTACATGGCAGGAATAGGTGCTAAAGTGGAAACACATAATTTATTGCTTAAATACTATCACACCTCATTCCCTTTCTCTGTTGTTGGACTTGATCTGTCCAGTATTTACCATCAAGCACTATGTTTATTGTCATGAATGGTACTTCTGAAATCAATGGAACTGCTCATATTATCAAGTGTTATGCTGGTAGCAAATATTTGTAAGATCAGGCCTCTAGATTGCAAACTCTTGGGGAAACAGACCTTTTTTTTTTTTTTTTTTTTTTTAATTTGTTCTGTAGACTTAGATACTCCTCAGCCAAATTCTGCCATCTCTTTTTACAAGACCCCACCGAAGTTGTCAGGCGCTGTGTTTCCTCTGAGGCCTTTTCTGCACTAGAAGTTTTGACAATGAGAGTCAGCTTTTGTGGGAAAAACAGTGCTAGCATAGACACTACACTCCCCTCTTTGCTGACAAAGCTGCTCTGTTTTGCTGATGAAATAATACCACCAAAATGAGAGGCATAGGACTTTTGTTGGCAAAGTTAATGCAGCAGAGTACCAGTATAGACACTCTGCCTCCTGATACTGGTGGCGAGCTATGTTCCAAAGCAGCAGTCATGTTAGTCTAGATCTGCAAAATAAGCAAGGGATATTGTGGCACTTAAAGACTAATACATTTATTTATTGCATGATCTTACATGGGAGAAATCCCACTTTGTCAGACACTTTGAAAATGGGGGACCTTACAGAATGGGAAGAAAATAAATGCAGGGAAGTGTAAGTCATGGGATCAGGTCATACTGTAATAGCAAATCACAGCAGTTGTTAAGATTCAAACACTGGGAAACAGCACATAGAGGAAGGTGAGCTGAGATCTTATGAGGGTATCTTTTGAGCAGATATGTGGGCAAAGTTGGCAATGTGGTTTGTTGCAGGGGTATGTGCTTGCTTTAAAGCTTCTGTTGTTAGGTTATGTCTGTAGTTGCCAGTGAGTATCTATGGTAACTCCTACAGGAAAAGTCCAAGAAAGAAAACAACAGAACACCACTGATCATCCCATGCAACCCCAAAGTCTGATCTCCACAACAGATCATTAAGGGCCTACAGCCTATTCTAAAAGATGACCCTTCAGTCCCTCAAGTCTTGGGAGACAGACGTCTCCTCATCTACAAACAGATCCCTAACCTTAGATAGGTCTGCAGTTGCTGGTGAGTAACAACAGAAACATTAAAGCAGGCACATGCCCCTGCAAACAACCCCACTGCTAATTTTGCCCCCATATCTGCACAAAAGACACCATCACAGGAACTAATCAAGCCAGCTACTCCATCAAGGGCTCATTCACTTGCTCATCCACCAATTTGATTTATGCCATCATGTGCCAGAAATGCCCCCATACCTTATACATTGGACAAACAGGACAATCTCTGCACAAAAGAGTAAATGGGCACAAAACTGACATCTTCAAAGCATCTGACAAAGGGGGATTTTCTCCCATGAAAGCTCATGCGAAAAATAAATCTGTTAGTCTTAAAGTGCCACATGACTCCTTGTTTTTTTTGTTTTTTTTTGTTTTGCTGGACTAGACTAACATGGCTATCCCTTTGGAAATCAGAAGTCACAACATTCAAAAACCAGTAGCTGAGCACTTCAATTTTCCTAATCACTCTGTTGATTGTTTGTTAACAACTGTGCTCAAGCAGATGGGTAACACATCAAGACTTCGAAGAGAAACTGCAGAACTGGAACTGATATGCAGATTCAATTGTGTGAAAGCAGAATTAAATCATGACCATGGATTCATTTCCCATTACAATAGGTGACTTGACCTCACCTTCCTCCATGTGCTGTTTCCCAGTGTTTGAATCTTAACAACTGCTTTGATTTGCTGTTACAGTATGACCTGATCCCATGACTTACACTTCCCTGAATTTATCTTCCTCCCATTCTGTAAGGTCCCCCATCTTCAAAGTGTCTGACAAAGTGAGATTTTCTCCCACAAAAGCTCATGTGATAAATAAATGTGTTAGTCTTTAAGTGCCACAGGACTCCTTGTTTATTTTGGTGGGAATCTGTCATACTAATCAATTTTGCTGCTCTAACAAAGTAGTGAAATTGATAAGTAAGGGTCCCTGACAAATAAGCTGCCTGGGGCTCTCTAGGGTCCTGAGCTGCCCACCCTACCAATGGGGGACCTCTGGCTGCAGTGCAGTCTCCAGCCACTGGGAATGGAGAAGCCATGGTAGTTGAGAGCTGAAGCTGCCAGACACAGAGGACCCTGGCAGCTTCAGCCCTCTGCTGCCAGGATTTCTCTGTCCCCAGAGACTTCAGACCACAGGTGCTGGGGATGGAGGATCCCTGGCAGCTTCAGCCCTCTGCTGCTGGGGCTCCTCCATCCCCTGGCCATTCCTGGTGGCTTTAACCCCCTGTTGCTGAGTACTAGGGAGCCCTGGCTGCAGCCACTGGGGCTTCCAGGTCCCCAACAGCATGGAAGACTGCCATCGAGGCTCCTGGGTCCCCAGTGGCAGGGGAAGAGGCTGCTGCAGCTCCTCTCTCCCCAGGGACAGAGTGGCCGCACCAGTGACAGGAAGAGCACCTCTGCTGCCAGGGATTGGGAACCTGGCAGCTGAAGCTGAGCTCCCACCAGAACCTCAGGAGCCCTGGACGCTGTAGCAGCACTGCAGTGCCTAGGTCCCCAGTAAGGATGGGGAGGAGCAGGGAACCTGACCTCTCAGCACCCCCACACTGCCTGTTTTGTCACTGGAAGTGATCTTAGTGAGGACTCACTCCACTGACAAAACAATAGCTGTGTTTAGACTACCCACTGCTAAAATTAGCATGGTAGCTGTCTGCCAGCAAAACTTTTGCTGGCAGAACTCTGTAACATAGACATAGCCTAAGTGTAGAATCTTTCAAGGCTAGATTGCAGTGACTATAATAGACATGACACCCACTTTCAAAGCATTGCAGTTTCTCACCTAAACAAAGAAAAATCATTCTACAACAGATGTGCATTACAAGTCTCTAGAAACATCTCATATCATAAAAATCATTTCATTGCATCACTGCCGCCTAGCACATAGGTACATGGGGCAAAATGGAATTCCGCTCCATCCCATTACATTTTGCAGTGCAGTGGTGTAATAAACGCAGGCCCCAGTCGCTTAATCCATGCATAAAAGATTTTCTTGCATATGGACTTTTTCTGACTCATGAGGAAGAGAAGAAGAGCAAGGTCAGTTGCAACACACAGAGCTCTCTTCTGGTTGGGAGTGAAACCTATTGAAAAATTTAGATTTTCCATAGACAATCTTCTCTGTCATGGAATTCTGTGTCTTTAAGGGAGCTAAGGAAGTGTGGCAGCATAAGTCCACCGAAGCTATGCCATTAGGAAGGTGAAAGGAGTCTCTGAGGTCCAAAGGCAGTATAGGCCTCTGCATGAATGACCTTGGTTGCTTGTGGACCCTGCAAGATCTCCACTGAAGTTTGGGGATACATATAGTCTGTGAGCTCAATCTCTATTTATTCTCTGAGCAGGAATAAAAGTTCATGACTTCCAGTAGCATCTGTGGGAAACTCTTCAAGGAGAAATTAGTCATTTTCACCCAAGACCTGCTCCCCCAGGTTTTTCTGTGAGTGGGGACAATCTAAGATTGTGTTAGGGCAGAGGTGCCAAACACCCAGTACACAAATCCCTTACATCTGTTCCCTGACTGCACTTGGCAGGATCACACTCTCTCCCTAACAGAGGGAAAGAGAGTGTGTGGTTTTGCAGACCCAGTTCTCTGCAATGCCACAAGAGTGTCAGGTCTCATGACATCTCAGATTGCTGGGTATGGTAGACTGTGCTCTGCAAGATCACACTCTCTCCCTAACAGAGAGGTAGCACAGAGGTTAGTTTCATGTACATAGTACTCCGTGATGCCATGGGAGTACCATAATCTTTTGAGTTACAGTAGGTATGACCCACTTGACATACATTTAGGTCAAATCTGGTCTGCCACAGCAAATGAGTTTGACACCCTAACAGTTAGGGTAATTGTACAGTGCATTAAACAACTGGCTGGACAACACTTAGAGGCTAAACATAAATCGTTTGCTGGCTGGACAGCCAATGGAAGCAGGTAACTTGACCTCTCCACACAAAGTTTAAATCTAGGGATAATTCACTGCCTGCTATACACTGAGTCACTTTCCCTATAGCAGCTTTCCAAAGTGATCAGGGAACTCTTAAGTAATAGCACTGCCTTAGTGTTCTTAAATAATATTCTGTACTAGCCGTACAGTATTTTCTCCCTCTTTTTCCTCTTGTTGTATAATTAATATAATCTTGTAGGGTTCAAAAGAGAGGTCAAGACATTAGTCACTTATAATCTTGACATCATAATCTAGTTATCTTGACAATCAAGTTAATCTTGACATTATAATAATTAGTTGCACACATTCTTCACATTATAATAAAGACATTAGTCACCTATAACCTTGTAGGATTCATAACAGAGGTCAAGACATTACCTAGACAAGCTGCTTGGTCCCCACCACCATGACTACCACCCTGCCAGAGTAGGATTGTCCCCAAGAGTATATTTTAATAGCCTTTCCCTTTAAAATTCCATCTTTCCTTGTTGTCTTCATTCACTGCTTTAGTGTTGTTTGCTAAGCTTGCACTGAACTTCTTTTCTCTTCCCTCAGAATTTCATTCATTCTTATAATCCCCCATTTGTCTCCTGCTCAATGATCATTCTGCCTTTAGAAGCTTAACTTCCATGAGAACAGCAGATTTATTCTCTTGGATATAAAATGTAACGTTGCCAAGATTAATTTGGTTTCCACTACTAGATTATGAAACCTCCCAAACTCAGCTGCTGGGGAAGATTAAGCAGCACTACTCTGAAGGGAGACAGGACATCTCAGTGTGTGTTAATGTTTGGTGTTTTCATTCCTGTTCAAAAGGGAGGTTTGATAGACATAAAACACTTTAACAATCTGATTGTAATTTACTCTGATAACATTTTCTGTTTCAGTTTAGCAGCACCATGACTAAGTATGAGCTAAGCATTTTTGAGAGAAAAAAAGACAGCTTCCAAAACCTAGTGATTTATGAACAACTTAAACTATTACAATAAAATGGCTGTTGCTGATATCAGACAGTGTTCCTGCGCAAAATATTAATGTTGTACAAATGATGATAAGTAGGCTGTTCAGGAGACAGTGATATTGAACATAATGAGAGATAAAAAACTGAAGGAAAACAACTATGATGTGACACAAAAGCAGCTTACCATAGAAGTCATATAATCAATACAGTACACAATTTGTGATATTACAGTGTGGGCCAATTACCACAGTACAGTCTTTAATTACTCCAGTCATTGCCATTGATCATTACAGGTGGAAATGTATAGAAACTAAGATCCTAAAATTATGAGCTGTTACTAGGACCACCATAAAGAAAAAAAATAGAGGTCTAAGAGAATAAAACCCCACAATCAAATGGCTAGATTCCTTCAATAGCCAGAGAAAACTGAAAATGCTGAAGTCTTTTACAACACTATGCTGCTAGTGCAGTAAAAAGACTTCCCTCTCCCCCATGAATGAATGAAGAAAAGGTTCTATTAAATTAATATCAAATACTGACATTCAAGACATAGTAGTAAAATGGAGAACTTGATGGATTTGGATATAATTAAAATGTGTACAACAGGGAAGTCAATTATAAGTGATACTGCATTGGGCAAAATACTGTAAATTTCAGTGACAGTTCATCTCAGTCATGGGCAATCATGTTAGGAAAGAAAGGGGCTGCAATCATATTGATTCTCTTTAGTGTGAATGATAAAGTGAAGACTGGGACGAGGAACCAGGGGGTGAGGGATTGGGAAGATTGGAGGAGGAGGACAGGAAAGGAGACTGGGACTGGGAGTCACTGGAGACATGGAATATGGATGAGGAAGAGCTACTGAAGGCCAGGGTGAGGAAGAAACTGATTGGAAGAACACCTGAAAGCAGATAAGTGGGTCAGGCTAAGCAAAAAGATTGGGAATACAGAGACTGGAACAGGGTGTCTGATGAGGAGAGACTGGGTTGTGAAGCCTGAGGAGTGGAGACTAGCTAAGGAGTATGGAGCTGAGTTAAGAAACCAGTGGTGGGGAAGAGACAGGACTGATACAGGGACAAACTGGAGGTGGACACAGCAAAAGGAGTCATGCTTGGGTGGAATGGGACAGATGAGTCACCACTCACTACAGAACACGCCCCACTGCAGCTTGTAACAAAATCCTAAAATTTCTGACCTTCACCATTCCCCTCGTGTCAGTGAATATCATTGAAATTTAGGGTATGCCTAAACTGGCAAATTAGTCTGGATTAAGGAGGTTTAATCTGGACTAATTCAGCCCATGCCCACCCTAGGCTTTCCCTAGTTCAAACTAAGAAATTTCTTAGTTCAAACTAAGAAATGCTTAGTTCAAACTAGTAAGTATCAGCACTTAGTTCAGATATAAGTGTTCAATTCGAACTTTAGTTTGAACTAGGCGCGATGTGGACCAGGACTAATGCTTAGTTTGGACTTCTTAAGCTAGTTAGCTCGAACTAACCGCACGTTCTAGTTCAAACGAAGCATTACTTCAAACTAGAACGCATGGTTAATTTGAATTTAGAAGCACGAGGTTAGTTCGAACTCAGCTTGAACTTCTTAGTTCAGACTAACAAATCTGAACTAAGTTTGGCTGATGTAGACATAGCCTTACTTGCAAAGTTTCCCATCCCCTCTGTTTCTGGTCCCAGGCATGATGCCAAGAGGGGCTACTTGGACAAATTCTTTCCATGGTGTGCCTAGGAATCTCTCCCCCCACACTGCTTTAGCAACAACTTGCTGTATAGTAACTTTCCATGTGGAAACTGCTACAGCAGGACAGTCCCAGAGTGCAATCACCAATCCACATTTCAGGACTTTCACTGAACTGTGTCTGTGTCCATACAGGACATTGCTGCACAGCAAATTGGTGAGCTGTAGATTCATGTTCTGACTTACATGCAGTAATTTGTTTTGTAGACGAGTTCTCACAGTTGTTCAGTGGCGCATGAGAAAGATGTAAATTGCTTCAGTCCAGTTCCTCGAGGATAGGCGTCCACATCACAAAACCCAAACACCATATTTGGCAGCTAGTTTCACAACTAATATTGAGGCAGAGTTGAATGAAGTGAAACTTGTACTGCTGGTTCCTTCTGGTGGGATATAGGGAAATTTGGCTGTCAAACCAGCACCTTTCACAAATATTAAATGTGCAGACATATCTTTAAACAGAAGACTATTAGCACATCTGTAAATAGAAGCAGACCTAATTATTTACATTAGGGCAGATTTTGAGACCCTTATGTCAAGCCTTTTTTTTTTTTTTTTTTTTTTTTGGAGATGCATGAATAAAGGTATTGGAATGTAGCCTATTATGAACAGTTTATTTCCTAGAAATTTAGCAACCCTTTCCAGAATTATTAGCTGAAAATTGAAGATGAAAAGGACTCAGGTTTAGCTACCATGGCTGACATCAAATAATACCATGCTCCACTTATTTAAGTGGATCTATTCACTCAGCATCAGCAAAGATGACAGACTCTGGCCTCAGAAAAGTAAGATTCCCATGTATTTATTTAAATTTAAACTACAGTGATATCTACCTGTTCTCTCTTTACTGAATGTATTGCAGAGTGCTGACAGACACTGGTTTGCAGGCATGAAAACTTTTGTTTTTGATAATCACCTACCTGTCTTTCATTAAGGAAGGAAAAACAACTTGAGAGGCATTTAATTAATTACGAAGAACAAACTACAAGGGCTGTGCTGAAATCCCGAGTTTAATGAAATTCCATTGCCAACAGGCATGTAATGTTTCTTATGTAAATCAACTTAACTACGAGTTCTTCACTGTCAGCACCACCGAGCAGGCAATTTATTTTCTGGAAAAATGAAGTCAGAGCATTTTTAATTGTGTGATAGCTGACTAGATAAAAACTGGAAACCATGTCCAAACTTGGCTCGATGATCCCAAGTACTTCCCTAAACTCCATGAAATGTCGTATAAAACAAAACCAAACCCAGTTTAATCCACTTGTGAAAACAGATGAAGGAAAACACCTTACAAAATGAAATAATTGAAGCAGATTAAATTAACTCTTTTGTCTGAAAATTGTTTACCTACTTTATTACAAGTAACTCCTCAGATTACAATAACTGAAAGATATTAGAGAGAGAAAAATCTTTGTACTTCTGTTTGTTGTATAGATTTGACATAAAAGATTGTGTATAATCAGTCTCACTATTTCTCCTGAACAAATAAATTAGTCAGTTTCCTGGATTATGTGGGATTTACACACAACATGGAAAATGAGGTTGTTAAAAAAACAGTAATTGTAAAATCACTAAAATTGGCAAAACAAAATGAGTCCTATGGCATTTTTAAAGACTAACAAATTTATTTATCAGATGAGCTTTTGTGAGAGAAAAATCTCACTTTGTCAGAAACTTGAAGATGGGGAACTTAAGTTCTCTATCTTCAAGCATCGGACAAAGTGAAATTTTTTTCCACGAAAGCTCATCAGATAAATAAATCTGTTAGTCTTCAAAAGTGCTACAGGACTTCTTGTTTGTTTTGCTGGACCAGACTAACATAGCTACCCCTTCAGAATTTAAAATGGACAAGAGTTTCATTGGCAGGTGAATGTCACAAAACCACTTTTTGGGTTTTTTTGTTAAATTGAGTAGATTATAAATCGATTCAGTTCCTCCAAATACACCAGAAATGAGCATCCAATTTACACAATATGCTGTCTTCATTTATTTCAGTGCATTAGGGACAAATTCCACTCTGTTACACTAGACAAATTCTACCACTTATCATTAGCAGCAAAAATTTGTATCAAAAGCTTAATTCAGACTCTTCCAGCAAAGGCTAGCCACAGTTTCTGCTCTCTGTTCAACTAATCTGTATCCAAAGTCATTGGGTACATCCATTCCAGACTCTCACTGTTGTAAATGACATCAGAATTTGGCACTTGCCAAAAAAGACAAGATTTTCAGTTTGCTCTAAATGCTACCAAAGGTGGGACAGTGACTGCTCAGATACTGATGGATGCCAGTAAATACCCAAACACATCACTTTAGATGACTGAGAGAAACAAAATGACTCAGAAAGGTGGGATTGGCCAAAAGCAGAGACTGGGAACAGTACATGCACATCGCATGCTGTTACACTGATCAGTGGTCCTCTAACTCTCCCAGATATTGCCTCTACTTCAAGCTAAATGTGTCCTAGCTCCACAGCCAATGCACAGTCCCTCTTTACTTCTCCTAATGAGGAAGTAGCTAAAAGCCACAATTAAACATATACATATACAACCTTTAGGCACAGCTCTGAGCAATGGAGGATCCATGAGTTGCCCATCTCAGAAGTAACCTGGATGGCCTGTGCCTCAAAGATACACTTTTGAGTTGTCACAATTCCCCTTTGCTTGCCCTTGCTGTGGAAAGGAAGGGACAATGATATGACCTGCTGCAAGCACTGCTCTTAACAGCAAAAAATTAAGACATCCCTGTGCTGGCCAGTGTCTTGGAAGAACCAGTCAGGACTTTCCTTATTCCCTGCCCACCTGCTCTTAGAGGAAGCAAAAGTGGCCTCCTTAACCCTGGCATTCAAGTCCAATGTTCAAGAACCCCAAGCAGGGATTTAAAGAGGATTCTTAATCCTGTTGATCCACAGATGTGTGGCCCAAGACTCAATGTTGCCATTCCTGTAGTAATCCCTTATTCTTGTCATTTGATCATCTAACTCTAAAAGGCATGATTGATGAGGGTTGGATAGGAACAAAAAAATGCCCCTGTGAGTCCTTGCTTGTTTTAAATAGCCTCCTTTTCAAGATGTCAATTTATCAATGGTGTTCTTGCTTTTTACAGAGCCTGGTGTTCATGCTGATGAGTTCTTTGATGGCTGCTGAGCTCAATATGTAAGTGGAAGTCCTGTCCATATTTAGGGCACTTCCATGCACTAGCAATGCTCTGAAACTGAGCAGCAGAAGCTTTTCTCCTCTAATGTCAATAATAAAATTTGATCCAATCCACCTCACAATGCCTTATTCCATCTTCAAATTAACTCTGCCAACCAGAGTGGCATTGTGCACTCATTTCCCAATCATCCAGAAATTCCAATAGCTACTAAGTTGTCTTTGCAAGCATCCTGAAATCTGCACAACAGTCTGCCTCTCATTATAGACTATTTGCAAACTTCAGAGTACAGGACACTCTTTGGGAACCTACACATGCTACAACTGACTAACCATCTGAACTTAATGATAGTGTCCCTTTGTCTAGCCTCATTCTACCTCATCCATATGGTTCATTATCTTCACTTGTTAACGTCAATTTTCCAATTAGATTATAAAATCTTTGGATCAGGGTCTATGTTCGCTTTTTTTTTTCAAGTGTCTACCACAGTATGGTGACTGCAAAATTACTTATTTTTTCTTATGTACTGTAATCATAATGTGTAATACTAAATATACAATATACTTTCATCAGGGTTGGGGGGCAGGGGAGTTTTAAATAAGCCCTTATATAAGCAACAAGGTGTCAATACTATTAATAAGGAATTCTTGCTCTTGAAAAGAAAAGAAAAAATATTAAATGGTTCTCTCTATTATTCATTACATCACAGTGGGATTTTTAAAACATATATTCATCACACTTCAGAATCAGTCTACACAATTCTTATCTCAGCTGCACATCTCAGGATATTTTTAGCCTAATATTTCCATGACAACAATGAAAGAAATGGTCAATTTGAGAAGAAGGCTGTATTGGAGATGTGTAGCCTGAGGACTCTAGATAGTGGTGAATCCAAGTGCTTAAATTCTCTCCCAATTACCCATTTCACTATTGTATTGTTCTATGTTGCTATTATTTCTTATGATAACAGTTGTATGTGATTCTTGATGATTAAGAGATGTGCACAAGATGTTTTCACACAACAAAGACTGTTCACTGCTGTCATATTACAAATGCTATAATACAAATCAAAGCAGATGGGAAATTATTAATGACTTCAGATTACATTAAAGCTGATGATTATTCCTTTCCTCACCAGACCCCCACTGCAGAGTAACACTGAGTGGTGTCACAACATACTTCTGATACTTGGTGATATGCTATGTGCAGCAAAAGTTGGTGGCTAAGAATGATAGGTGCTTCATATTCTTTGTTTTCTAAGCTCTACTTCTAGATAACCAACGGGAAGTTCTGTACTTGGCCTGGTAGAGAAGATAGGTGCAACATCTAAAGAGTTAGTGCAGGGTTGGCAACCCCCGGCACATGTCCCAAAGATGGCGCACACACCCATTCTAAGCAGCATGGAAAGCTCCCAGCCCCGCGATGCCACTCAGCATGGCTGCAAGCATGCCACAGCTGCTTCTCCCTGCTCACCCCACACCCCCAGTGGGCCTAAAGCTGCAAAGTCCACACATGCGCCATGGCTGCTCCCCCCTGCCGTCCCCATCCCAAAGTGGGCGTGGGACAGCACATGAGAGCTCTTTCCCCTCTTGTCCCCACCCCTGGCACCTGCTGAGAATTGGAGGGGAGGGGCTGGCACGGGGTCCAGCAAAGGTTATCGACCCCTGGGTTAGTGGCAGAGAGACTATATTGGGAACTACCAAACTTCAATGTGATGCCTAAAGGGTCAAAAGAAGATTTTTTTAAGCTTCTCCTTTCTTCTCAAGGTTCCTTCAGTCCAGTACTCAAGATGCTTCTATGTCCACCACATTTTATGGTGGAAGCAAAGTCTTAAGGTCTGATTATGAACTCTGTTACACCAGTTTTAAGGCAGTGTAACTCTACTCAAAGCAAGGAAGAAACATGGCAGAACACTGGTGCAACATAATGGAGAATAAGATCCATACAATTTTGCATCTGTCCTAAGCTCCACCTTCGGCACTGGTGACGCTTTTGAGAAGCAAGGACAGATCCCTTCAGTTATTCCTCGTGTTCTGGCTGTTTGTCTATAGTAGGTACACAATTAGGTCTGCAACCTTTCATTACAGTATACGTTACAGAAAGAGAAAGCAATCTGGCAGTTAGATAGGTTATGTGCAGCCGTTGATGCATTGTAGTCAGAGAGATTTGTTTCTTATGCTCAGACTTGAGGAATTCAACATGTTGCAGCTAGGCATTCAGAGAATTTCTGTTCACAAGATCATTCTGCTTATATGCCACTGATGTTGCTTGTAATGGCAATTTCACTGCTAGTTTGGAAATCTTGGGGTACAAGATATCTATTAAGATAGTCAAGCATTATTTATAAATTGGCTCAAGAAAAAGTAGTGCAGCTATGGTTTGCATTATGGTTTTAATCTCCTTCACTCTCCAAATAACTCAGTAGTTGTCATATTAACACTTCTAACTTTTTGCACTCACGCATTCCATCTAAATTAATACAACAAAACCAACATACAGTAGCTTTAGCTTTAGGAAGATTTCTCAACTTGAGACTCTAATCACAAACGCTTTGAATAAGTGAATAAAAGTGTACAAAAATTGGGAGTAAAAATTCTATGACACAGATACTAAGTTTGTATTTATCAAGATAGCTCCACTCCAATTTACCCCTGGTGAGAATCCCTGTATTTCCATACAAGAATGAAAATACAATAGCCTGTAGTGTGACAAGTAAAATGGAAACTAGAGCTTTAACACAAGCATGTTGATATGGAGCCATAACTGGCCTAGGCTGTGTACCACAGAGCTGGAAACAAGACTTTATTCTCTAATAAAATACACCAAGCACTGTTCTTCACAGAGCTAATTAATCAGATATGCAAAGACCTGTGTATCAATCATTTGACAATTTCTACCTGGCAGCTATTTCAGTTTATCTGGCTTAGGTCATTAGCATCAAGACACACAACACAAGGAAGAGATATGAGCCACATTGGCTGGCAGTAGTTTTCAGCGCTACTTTCCTAATAATCATATCTTTTGTGCCTGCTTAACCTCATCCAAGCTGAAACTGTAGTAGTCACACAAACAGGTAAAGAGAGGAAACGTCCTTTTCCAGTCGCAGCTCAGGTCCTGATCCTGTGAGATGCTGAGCATTCTAAATTCCCACTGTATTTACTTTAGCAAATTCTGTAAGGAGACAACATATACAGTGATATGGCTCCTCAGTTGGTCTCACCAGTATCTAGTAGTTATTGGACAGGAATGGATAGTAAGGACTAATTCCAGCACCTACACTGACTCTGTCCATGACCTTCAACCCTCTGCTTCAGCTTCCTCGTATCTAAAATGATTATATTGATTTAGCTTACAAAGACAGTTCAGTGGACAGAGCCCTGGCCTAGGAATCTGAAGAGGTTGATTCCATTCCAGGCTCTACCTGAGACCTGTTGTGTGACTGGAGAAAGATTGCACCTTCCATTACTCTGTTTCCTCTAATGCAAAACGAAGAAGATATCTACCTTATGTTAGTGTAGATGAGAGAAGAATCTAGATCTTATACCCTCTATACACAGGATACAATAATAATGCAATGTAATCGACCATAGGATACAAGTAAATTCCTGCTGAGTAATATTCAGGGTCAAATTCTATACAGACTTTAACGAGATATTCTTTCAACCTATGCTGTGAGGGGACAAGATCTGGTAATAGCTAGCTAACTGAGTGGGATGCTGTGAGCTTTCATTCACATCTGTAGACAAATCGAGGGTCCACAGAGGTAAGGATTCTGCACTGATCCCCATAGGATTGCAGGAGGATAGGTCAGCACAGAATTTGGCTTTACCTACGATTGTATTAGGGTTCAGTCAGGTCTCAACAACAGCCATGTAAACGAAGATGAAAAAGTACATTTTATAGGCAGTTAAAATCCTGAGTTTATTTAGTTGTTACGGTGAAACAGTATTCTCTTAAATCATGTGTAATGTTAATTTTTATAAATCACCGCCCTGTGACCCTGTAGCCTACAGCTTGACAAATCCCACAGAGATGGTGCAGCATTCAGAGAAGCAACATATCCAGCTCATTGCCATGGGCTCAGCAAAAGAAGGGTTGGAAAGTATCATGGGCAATTATTGGTCTGATGGGCTGACTACAGAGGAATGTAAGCGATACACAGAACACTTTCAGAAGGGAGAAGGAGGGCTTTTGGGACCATAAATGATGATGTATAATTAATGATGATAACATACACATGTAGGGGCACGCACACTCATTAGCACTTGAACTAAAATGTTCCATAAATCCATTCACCCTGTATGTAAGAAAATAATTCTTTGGGCCAAATCTAGAGATGGTACAATTCTACTAATTTCAATGGAGTTGCAGCTGTTTACAATAGCTTTGATTTTGGCCCTTCAAGTCTAGTCCCACCATCCAGTCAGTCACGCCAAAGAACCTCATGCTCCTGGAAGGTGTTACTGTTACGCCTCAGAAACAGATTGTGCTAGCTAAGAGCATATTTCTTGTGTAGTATTTGCAAGTTACAGATTTCACTTTATTTAACAGGTGCAGAAATTCATCTACTATAGTAAATGAGCACAGGGTGCTCATTATTATTACGCCTACCTGACAAGCAGTTCATCTTTTCAGTATGATATTTTTAACAACTGAAAAAGAAGAGGAATCAAACAGAACTACACATGAAAATCTGATCTTCTAGAAAAGGAGCACAGGAAGTCTCTGCTTAGTACTGAAGAAGGTTCAGACTATTTAGAGAGGTGGGCTGAAGGTGGGACAAGTAATACCCAGAGTAGTATTCGGCAGTGGATTTTTGGGGGGAGCACATTGTTTTTATTTTTAAAGACACAGGTCCTTGGCTGTTGCAAATTGGCATAGCTCCACTGGGCTTAAATAGAGCTATTCCAACATGATTCCAAGAATCAGGTTTCTTATTTTCAAATGTGGGTGTCTTAAGAGCACATGTAGTATCCATATCTGAACTCTCAAGTGAGTACTTAAGTCTGTTGCACAGGTATTCAGGGATAGAATAAGACTGTCTAAGCACTAATTAGGTCCTTGGAATACAGTTTATCAGACTAAGGTGGTAAACAACCTTCTGCAAAGGATGAATTTTACCATATGCATCCAAGTACTAATTTGAACATCAAAATACAGGAGCTGGATTAACGGGCTATTAAAGCCCCAGAAGACATAAAATGTGTTTTCATTTTTATTATCTGATAACAGTGCCAACATTTTTAGCTTCTTGTTAACTGCTACTGTATTCTGTACAATATATCTATTACATCAGTGAGGGGCCTGCAAGGCACATTTGTAGGTAATTGTGACATACTTGTGTACCAAGGACAGAGTCATTTTCTTACCTCCTACCTCCACTAAGAGTGAGTCTTGCTTGTGCTTGATGACACCACCAGCTGTTAGCCACCCATATGCCTTCCTCTGGGCAATGTCAGCCCTGGCTTTGCTTTGCTTTGCTGTATAACAAGAGGTGCCCCACAGTCCAAAAGCCTCCTTAAAGCATTCCTCTGTGATACCTATCCCCTGTCACTGATTACTCACACAAATATCAGATCTGTTGTCCCCAAGGGAACAATGCATATCCCAGCCTGTTTGATTCCATTAAGGATCAGCACTTTGCTTAATAGCACAGCACTCAGCAAAAACAAGAATAACGTTATTGTCCAAGCCCAAAGATTCAGGAAACAGTGAGAAAGAATACTGAAAACAAATGATTACTTATAAAACAAACTCATAACATGCTTTCTAGAGACTAAACTAACTATCGGGTTAACCTAGTGTCTAAAAAAATGAGGCCCATCCAAAAGTCTTTTACAGTGCCTTTGACCAAGGCTGGCTGCGATCCCGTTTACAGAAATCTAAACGCACTTCCTGTTTTCTTCATAGGTGCAAAACGATGGGCACCTTTTTTGCCTCACAGATATACCCCCAAAATCCATTGCCTTTGCATGTACCCAGGATAACCATTGGTGGTTTGCTTCTCCTATGTGTTGCTTCTCAGTTGACTTAAATCCTCTGACAAACCTTTAACTTTCCATTGAAATTGGCATCCATTGTGTTAGTTTAGTGTGCTTAATTGACATCCTTGCAGAGATACATATTGTGTACCTCCAGTCTGGAGGAAAAATTACTCAGCACCTCTGTTTTGCAATAGACTTTATTCCTGCAGCCTTCTTTTGGCAATAAGAGGTTCTTGGATCACAGTATCATTTTGATGCAGATAAAGCATGATCTCGTCCCCAGTGCTATATGTTGGTTCTCTACATGCATCTTCACATCAGCTTTGTCTACCTACTCCCAGCTGGCCTCTAAGGTATGATTAAGTCAACCGGAGAAGAAAGCACTCGGTACTTCTCAGATGCTGCTCAACTGTTCAGAGATTTTTTAGAGGAAGTCACAGAACCCCCATGATGATCCTGCTATAACTGAACATTATTACACATTGTGGAGAAGAGAGGAGAGAGCACTTCATAGTGAGTATACATAAAAACTGTCATGGGATGACAGCACTTTTATTTTTACGCTTGATGTTGCCATTGTAAGAGATTCCACAATTCCCCTGGAAACCTATTGCACAGCTTAATCACCCTTATTCAGTGGAACCTCAGAGTACAAACCCCTCAGGAATGGAGACTGTTCATAAGTCTGAAATGTTTGTAACACTGAACGAACATTATGGTCATTCTTTCAAAAGCTTACAACTGAACATTGACTTAGCACACCTTTCAAACTTTACCATGCTGAAGAAAAATGCTGCTTTTAACAATTATAATGTAACAAGCACAGAAACAGTTTCCTTACCACATCAAATCTTTTTTTTAAAACATTTTCTTTATATTTTTAGTAGTTTGTATGTAACACAGCACTGTACTGTATTGTATTTGGAGGTGCTTTTTGGTCTTTGCTGCTGCTTGATTCTGTGCTTCCAGTTCCAAACGAGGTGTGATTGGTGTTCATAACTCTGAAATACTACAGTGATTACAAAGTTCTTCCTAATATCTGACCTAAATCTCCCTTATCACCGATTAAGATTACTACTACTTGTCCTTCCTCTGCAGACATGGAGAATACTTGATCATCATCCACTTTATAACAGCTCTCAATATATCTGAAGACTATTCTCAGGTACTGTTGGTCTCTTTTTTCATGTGTAAATAAGCCCAGATTTCTCAAACTTGTTCTCATACATGAGGTCTTCCAAATATTTTAGCATTTTTGTTGCTTTCCTCTGTATGCTCTCCAATTTATCCACATCTTTCCTGAAGTGTGGCACCAAGAACTGGAAAAGTAATCTATCTAAAGCTTCACCACTGGCTAGGAGAGTGAAACAATGGCCTCCTGGGTCTTGTATATGGTATTTCTGTCAATACATGCCTGAAAATTAGCCTTTTTTCCCCAATTGCATCACACTGTTGACTCATTCAGTATGTGATCTGTTATTATCTCCAGGTGTTTTTTAGAAGTATTGCTACCTAACCAGTAATTTCCCATTTTGTAGTTGTCCATTTGATTTTTCCTTCCAAGGTAAAATACCCTGCACTTGTTTTAGTGTATTTTGTCTGGTTGATTTCAGACCAATTCTCTAATTTATGAAGGTTATTTTGAATTCTAACCCTGTCTTCCTAATTCTTGCAACCCTACCGATCTTGATGTTATCCACAAATTTCATAAGCATGTGCACCACCCCATAAACCAAATCATTAATGAAAATATTGAATAATACCAGACCCAGAACTGACCCTATGGACCTCACTGGCTATACCCAGTTTAACAGTGAAGCACTGATAATTACTCTTTTGATTATGGTCTTTAAATAAATTCTGCATCCACTTTACAGTAACCTTCATCTAGACCACAGTTTCCTAGCTTGCTTACAAGAATGTCATGTGGGACTGTGTCAAAAACTGCATTAAAATCAAGCTACATCACATCTGCTTCCCCTCCTCCCACCATCCCCACTGACTATTAGCCCTGTCAAAGAAGAAAATTAGGTTGGTTTTATACAATTTGTTCCTGACAAATCCATGTTGGCTATTACATATAGCCAGCCCTCCCCACCTCCACCCTAGGTGCTCACAAATTGATTGTTGTTCTAGTCTCTTTCCAGGTACCCCCAATGCATGTGTGTGTGGTTAGCACACATTTTAACATTTGAAAGCCTGAGAATTAAGGAACCCCAAACAACTTTAAACGAGCCCCCAAGTTCCCACACACCCTCCACCAGAATTCCCGAAGCAACTGTATACCTTACATCTATCCCATTGACAATATGAGAAACACATGCCCCACGCCTCTGTCTAATTCTCAACATAATAAGACCTAAAGAAGGTGAACTAGATCTTTCTATGGGTTCTAAAATGAAAGGAATTTGAAGCCTTCAGACCACTGTTCCCTTTAAGGTGCACGCATGTGTGCCAGTGCACAGCGTTTCTGGCCCCAGTGCACAGACACTGGCTGGCAGCACACAGGGCCAGGGCTCGATGGCTGAGATCGGAGCGGCTGGCCAGTGAGGAGACACCATCACCTTCCAAAGCCCCTCAGTGAGTGCCGTCTCTGAGCCCGACCCTTTGGAAGCAGCACTGGACTGCAGAAAGAAAAAAAAACGGCTGCAGTGAGAGGCTCAGGCTCGGAGACAGCGCTCGTGCGGGGCTTTGGGAGGTGACTGTGTCTTCCTGCTGGCCAGCAGCTCTGATCTCAGCTGCAGAGCTGAGCTGAGCTGAGCAAAGCAGTGTCTGCAGGGCATCCTCTGCACTGGCAGGCGTGCAGCCAGGGATGGGGTGGAGCCTGCTGTCTGCTTTCTTTTTCTATTTATTTCTCTTTTTTCCATCTCTCTTTTCTTTCTCTTCCTTTCATCTTTCTTTCTTCTATTTCCTTTCTCTTTTCCTTCCTTCTCTTTTTCTCTATTTCTTCCTTCTCTTTCTCTTCTCATTTCCCTTCCTTTTTCTTCTCTTTCTTCCTTTTTTGTTTCCATCTTTCTTTTTCTCTTCTTTCCTCTCTCTCTGCCCTCCTTCTTTGTCCTATTTTTTCTCTCTTCCTTCCTTTTCTTTCTACCTTTTTCCTTCTTTCTTCTCTCTTCCCTTCCTTCTTTCTTTTTTACTTTCTCATCCTCCTTCTTTCCTTATCTCCATTTTTAAAAAAACTTTAAAAATTAGTTTAATTAAAAAGCTTTCTAAAAATTAAATTTCAAATAAAAATTCACACAAATTCAATTAATTAAACCCAATTAATTAATTCTATTTACAATGAACACATCTTAAACCAGTCATTTTAATAAACACATTTTAAAACATAGGCCTATTTTATACAAAAGAAGCAAGGAGTCTTGTGGCACTTAAAGACTAACAGGTTTATTTATCACAGGAGCTTTCATGAGCAAAATCTCACTTTGTCAGATGCTTTGAAGATGGGGGAATTTACAGAATGGGAGGACAATAAATGCAAGGGAGTGTATGACATGGGATCAGGTCATACAGTAACAGCAAATCAGAACAGTTGTTAAGTTTCCAACACTGGGAAACACCATGTAGACACAGGTGAAGTGAAATCACCTGTTGTAATGGAAAAAGAATCTGTAGTCCCAATTTAATCCTGCTTTCACACAATCAAATCTGCATATCAATTCTAATCCAGCTGTTTCTCTTTGAAGTCTTGACTCACTGGACTCACAAGTTACCATAAGGCAAAATTTCTGCTCACAAACTAAAATTTTTGCTTATGACATCCCAAACCTTAGAAGGAACATCGCTCTGGGACCATTACAACAGCTTAAATGCTGTCAGTGAAAACTGGCTGGCCTCCCTGGGAACTGTATGTAGAATATGGGATCTGAGGGTATTGAATTGACTACAAGATTGAATATAACTTTGGTCTTGGGTTATTTGAAAGCCATGAATTAGTTTCTTTTGATTGTACAGCAATTTGGGTAAATGCTAAATAACGTAGGTGTTTTTAATTAATAAAAAACAACTTTAAATAACAACTTTTATTAATTTTTTCATTGTTCTAGATTTTTCAATAATTTTTGTCACGAGTTTGCACACAAATTTTATTCAGAAAACATTTTGCACACGGGTTGAAAATTTTGCACACAAGCTGCCAAACCTTAAAAGGGAACATTGCTTCAGCCCAAGACATTTATAGTCTGTGAGATGACAAAAGCATTAAAAGATACAAGTGTATAATTCACACTTTTAAAATGTCTTCAAGGATCTGAGTAATCTGTTCTATACCAGCTCATGCAGAGCCTTATCCAACTCCAATTGAAGCTAATGGAAAATATCACTGATTTTGAAAGCAGTTGGATTCAGCCCTATCTTGCATACTTCCCTTTAGTCATCTTCTTTCTAAAAAAACAAAACAAAACAAAAAAAGTCTCCTCAGCTGAAATCCTTCCTTTCCAAACTCAGCATTTAATCACTTTTGTTGCCCATTTCCACACCTTTTCTATTTCTGCTGTGCTGTGTTTCTGCTTTAAAATACCTGCTTAAAGAAATAAATCTGCTAAATACTTTGTCAGTGATTGTATTTATATTCTGCAGTATGTAATATGTCTTGGTCAGCTAAATCATTAATGCATGTCATAGAAATATTATTTACCATCATAGTGCTTGTAGAATGCAATAAAATAACATGAAAAACAAATCTGCTACAGCAAAATCAGATTCTATTCACCAAACTCTATAAAGAAAAAAAAGCCTAGTTCACAGGCAGAAATGCTATCTGTGCACACACGCATTTTACAGGCTCCAAAGGGGTAGCCATGTTAGTCTAGCTCAGTAAAACAAACAAAAATTGAATCATTTCCACTGAATCATTTTCTATCAGAAAAAGCACTATATGAGATTTTTCATCCCTCATAGAAAGCTCAGCACACTCAGACTATAAAGCCTTTGCAATAATGTAGTGATTTAAGGTGCCAAACAGCAGTACTAGTCTGAAGGTGGTCTCTGGGGTTCCATTATTAACCCAGTTTTCATGGTATCTCAGCCACAAGACACACATTCGCTCCCTTTCAATCCAGTGCAGAATACTTCAAACTAGGGGCAATTTATTTCTTTTAAATTTAGATAGCTAATCAGTTATAGGCGTACAATTTAAAAAAAAAACTAAAGGAATTATACTGTGATACTAGTAAAACAAGCGCCAGCTCTGGCCACAGCAATAGCATTAGCCAAAAACTAAGCAACTCACAGTGAGAAACCAAACCAGGACAAAAACGTTGTCAATTGCCCCTTCCACCCATAGAGAAGTACACAGAGAAGTCCTTGAATGCTGTTTTGAATGCTGGGAGAGGGAAATAAAATTAGCTACCATTAAGAATGTTCATCTCTTTACTATTTGGACTCTTGCAAGTGCTGGAATTAAGAAACAAGAAAGCAGAGATCCCAGGGCTGAACCATGACAAGATATTCAATTCAGATTGAATTACTATTTAGAACATAGGCTAAACTCATCTGTGCATATAGGTTCTTACTTTAACCTGTAAATAATTTAAATTCTTCTTCCCAGTTAGTAAAACTTTAGCTAGTTTGTTACAGGATTGGCTACAGGTGTTGTCTCTGGTTTGCGCTCTAGGTACAAATTGATCTGGGGGTAAATGAGTAGTCTTTCGGAACTAGAAGGAACCTGAATATTTTGTCTTTTTGGTATAACTAATGATTTATCACTAATCCTAGTTTAACTGGGTGGCAAGATAGACTGGGCAGCCCAAGATGACTACCTATGACTCAGTGGTAAGACTGTCACAGTGATCCAGTTACTGGGTTGGTGAAAGCTAGTTATAGAATATACCACTCATTTGGGGTGTCTGCCCTGTTTTTTGACAATCTACTGTGGAGCTGGCATTCACAGTCAAGAACCACTCCAGGCACTGCACAACATACACCAATTCTGCTGCTCTTCTGTGCTCTTATGATGGGGGGAAAATACTATTTTTAAAACTAATGCATAATATAAACTCAACATAAAACTCCATATCTGAACACTACAAACCTGTTGATTTTAGCTGCGCCAAAATTTCACTCTGATTTTTGTAGCTATTCAGATCCAGATCCAGCTGGCCAGCACAGTGCTCACTATCTTGCCACTTGAATTACTATGTATAAGCAAAACAAACAAGGAGTCTGGTGACACTTTTAATGACTAACGAATTTATTTATCGCATGAGTTTTCATGGGAGAAAATCCCACTTCGTTAGATGCTACCTATTAGCAGTAACTCTCCTTAAGGAAATGGAGTTACATTAGTACAGATGAGGGGAAAAGATCAGATCCCAGAACTTTAATATACCAAACCAAAACTTCAGTTATAGCCACACCTGGATGTTGGTAACACTGATATCAGGCTTGAACTAGAGAACCAAACTTTAAAATAGTGTCCAGCTATAATGTAAAATAATGTCTAATTTGGTTATTTCAAAAAGTGGATAAAGTATCCAAGTTAATAGCTCTTGAAGGCCAAAAACATTAAATGTTATTGACATTCCTGAGAATTAAAAACAAAAACCAATAACATGGGTTTGAACCCCCAAAATTATAATATTAGGCTAAAATCCATGAGTGTAATAAAACCACGTTTGACTGGTTTGACTTATTTTAATTCTTCCTCATACACTAAATATGGGAAAGAATTTCATGTTAAAAGTATAATAAATGTATTTTGCAGTATAACAGGAGGTCATCATTAGGTTTGGAAGGTAAACATGCAAAAGCTAGGAAATGCCAGAATTAAGATTGCCTGTTCAGTCTTGATTTATACTTTTGTGCATACACATTATGATAGCCTTTGGTTGCATCACTTCATACTACTTTTTCCATGGACCCTGCCTTATTCAGCACAATGGATGAATGGCCCTGACTCAGTGAGCAGCTATTTCGTTGTCTCCTCATTGTTTAATGTCTATCCCCATACCTTGTTAGCCGCACATTGTATTACAATGCGTACATGCAAAGGAGATGAATTAAGATTGCACAGGCAATCTTAATTCTTGCATTTGCTAACTTTTGAGTGCTTAACTGTGCAAACTTGATAATGTTCCTTGAACATTTGTGTGTGTGATATCCTGGTTTAAAACAAAAAGCTAACTGAAAAAAACAAATTCCATCATGTTCACGCCCACATGGGTCATCAGTAGTGTTGGAACTTTTATATCCACTGCTCAGACCTCTGCCACTTGAATTAACAGAATAACCTGACAGCTGTAATAATCTCATGGCTTCAAAATGGACCATTTTGAGGGGGTGGGATACTTTCCCAGTGAGTTTAACAGATATTTGCTAACAGCAGAGGAATAGGGAGAATTAGGAATCTGGGGTCCTATTTCATGCTTCAGAGAGGATTGTGTTCAAGTGAGTCCAGACTTCTCTTTCACCCAGTCATGATCCCTTCTGCCCTGTCCCTGTCCTACCTCTTCTCCTTGTACAGTCCCATTCTTCTTACTTAAACAATGCCAACTTCCACTAACCAGCCTTTTCATCCTACTCTAAGATTTCTTGCTCATTAAGTCTCAAGTGTCTCCACCTCCCTCCCAATTCTCCCCAATTGTCCTGACTGTCCCAGTCTCTCATGGCTCCTCTTCCACTCCTGGTCTCCCCATCACCCACTGGCTCCCTGACCCAGGCACCTTGCCCAATCAATCCAAGTGTCCCACACCTCAACTCCCAGTTTCCCTTTCTCTCTCCCACAGACAGCCTCCAATCCTACTCTTTATCTAAATCTGTTTTACTTCCCTCTGCATCTGAATCAGAAAGCTTCTTCCTCCAAGCTGCCCGGACCCCACATGGGTGTGGTTACTAGCGCACTGGAGAGCCAGGCTCCTTGTTCTCCATTCCAGTGGCCAGAAAACTTCACGAGAAAATCCTGCTCTGCTCCAGGCTAGTAATCCTTTTGGACAGTTGCATCTAGTGAAGTGGGATGGAGCCCACAAAAGCTTATGCCCCCCAAAAATCTGTTAGTCTACAGGGTGCTACAGGACTTTCGTCGTTTTTGCCATCCACAGACTAACACAACTACCTATCTGGGTATTTGTGGGTAGTGACTCCCACTAATAATAAACATGGTTTCACAGCTAAGAAGGGCTATATTCCTGAGGTCTGTCTTCTCATTAAATGATAGGAAACTTCCTGTAATTTGTTTAAACATATTAAACATTAATTACCATAACTAACTAAAACATGCGCAGGTCTTGTTATATTTGCTAGGATCCTGGCTACAACATAGACAGCACTATATCTTAATATTCAGTGAGGTTTGTAACAACTTAATACCAAAATAATGAAATAATTTTATGAATATTTTTATATCAACACAGATCTGTCCACCACACTTAACACTGAAAGTCCTGTGGCACCTTACAGACTAATAAATTTCTTTGGGCATAAGCTTTAGGAGGCTCCAAGCTACTTTGTCAGATGCAAAACGCATCACACATCTGATGAAGTGGGTTGGAGCCCATAAAAGCTTATGCCGCCCAAAATTTGTCAGTTTGTAAGGTGCCACAGGATCCCTGTTGTTTTTGCTGTAAACAGATTAAGACACCTACCTCTCTGGAAGTTTTCACACTTAACACTGAGTTAGTGGTAAGAGAAACAATTAGTAAGAGCTGGCCTACCATTTCTTGTTTCTCTACAATAAATACCTTTTAGTAATTTAACAAAAATATATTTGGTGTCCAACAATTAGATCTTTTCAACCCTCCACGAAACTCTAGATAACAATTGTTTATCTGTCCATGCCCTCCTCATTTAGTCCTTTCTTTAGCTCCAGAGGGGAACACCTCACATTTTAGGAAACACTGGTTTAGTCCTTTACTCTTCAGCCAGGCAAAAATGTCATGAAAGCCAGAGGCAGTTTTATCAGAGCAAGAAGCATGGGTTGGGGCCCTATCTTGTAAAAGCTCCATACTACAAAGAGACAGAGTACAGTGTATTGTTATCTAATCAGAGTCATGTGAACCTTTTTTAATGTGATCCAGATTTTGTTGGAAACCTGAGTTAGTCAAGGTTTACTAGGCTGAGCTCTTAATTAGTCCTGGGCTAAATTATGGTTTAGGGGGAAAATCCTGTGAAAGTTGGTGGTTTCATATGGTTGCCATCTGTCCTGTGGCCAGGCAAATCATGATTGTTTCAGCTGAGTTCTCCCAACTCAGTGTGAAGCTTATGTGGGAAAGAGATGTGAATCCACATGAAATAAAATAGAAAAACTTCCCCTGAACTATAATGGTCTCAAAGCAAAGCCCATTTAAGATGCTTTTCAGGACCAGCACCCCTCTAATGTACAATTTAAAATAATATACATATGGTAGAAAAACAGAAGTGTCTTGCTGTACCATATGTATGTAAAGCAGTGGATCCCTTTGCCCTGCTCTACCCACACTTCTCTACCAACTGCACTATTTTAATGTAATCCTTTGTGGATTTTGTAAGGGGCCTTTACACGATTAAGTGAGACTTTTCTACATGAAGCAGGAAGTGTATTGAAGACACTCTGCACCAGAAGCAGCTCCTGCACCCAGCTGTTGATGGGGGACAAAATTAGGTGAAATGCCTACAGGGACACTAGAGACCCAAAAACAATTATTACCACCTCTCAAAGAATGTTCTGCTTCAACACTCATCTCAGGTCAGGGTCCCAACCTACCATATTCTCTTTTGGGGGTAAACTAGTATCGCTGGCAGCAGTAAATTGTGCAAGCATTGGATTACTCTGTCCTGCTGTCCTCACACTTCTCTCCTAATCACACTCTTTTTAATGTAATATTCTATGGATTTTGTTACGTGACAAAATTTAAGGGATCCATAATATTTTCCCTTTCTTTAGCACAGGCCGATAGATTATGGAGAAATCTCTCTGCTCTATGGAGCATTTGTACTTTAAAAACAAGTACAGCTATACTGAAATTTCCTTTCCCGTGGTTATACCTTCTTTTCTTGGTTCATATTCCTCCTGCTAGTTAGAAGTCTCTTGCTTCCAGGGCAGAACACTGTGAGGACTCTTATGATATTTACAGCTGAAGTGCAGTTACAGAACCCATTTATTACCCATCTTATTTCTATCTTTCAGTTACACCTCCAGGACTTTACCATTCCTGAGGTATACTTTATAACTGAACCCTACTTTTTTCTTAAGATACAAGTGATTTTTCTTCACTTCACACCTTGTATTTTTATGGATTATATTTATAATAGGAAAGCAAATTATTTTAACTCCTTTTTTTAGTGATTTCTTTGGTTCAGGACTTCCAACCAACGATGCTGATGCTATGAAACTCTTAAGCTTTAGCAGTGCAAGACAGAGAGAATGAGAAGTGACAGAGATGGACAGAAACAGTACAAGAAAGAGAAAAAATTGGTTTTATAAAAAATAATGCCCACTTCTATATTTGACACTTGACTCATTTACAATATCTTACACCCTTCTGATAGTGCAAAAGGATTTTAAAATGGAAGTAGGTTATCTTTACACACAGTCTGGTCATGTAAAGCAGTTTTAGTGACCTGAATGTAAATGAGAATCTTACCCATGTTATTTATCCTCCTGGTTTTAGGGAGGATTCCACAGCACTTAAGGAATATACTAACAAGTGTATACTGAGAGTTCATCCCAGAAAAGCAAAGATACCTGTCATCTTATCCTGCCACTTATACACACTTGTTTCAGAAGAGGATATGTCAGCTAGCACCTACCAGCAAGGGATATGGCAGGATTAAGAGGGAAGACTGTAGTTTAGGGGACTCACTGAGGTTGCTGTTCTTGACATT
Organism: Podocnemis expansa; assembly: GCA_007922195.1. Classification (NCBI taxonomy): domain Eukaryota; kingdom Metazoa; phylum Chordata; order Testudines; family Podocnemididae; genus Podocnemis; species Podocnemis expansa. The sequence continues at coordinate 10,184,290 of ML682057.1, forward strand.
GAAAAGTCAGAAGAATTTGCAGGCAGGCAGCTCATTTAATAGGAGAGAACTTAATGAAATCCGGGTAGATAATGTAAGTGAAAGACCTAGGGTGGAGAGAAGCATCATTAGAGCAACTCAGTAAAGTTACTATCACATCAAAATATCTATTTTTAAATTGCTTATTTTTATAAAAAAAAGACTCTGGCAATAAGATTTGTGCAGGAATTATAGCAGGATGGGTGAATGTTAGGAGTTTTGAAAATTTTGCATATATAAGAGCCTTTCACCTGAGGTTCTCATGAGACTATAACAATATTAAGGATCCCTGTTACATGAGGCTTTTGCTGTGCATGGAGATTGAAACCCTGCAATGAGATGCTGATTGATTCCTGCTGACCAGTGTGGCAGGTCTGGCTCTTTAACTCCACTGTGGGAGGGGGAAGTGATCTTTTGGACGAGGGGATTACTTAAGGTTCTGTGGCAGGAATCCTAGGAACAGCTGTGCTACAGGACAAAGCTTGGGCAGCAGTTAATAGCTATACATTGCTTATAAAGCCAAACACCAGCAAGGGGGTGAGTGTGCCCTTAAACAGCCTATGAACCCTTCATTTGGAACTGAGCAGTTATACCATCTACTTGCAGACCCAATCCTGTTGTCTTCATTCTGGAAAAACGCTCAGTGAATCCAACTGATTTTTGCCTGGATAATAACTGTCCAATCTGGTCCTAACAAATTAATCCTCAGAACATCACACGGGAAGTGGAAAAGTATTATTATGCCCAGTTTATAGACAGGTAAACTGAGGCACAGAGCAATAAAGCACTTTACTCCAAGATCACACACTGCCAATGAGAAAGGCAGGACCAGCACCCAAAAATCCTGGCACTCTACTAAGTTTCTATAATAATTAAGTGACAGGGCCTATTCTCATTAACACTAAAAATCTCTTTATATTGCTCTGGCAATGTAAAAAGTGCCTTGAAGTGGGGATAAATGATTTCCCTTAAAGAGTAGTGTAGAAATGCCATAGTATAAACAGAAATCAAGGAAACATTTGCATATTGCTCAGTAACTTCCTATTTTCAATGCACATATGACATGTCATGCTTTGACATATCTCTTGAAAGGCAACTTTTTATAGGATTTTTAAGAAAAGACACACAAAAACACCAACATTTAACATCTTAAATTGTTTGTACTCATTTTATCTTAAATGGTGAAATAAGAGCATGATCTCTAATGATCTGTCCTTAAAGGGCCTGTTTGGATTTGATCTCTTGTTTCATCTGGGATGTAAGACTACCGCTGCTCTGAACCTCCCAGATCAAACACCATAACCAGAAGCAATGTATGGGTATGATGAGGTGAATGGAGACAGGCAAGGCAATCTTTCCTCTGGATTATTTTACATTTGTGAGTTGAAGTCAACCCCCCCCCCCTTTTTTTTTTTAAACACAGGACCTTCCATTCTATTTAATTATTAATAAAATGACTGAAACAAGAGCTGGTATCCAAATCACCTTTCAGAGCAAAATATGACCTTGCTATAAACGTGCTGATATCACTCCTGCCACTCATAGCATCTTCCCATTCCCCTGGTGTTCGTATCATATGCCATTTCATATTTTCTCTGCATAGTTAAAAACAAACAGTTGGACCAAATTCTGCACCTGCTATACTACACCTGGATGTGCAATGAAATCAATGGGTTTGATTCTGCAGCTGCCCCATGCAAGCAGTTCTCACTAATTTCAGTGGGAATTGTTTCCTTTCAGCTGCTTCAGAAACAGACCTGATGGAAGGGCTCAAGGGCAGACTATAGCTCCTTGTTCAGTGAGTGTGCAGTTCATTCCAAAAAAGCACTGAATAGCACAGGCCAAAAGAGAATTTCTACTAGATTTTAATAAAACAAACAAGAAGTTCTGTGTCATTTAAAGACTGACTAATTTTTTTATTGCATGAGCTTTTGTGGGAGAAAATCCCACTTCAGATGCTTTGAAGATGGGGGAACTTACAGAACGGGAGGAAATAAATGCAGGGAAGTGTAAGTCATGGGATCAGGTCACACTGTAACAGCAAATTAAAGCAGTTGTTACGATTTAAATACTGGGGAACAGCATACAGAGGGAGATGAGGTCACATCACCTGATGTAATGAGAGAAAAATCCAAAGTCCCCATTAAGCCCTGAAGCAATTTAATCAAATTTGATCTTAGCAGCTTCTTTTTGAAGCTTTGATCTGGTATTCACCTGTCTGAGCACCACAATTACTAAATCATCAATGGAGTGATCAAGAAAATCGAAATAAACAGTGGCAAAGGCTAACAGACAAAGCATAGCAGAAGCAATAATCTTGTACTTCTGACAGCAAAAATGTCACCATTTACAAAACAATATAAACTGAATTGCCTTATTTTCCTGATCCATTGAAACAAATTAATGAGACTGAACCATCCACTATACAGAATACTAAAATCAAAAGCTCTATTGAGGACAACCCATAAGTATTTATACGTAGACTTTTCAAGGGACAGGTTATACATTAAAAACATATGAAAAAATACAGTGTTAGCTACACTACTAGTATTTCAAAGACCTCTTCTTGTTTCTATGCAGCTACTGCAGACTGTGAACAAGAGTACGAGTCACTCGGGAAACCTGACTGCTGAAGCCAAATAAAAATACATCTCTCACACAGTAGGGTTCTAGATCAAAAACTGTATCACTTTTCCATATTAGTATATCACTAGTACGTAGGTCTTTGCAAAATAGATATGCATGTAGATCAACACTTTAAAACTTGAGTGTCTATATAGTAATAATCCTATAGATCCATATTGATCATGTACAACTCAGACTGTCAGACTCATTCTATAGGAATATTAGCAGGTTCTTGGCTTATAGTTCTATCAACCTCCTAAGTGTGGCACTGAGCTATTGTGACTGCCCGAAATTCTTCCATTCTGCAGGGTAAATGGACAGCCAAAGATGAACTTGAGTCTCCAGAAGACTTTGGTAGAGCATCAGGCCATTCAGTCTCCACCTCAAGGTTTCAGAAGCCTCTGAAGAATTGGATGGGTGCAGAGCACTTACAACTGCTCACTAACTCCAGTACAGAGGGATGAGGGAAGTTCAGGACACTAGCAGATACTCGAAGGATTCCTGTGATTGTTTCTTTTCAATCACCTCCAAAGACACCTGATGTAGCTAATGGTGAATAAAGCACCATAGGCTGCCCCAGCAACATCCACATCTTGCAGTGGAAGTTCAACCATGAGCACTAACTTCAAAATTTGAGACATATAGCACTCCTGACTGGAATGAGTGCCCCCCCCCACTTGTCTTTCCTCATACTCCAAAGAGCCTCTAATGAGCACCCAAACCAGTCACAGCATCTTGCTGCCAACTCTGACCTCACTGTCCAAAGTTGGGGCTTGGGCAGTAACAAGAAACTGACCATTGTAGTGAATCACACAAAGAAGAAAGGGGCAGAGGGTACCAGGAGAGTGTCAGCAACAAATGGGAAGGAGGCAGAGAAAAGCTCAGTATTGTGTCATTTTTTTCAGAGGGAGAGAAGCAGCTGAAGGGGGCTGGACCAGCACAGGATTCCCAGTGAACTGGGAGGGGAGTCTACTTCAAGCTCTATTTCTTGAACTGATGTCTGGGAAGGAAGAAGATACAATCGGGCTAACAATTATGCTTTCATTTTGCAGAAGTGCTTCTGTCTCTCCCTCTGCCCATAGTTAGCTAAAAATAAAAGCCTCAGAGAAGTGAGAGGAAAACCTCTTTTGACATTTGTGTGATCCAATGAAGGCACAGCCACTGCACACAAGCCCTTTCTCCACTTCAGCCATAGGAATCAGTACAGCTGTCAAAAACACTAGCCTTTAAGAAGGGAAAGAAAGAATAGGTAGATTAACCCCTTTTATACCAACAACACTTGAAACCATACAACAACTGTTGATGAATATTCACACTTGGTTCTGTGCGTAGACCGAAATGGCTTCTAAAATAGTGGATAGGTCACTGGAGTCCTGAGAGTTAAGAGATACAGATTCCATTCTGAATTCTGCCATTGACCTGGTGTGTGACCCTAGGCAAACCACATCACCTATCTGTACCTGTCTTTCCTCCCACACTTTGTCCAAGCATAATGGGACCCTGATCTCATTTCTAGCCTTTAAGTGCTTCTATAATGCATAAATACATACACAGATGCATACAAATACTTGCTTAAGATCCTAAATCACTAATGACCATATCCTGGCCCCATGTATATATGGCACTAGTTTCAGTGGGATTAGAATTTGCATCTCCTAAAATATATGAGAAAAGTTTAAAAAGTACTGGTAAATCCCTGGAAAAGCAAAATATTTGAAAATAATTTCCTCTTCTATTATCTTCCAAGGTTAGAATTTAAGGATCTTCCCCAGCAGGAACTGATGATGCTTCTAACACTTAGAGCATGGTTAGGAATGCAGCTCCCTGTTTCCCTCTAAGCCAGTGGATCCCAACAAGTTTAGCTTGAGGGTCACAGATATAATTTTACAACCCTGAAGGGCCAGTAATCTGCACCAGCAGCAACCCCTCTTCAGCCGATGGAAGGAGATCAGTGAAGAGGCTGTCTTGTCACTGATCTCTGTCTCCCAGGCTGCAGCAGGCAAACTGAACACATCCCTAGGCAGAGTGCTTTGCCATGCTCCCTGCTATAGCCGGGTGTAGTGGTGAGAGGGTGCTGATCACCCATCCCTTTGATTGCAGCAAGGAGTCTGTGCTGGTCTTTTAGCCTCATGGAAACATGCTCCACCTGGATCTTTAGGCAATGGCTCACTTCTGTAGCAAGTAGGAGGGGACCCAGTGGGAACGGAGCACTGATCTTCCATCCACCTGGTTGCAGAAGGAGCCGCGACCTAGAGACCCAGGCAGAACGCACAGCATTACAGGACCTGGTTTCTCTGCTGCAAGCAGGAGGATGGGAAATCAGCAAGGAAGGAGGAACCCTCCTTCCTGAACTCCTTCTGTCTGGCTGCAATGGGGAAGAGGGGGGAGCCCCTACTGGAGGAGACTAGTGGCCTTTCAGGGTTGTAAAAATTCTCTCTATGGCCCTCAAGCCGAAAAGGTTGGAAACCACTGCTTTCAACCTAGCTCTGAATTCCCCATTGCCAATATTCAGAGCCTGCTCGCAGTATGTGCAACAAGAATTTTTTTTTAATTGCTGAAGGCACTCATGAAAGTGAGAGTGTCCATAGCATAGGATCTAAACTGCATTGTCAGAGCATGACAATGCAGGGCACACATTCAGGGACAAAGGTGGCAATTTCCATGTGCAGGAGCAAATCTAAACAAACAGCATTGATTTGCACAGCCTAAGCACAAAGATAAGTGTCAGAACATGTTATATAAATGAGAAAGATAAACTCAATTTGTAAATGACTCATTTTTAAGTAATATAATGTAATAAAAAACAAAGTGATTGATTAAAAATTTCCACAGAAGGGGGGGGGGAACTTTTGACATTTTTTTGGGAAAACTTTTTTTCCTGGTTTTTAGAAACACATGCAGAATTTTTAGTTTTCAGGCAAAAGTTGAAATATTTTGATGATGAAGTGCTACTGCAATACTTCCGGGAAACTGTAGTTTGAGTGCCTTATGCTCCCATTCACCAAAGGTGTGGATCCCCAGCCAGACTACATCTCCCATGACGCACCCACCAGAAGGGAGCCCATAATGTACCCTGTATGGGAGATATAGTCCAACAAGCAAGCATGGCCTGTAGAGGAGAAGGCAAGCATGAAGCACATGGACTGAAAAAACTCATGAAGCATTACAGTGACATTTCAAAACTGAAATATTCCGATTTCTTGGAGAAAATATTTTAATTTGATTTTTCACAAGAAACTCAACATGTCTGAACTAAAGCCCAGGGGAAGTGAGGGCATTTGGCATCCTGTACAACTTATGTTCAAGAAAGATGAATTCAAACTGGAACATGTGCTAAGAAGTGCTACTACAATGGATCAAGGTACAGAGTGCCTATCTTATAAGACAAGACTGAACGATCTTGGCCTGTTTAGCCTAGCAGAGGAAGGCTGAGGCACGATATGATTGCTTTTTGTAAATACGTCAGAGGGATAAAGATCAAGAGGTTTTAAAAGTGCTAATTAAACTAAAAGACAATGTTAGCACAATAACAAATGGGTATAAGCTGGCTGCAAGCTAATGCAGGCTAGAAATTAAAAGGTTTCTTCAGAGAAGTAAACTTCTGTAACAGCCTCTCACTAAGAGTTGGTGGAGCAAACAAATTAATAGTTTTAAGAGGGAGCTGGACAAATTTATGAGAGGATTGCATGATGGGGACTACTAGTAACAGTTGCAGTAGGCTGAACACCCTGGAGTAGTCCTACTGGTTAATGTCCAATGTTCTTATAATCTTGTGCATCAGAGCTTCTGCTGGTCACCCACACAGGTCATAAAAGGATTTTTTCTCTTCTCAATGTATTATTTTTGGAAGGTCTCCTGCTCCTTCCTCTGAAACACCAGAGACACAGTCAGACAGGAATTTTCCCCAGATCAGACTGAAAGTGATCTTGGCTTTTTTCCCCCCATTTTCCTCTGCAGCGTGGGGTTTGGGTCATTTGCTGGGATAACATGGGTACCTTTCACAAATCAGTTCCCTGGCCATTGTGGAAGTACAGGCCTCAGACCTTAGTGCACTACAGTCCCCTCTACTGTGTGTGACACATAATAGTTTAATCTCTTGTAGACTGCAACACTTTGGTCTAATTTTGATTGTTGGTTTTAGTAGCAAGTGCTGGGTGATGCTGGAAGCCTGTAGTATTATGACATCAGACTAAATGATCACGTGGTCCCTTCTGGCCTTGAACTCTATGACTGGAACGAAAATAAGGAAAACAATATTGTCATGGGTTTCTCACCTACCACACCTAACTGAGTCGCAGGTAGGTGTGGTTTGAGAGAAGGCAGGGACTTCAAAACAAAAACAGTGTTATTTTCAGGGGGTGAAGCCAGTGACCAGCTCCAATCAGAGAGTGAGCCCTAGTTTACATTTAGGGCTTTTCTTGGCGGCAGTCAACCAGCATTTACGCAAGGCATGTAAAATGCCTTGCGTAAATGCCGGTGACTTCCAAAGCCGCTGGGACACACTGGGGAAAGCCAACCGCTAATCCCTTGCAGTCAGCTTTCCCCTACATCTCCTGGCCCCCAGGACTTTGGTCACCGACTTCTGGGAGCACAGCAGCGAGTTCAGACTCACTGCTAAGTGCTTCCAGAACGCCGGGCTGATGGTGGCGATTTTGCCGCTGTCAGTGTAGATGTAGCCTGAGACTGACTTTTGTACAAGAGACCTACAGCGCTAAGGCTTGTTTGATTTTTGACAGTGCAGTCCTCTCTTTTTTATTTGGAAAGCCCTTGTGTGCCAACATATTCTAATTATCTGCACTTTGATAATATCCTTTAAAGGAACTTCCTAAAGTAATTAGAGGGATATTTTCAGAAGGGCCTCCAATAAATGAATTTGGGTGGAACGTTTCAGTGCCTTGATTTTGGAACACATATGCGTACATTCCAAAAAAAAGGAATTAGTACTAAACATTAACTACATGCTAGGCTACCATGCTCCCACTCTAGAGCAGATGAGCCATGTTGCCTCAGACCTCTGACTTGGTCATTTGCACAGCCTCCAGACTGTACGCCTTCTGCTGTTTTCCCATGCTCAACAGTGGTATAAAACACTCTTGTTATTTCCAAAATTTGTGGAGTATGTCTCTTTACTCTGTCATTACCTAACCTGTACCAACAAAACTAACCCACTGAAACAAGACAACTGCACATTCAGCTACTATTCTAATGACAGTGCAATCTGAACTGCGTTGAAGTTCCCCCCATTTTAGGGATGTGCTAACTTAATGCACTGTTTATGAGAAGATGCAGCATTATACCTTGAACAAACAGCCTCTCACACACAGTACTGCTGTATAGGTAAAAAAATGTGCCAGAAATTTTAATGAAGTAAAGCTTGCTTGCTTCCTTGGAAAGCTTGTTATAGGCTGGTTGCTTCATTACAGTATCCTCCAAAGCCCCAGCACAGAGAAAGTATGCTTCCCTAGTGGCAAACACCACCTCCAAGAACAGCCATTTCACATTTATTGTGGTCAGTTATTGTTTGTCACTGGATGTCATAAAAATCAAAGTGCCATTCTGCTGCAGAAATGCAAAACCAGCTATGGGGTTACAATACCTATGCAAGTTCCAGAGGGACAGCCATTAGTCTAGGTTAACAAAACAACCAAGGAGTCCTGTGGCACTTTTAAAGACTAACATTTATTTATTGTGTGAGGGATTTTCTCTCATGAAAGCTCATGCACTAAATGCCTATTCAGTTATTAATCCTTTTTATTGGCTGAATACTAGTACAACATGAGCCCAGTTCTGTTTTGCACTTGTGCTGTAATTTGAAAGCAAATGATCTAAGGCTCACACCAATTGCATATCTATCTTTCAATACCATAAGATTCAGAATTAACTACACAGTTTTATATAATATACTGCAGGGGTCTGAAACTCAAATCACCCCAAGGGCTGCATGAGGACTCGTATGCTAGCCCAAGGGCCACACCACTGAAACCTTTTCATACAACAATATTGCAAATAGTGGTAACAACAGTGTTGTTGCAGGTCGCAGGGAATACTTTAGGGGCCTCATGTGGCCTGCATGTTTGAGATCCTTGATACACTGGGATGGAAACAGAGGATTAAAGGTAACAAAAGGGTATTGAAGAAGTTAAGTGATTATCTATGGTAGTACCAGGGCTAGCAGAAGGGGTGAGCCAGAATGGCACTGGTTTGGGGCAACAAGGCTTAGGGACTGTGGGGCGGATGGCAGGGCAGGGCAGACTGCCATCGGTGGTGTGGCTTCAAGTTTGGCTTTCGGCCCTTGCAGCCGTCCCTCAGCCTTACCAACCAGACCACTGCTGGCCTGCCCTGCCCTGCCCTGAGGGATGGAGTGGCCAGCCCAGGGGCTGGGTGAGAATAGCAGAGCTCAAGCTGTGAGCTAGCTCACCCCGCCACTGAGGGTGGTTCAGCCGGCCCAGGGGTGAAGTGGGAGCTCAGAGCTCGGCCTCAGACCAGCCCACCCTGCTCCACTTCCCAGGGCTGGGCTGCCGGCAGGAGTGCCACCACAATCCCTTGAGCCAGCCCTGGGTAGTATCCTTGCTGGTAGAAAAGAGGCACAATTGAGGAGAAGGTTTAGGTGGTGGATTGGAACTCAGGAGTTCATGGGTACATTCCTGATTCTACCAGACTTCCCTCCGTGATCTTGAATAAGTGACAAACCCTCTGTGCCTCAGTTTCCTGTCTGTAGATAAAGGGACTTGTTCTCTCCCATCCTATGATTTGTCTAGTTAGACTGTGAACAGTTCAGGGCAGGGTCTATCTTCTACCATGTCTGTACAGCATTGAACTCAATGGGGCTCCATCTCAGTTGGGGCCTTGCTGTGTTACTACAAATGCAAGCAACAACAACAACAACAACAACTACTACTAATAGGTCTTAATGAATACAAAAAGGATTGTTGAAACCACAAGACAAAGATTGGCTCCCATAGTACTTTCAGGGTTCTAGACTGACACAGCCTGTGCCTAATATGTTAGTGATTTTACATAGGATTTCTCTCCGTCCTACCTCGAACTAAGCAGTTGTGGAAGAGCTTGCTGATTACTCTAAATTGCTGCATGCTGTATCTATGTGCAGTTGTCTGAAGTTAAATCTTTTTTTTTATTACTACCATTGAAATGATGTGTTATGTGGTTTGGTTTTTATTTTGCCCACAAATGGAATGACAGAGGAGGATATCTATGGGCGTGATAGTACCTTATTTAAAAACAGTTCTGTATCCATTTGGATAACACCTCCCTCCCACCCCCTGAACGTTAAGTCTCTCTGTTGCATTAAACCACCCTGTCACCATATTTCAAAATAAGGAATATGTTAACAACTGCCCTTGTACCACTGAATGAGGGCTATTCTGTCCTGTCACAGAAACAAAGCACAGAAATAATTCTATTGCCTAGTGAAGTTTAAAAGTTATCAGTACATTTAGCCTTTGGTAACACAGACCAAGTGTTGCTGAGACTATCAGGAAAGCACAGATTAAACAATATAAAAATAACTGAAATGGCTGAAATCTGCAAGTCTTGGTAAAGGGATAAAGTAGTGCAATATCTGTGAAAAATGGCTTCCATTCCTTTTCCTACCCTCCTTTCTTCTTTACTTCTACAAATACATCTACAATACTCACAACTTTAAAACTCAATAGCACTAAATCCCTCTACCTGTGTTTCTTATTACTACCATGACAAATTGTATAGCCACCTTATAAATCCATGATATATCCACATCTTGAATAGTGCTTGCAGATCTGGTCTCCCCAGCTCAAAAAGATATGCTGGAATTGGAAAAGGTATAGGAAAATTCAATTAAAATGATTAGGAGTATAGAATATCTTCCAAATGAGAAGGGATTAATCAAGGTGGAACTTTTCGGCTTTGAAAAGAGATGACTGAAGAAAAATATGATAGAGGTCTATAATATCATAAATGATATGGGAAAGTAAATAAGAAAATGTTATTTGCTCTTTTTCTCATAACAGCAGGATTAGAGGTCACCAAATGAAATTAAAAGGTAGAATGTTTAAAATAAACAAAAGGAAATATTTCTTCATGTAACAAACAGTCAACCTGTGGAACTCCTTGCCATTGAATGTTGTAAAGGCCAAGATTGTAACAAGGTTAAAAAACAAACCAGCTAAATTCATGGAGGATAGGTCCATCAATGACTGTAAAGTTAGAATAGGCAAGGACTGCTGTTTTCTAGAAGCTGGGAATGGATGATGGGATAGATCAGTTGATGATTACCTGTTCCATAATTCCCTCTGAAGTACTCGTCATTGGCCACTGTCAGAAGACAGGATACCAAACTAGACAGACCACTGGTGTGACCCTGTATAGTCATTTTTAATTTTTTAATTCTTTGAAACATCCATCTGCTGGTCAACTAACCACTTCACATTACAGAACATGACATGCAGCCTCACAGCGCAAGAGACCTCTGATTAACCCACCTATAACAAGCTGAACACGAGCAAAATACCTGTAGGTGGCAGAATAAATTCCCGCTGAAGCCAGATACTTAGTTAAAATTCAGGGATGTGTCTACAATGGCTAACTTGTGCATCTCTTCCAGATTCCTCCACATGTAAATTATACCACCTTAATCCAAGATTCCTTTAGACTGCCTTAAATTCAAGCACCCTTAGATCAACAACCTCTTACTTATACATCAGTGGATATAATTTCCAAATTTGGCCGAACAGTGTAAGAGAGATTATTGGACCAAATTCAGAGGTGATAAGCTGATACATGCTAGACTGCTCTACACCCGCTCATACCCTACTCCACACCTCTGAGTTCAACAGAAGTTGTGCTACTGACTTCAGTGGAACCGAGTTCAAGTCCTTAGACTCCTTTCCACTAACTTAGAATCCCTGATGTCTATAGTACTCTACCAATGTGTAAGGACGTCTAAAGTGCACATGACCTACATGCTCAGGAGACTGAAAAACAGTGTTGTTGTCTTATTTTAGAGTCCCTGGGCCAGATTCAGTTGATTAGGTGTAAATCAAAAGCATTGAAGTCAATGTATCAACACTGAAGTCAGTGTAAAACTAGTGAAAGTGAAGATCGGAACCGGACTCCCCCTTAATCACACCTCTGAATTTATCATTGTGTGGAGGGACTGAAGTATTCAAAGTTCTCTGGTCAATTAATTAAAGCAGTATAAGTGATGAGGACTTATTAAAAACTTTAAAATTAGGCCCACTGAGTTGTTGATGTAAGTCCTAACTAATGCTATAACTCATACCACATGATCCCAAGTGGATTTTAATGCTTAATCATATCAGCATGAAAATAGTTTGAGTCAGTCCATAGCCCAAGTATTCATGAAATAGTAGTGAGCACTGTGGATCATTACTCCATAAAGCACTTTGGATCATCCTAATGTACAACATGGAATGCTTTAAACTTCCTGAAGGACATATGACCATGTACATTTCTTGAAAGGGCTCAGTTCTTTCTACATACACCGAACTGCATTATAGTAGCACTGGAAAGGTACTTACGCTCTACAAAGTAAGAGCTGGCATCAATCTTCCAGATAATCTGACCACGGTGAGAGCCATTGACCCCACGGTTCTTGTAGTCCAGAAAGTTTTCAGACAAGACTTCATCTGCAGACAGAAAAAATGACCTAGTTAATGATCAGCACGGCAGAGAAAGTGAAGAAAGAGGTCAGATTCATATGCTCAGTGGAATGTATTACATTTCAGAGTTTGCCACCACACGTAAACAAATCAACTTTGTTTCAGTTATTTATGTTTTAAGCAAATGTGCCTATCCTTAATACACTAATTTGGACACAATTTAAAATACACAATTTTAAAATATACCATGCATTGACAATAATTTAAAATATACAATTATACAAAATTCTTAAAAATGACAACAGTTGACTCAACCTAAATCAAACCTTACCCAAATCAACCAACCAACCAGCTGAATGTCAGAGAATTATAAAAGAAATGATACCCTACCATTCCTCTCTCCCCCCAAAACATGGAGAGCACATCTGCACAGGGTTTTGAACTCATCATCATTAGGCCCAATAGGTGTGTAGGTGTTCTTACAGCAAAAAGTGAGGGCTGTGTTTGAGTTCATTCAGAACAAGGGATTACAAAAACTAATATCTCTCCACACATGGTTGCTGGCTGCTCCCTCCCATTTAAATGAAAAGATTGATAGCTAAGTGCTCTCCACTGATTGTAATGACATTGAGAAACATGACATATCCCAGATCTGCAGTTCTCAACCTTCTTCACATCACGACATGATTGGCGGCATGCCCAACCATGCGCAACACAGTGCCCCTGCTGCTGAAGCCCCCTGCCTCCACCAGAAGATCTGGCAGCAGCACAACCTACCCAGCACTGCAGGAAGCCCTCTGCTGCTGAAAAACACCTCCACCTCTAAAACTCCTGGCAGTAGCACAATCCCCCAACACCACTGAAACTTCTGGCGACAGAAAAGTCCCCATTGCAGGAAAAAAGGCCCTATACTGCTTGAAGAAAACCTGCAGGAGGGTGCATTTCAGGCAGGTTTGTTTCAGCAGCAGGACAGCTTGCAGCAACACACTCAGTCGTTTGCCACAACACATTGATGTGCAATGGCAGTGACTGAGACCCACTGTCTCAGAGTATCAAGAACATTTTAGAATAATGGCATCTCTCTTAGTAATCTATTGTGAGTTGCCTAAAACACAGACTAAGAACCATGTAGGCACTTTGATAGGACTCAGTGGGCCTCCTTTGGAACTTTCCAAGGCTCTCAGGGCTATAACCCCTCAATCTGCATATGAATGTATGCTAATTTTTAAATTAAAACACAACATACAGCCAAAATAGTTCACCTGTATTTATATTTCCATTAACTGATGATCAGAAAGTGTTTGTTAGCAAGGTTCACTATCAGTGAAAAATTAGAAACTGTTTACACATTATTAGAGGAGAATAACAATCTTTGGCTCTGGCCTGCCTCAATCATTTACATCCAGGAATTCACAGGCCAAAGTAAGGACATGGGATTGGATGTGCTGCTTTCCCATACCATGGCCTGATTTATTCAAGCTTTTTGTGAATAAAAGGAAGAACCCAGAAGTGAACTGCATAAACATTTTTCTTCCCTATGTACAAGGACTAGTGAGTTCCCACCCTTGATTTTTCTTTTCTGGAAATGAATAATTTGTTCTAATTTTAATCTGAATAAATTTCTTACACATGTATTTTAATTGAGTGTCTCTCACAACTGAAGGTACTATGTGAATACTTACATTTTAGTCTGAAGAAGGCTGAATTGATTAATGGTAATAGTAAAACTGTGGGAAGATGAACACCAGAAAGGTCTTGGGTTCAAATTCAGAAAAATGACTGAGTGACCTCATGCAAACCATTTGATTTGCTATTGCCTGGGTCAACTCAGCTGTAAAACCAAGCAAATAAGGAAGTTGTCACAGAGAACCAGATATTGTGTCTGAGTTGAGCTAAACCAAACATATACTATGAATTATTAAGTAAGGAGTTTACATTTGATTGGACAGGCTTATATAATTAGTCAGCTTGACAGAACATTAAAAGTGTGCTGCAATACCAGCTACATGGGGGCTCCAGTCATGTAACTGCTTCATTTGAAGACCTCCCAATAATGAATTCAATAGTAGCTTTAGGACCTTGCCTCCCAAGTGAAAAATCTAAGTGGCGAAGCAGCCACAGACTTCAGACTAGTAAAGCATCACATGATAATTACATACAGGTGATGAAAACACCTTCTACAATTCTGAGACCTTTTATCCAAAGTTAGAAAGTTTTTTGGTTAAGAAAGTTCATCACCAAAAGAATGGAACTATTGCCTACTCCTAGAGGGGGTGCCTCAACTCTCAGTGAGAATTGAGTGTGCCCATACCTCACAGGATTACATTCAAATAGCAGGTATTTCTTTCAATGGAAATAAAGGAGTAAAAAAGAATAAAATATATATGATATGTGCATATCAAAGTTTAAAAAAAGAATGTATTCACAACAGCACTAAAGTCAGCAGTCTGAATGACTGATCTACTACAGAATTTTAATACAAGATACAGTTCACCATAACTCAGTAAAAGCCTATTTAAACTTTCAGGAGGTTATTAAACAGTGCACAAAGGACAAAAAGGAAAAAAAGAAACATTATTTAAAAAATTCTATGAAGATTAAGATGAGATTAGATTTCTTTTAAATAGAAAGAATAGAAAGATTCCTTATCTTGTTCAATGATTAAAGTTCTTTGAGATGTGTGGTTCCTAGCTATATTCTGCTTGAGGTACTGTTGTGCTTCATGGGCCTGACAATGGAAGATTTTTGCTAGCAGTATCTTTTGGTTCACATCTGAAATCCTCTCTTCCTGTGCCCCAAACCAGGTCATAAGAGGTGGTATGGACCAACCACCTATCCATTTTCCTTTCGACTACAAATAGTACTAGGAAGAAACCTAAGGCAGAGGCGGGCAAGGCGGATTACATGAGTGGATGCCGCCATGTGGCTGAACAGTCTGAGACAGCCCCTGGCAGTGGTCATTGGGTTTCTCCTGAGGTTGGAGATCATGCTTGACATGGCGTCAAATCTGGACTTCGGGAAGAAAGCCCTGGCCTGGATCGAGTCCAAGACTGCCCTGATAAACTCTAGTCTCTGGATGGGGCATAGCTGTGACTTCTGATCGTTGACAAGACCCAGACAGTCACACAGTGACCAAACTGTGAGGACGCTGGAACAAACCTGGCCTCTTGACCGGCCCCTGATTAGCCAGTCATCCAGGTACGGAAATACACGGACATCATTCTTTCGCAGGTAAGCTGTGACGACTGCAACACATTTTGTAAAAAACGTCGGGGCCAGGGAGAGGCCAAAGGGGAGTACTGTGAACTGCAAATGGCGGGATCCCCTTACAAAGCACAGGAACCGTCTGTGCTAAAGTTTGATTGCCACGTGAAAATAAGTGTCCTGCAAATCGAGGGCGGCGAACCAATCTCCAGGATCCAATGAAGGGATGATATGTTTGAGGGTCACCATATGGAATTTTTGTCTCCTGAGAAACTTGTTTAAGCCCCGCAAGTCGAGAATGGGCCTTAAACCTCCCTTTGATTTGAGGGTTAGAAAACAGTGGGAATAAAAACCCTTTCCTTCCTCCCCCTTGGAAACCTCCTCCACAGCACCCAGAGCTAAAAGTTTCTCCACCTCTTGGTTCAAGCACTGTTCGTGAAAGGTGTCCCTGAAGACAGACTGGGGACGGGGAGGGTGGTTGGGGGGTCTTGCACGGAACTGCAGTGAACAGCCATCTCATATCGTTCTCAAGACCCAACAATCCATGGGGATGGAGGCCCACTGAGAATAGAAAGGGGAAAGTCTGTTCAGGAAGGGGGGGCCTGGGAGGATCCTGGAGAAAAACACTCGGCTTGTCATCCTTGGGTGTCCCGTCAAAACTGTCTCCCTTGGTTGCTGGAGTGGCAACGATTGGAACAGGAGGCCCTGCTCGGCGAGTTATTGCACCTACAGGCCTTCCCCCATCCCTGTCCCTCTGCCAGGCAGACTTGTTGACGAAAACTTGCCTAGGCTGAGGCGGGACTTGAGGTGCTTGCTGTCTGTAAGGGCGGCAAGATGACTGAGGTAAGAACAGCCCTAAGGAGAGAAGGGTTGCTGTCTAGTCCTTTAGACCATGAAGTTTACTATCAGTTTGATCAGAGAAGAGACAGGTACTATTGAAGGGTAAATCCTGAATCGATTGTTGGACCAAAGGGGACAGGCCCGACACCTGTAGCCATGCCACTCTGCGTAGACTAATTGCAGAAGCAATGGTTCTTCCCACTGAGTCGGTGGCATCCCAAGAAGCTTGGAGAGTTGCCCTTGCCACCGCCAGGCCTTTGTCTAAGATGGTATTAAAACTGAAGCAACGTTCTGATGGAAGGAGCTCAGCAAAATGTGCTAGGGAGTTCCAAAGGTTATAATTGTATCTTCCCAGGAGAGCCTAATGATTTACTATTCTGAGCTGCATCGTTGAAGTAGAATAAATCTTTCTTCTGAACATGTGCAGGGTTTTCGCCTCCTTACTTTTTGGGGTCGAGGTCGGTTGGCCTTGGCACTCTCGTTGCCGCATGCCTAGGGGCCTGTCAGCTGGGGAGCAGTGTTGCATCGGTCTGGGGGACTGCACTGGCGCCAGGGATCCCTGCTTGATGAAGGCCGAGTCCTGCTCCCAGCACAGGGGATTCCAAGGTGCTGCAGATGCAGTTCCAAGAGGCGAGACCCCTGGTAGTGCCGATCGAAGCCACGCCTGCGAATGAAGAGGGGTTTCTCTCATGAAGGCAGGTGGGAATAGGAACCTGCGGTCATTGGCAGTGAGGGCAAGGGTGACAAAGCCCTTGCAGCCTCATATGCCTCAGGCATTGACAGGGCTGGCAAGGGCACTGCGAGGGCACCTCCCAGGGTCGATGGAGGCTCAATCCGCTCCTGACTGGAGCACTCCCAACCCATGCAGGCTTCCTTCTGCACTGCTGGTGAGGCCGGTGCTGAAAGCACTCCCTAAGCCTGAAGGCTTTTTGGTGCTGGGATTGCACATTGGCTTGCAGAAGTCAAGCACGTGTCAGAGCTGAGCTTGCCATAGAGGTAGTACGAGGCAGATCCACTGCTAGGCTCAAAGCCGACTCCATTAGGAGGGCTTTAAGCTGGATGTCTCTATCCTTTTTTGTATGTGGCTTGAACGCCTTGCAGATCTTGCACTCCTCCAGCCAGTGCGCCTCCCCTAGGTACTTTAAACAGTGGTCGTGGGGATCGCTGACTGAGAAGGCATTGCTGCAAGTGGCACAAGGCTTAAACCCGGGTGAATGGGGAATATCCCCTAGAGAGGGGAGATCAAGTGTAACAAAGCTTCCTACGGGAACAAAATACCTGCTATCTATCTATCTACACACACAGAGAACAAATAAACAAAAGCAAGTCGCAAATGTGATGAGAGGGCATTCTGGCAACCGTCACCAGTGGCGGAAAGAAGGAACTGAGAGATGGGCAGACCAGTAGCAGCTATTAGACTGGGTGTCTTGTGTACCACTCCAGGGGGCATCACTGCTGGTCCTATAGGGCAGGCTGAGGGCAAAAAGTTTCCGGTGGCCATGCACGCTGGCACATGCACCAAAGTGGAATGTATGTGAGGAGCGGCTCGAAGAAGAACCCCAGTTACTGTACAAGGGAAGTAACTTTTTCTCCCTTTTCCAAGTCTTGGTCCTAACTTGCATTCTACTCAATGGTACTCTCAAGCAATATTCATTGAGGATGAGGATGTGAGGAACTGTACTGTGTGACGGGTTGGAGAACCGCTCTTTCAAAAGATGTGTGTGCTGCAGAAGTCTAGATGGAACCCTATGTGGCCAGTTTGCAACTCTCTAGGAAGGAGACATTTCAAAGTGGAGCTGCTGATATAACCTGGGCTCTAGTCAAGCAGGCCTTCAGATCTCGGGCAGGGTGGTCAGCAACGGCTCAAACACCAGAACACAACCCAATACCTATTTGGACTCTCTCTATAAGGAGATAGCTTTCCCACTCATGCATTTGGCAAAGAAAACAAAGGACACTAATGGCTGCCAAGGGCATCTCACGAAGAGCTGAGAGACAATCCTGACATTTCAGAGAGACAAGGTAATCAAAAATACTAGGGATCTCAGAACCCCCGGAGGCAGTCAACTATGTTGATACAATATGGAGAATCTTTTAGATTTTGCTGTGTAGCATTTTGTCTTTCCAACTATTGCTAAGGAAGGATTATATTGCCTCCAAGCATGGCTTTTCTAGTTCCCTTGTCCATTCAAACACCCCACTGTTAGATAAAGAAAGAGGCCTCTGTATCAATAGGTGGCCCCACTGATACTGGTTACCTAATTAAGCCTTGAGTGGTCAACAGTATCAGGAAGTAGTCTAGGAACCTCCCTAGTTAGGACTGGGAATATCAATGATTCCAGATCCATATAGCTAGGAAGGTCCTCCAGCACCATGTATCTAGCCCCAGAAGTTATAGAGTACACTGGACTTATGTCCCTTGGTAGTTCTGGCTTCAGACAGGAGTAGTTTTTCTACAGCTACTAAGATCTCCTTTTCTCTGCATGTAGCACTGTTGGTGCACAGCTCCCTTTTTTCCCTTGCTGGTACTGAGAGTGGTCCTGCCTCTTTGGCCACAGATGGTCTCAAGGCAGTTTTGGTTCTCAGTGATGAGGAACTGGTCCCATGCTTCTTGAAAGCTCCTGATTTAGCGATATTGAGATGTGGTCTCTCATCTGATTTAAAGGGTACTGGAGAGGAATTACTCTTTTTGTATGAAGATTTGGAGACAATTTTTTTTTTTTGTTTCAAATGAGAGTTTGCTTTTACCTGTTTCACGTCTGTACTGTTGGAACAGTTTTTAACTCTGCTCTATCTAGCTATGAAGACCACTGTGCCTGTCTCAGGGCCTCAGTCAGAAGTCCAGGAGGTCTGATGGAACAGGATTGGGATGGATGCTAAGTGAGCAGTGCATTAGGAATCTTAAAATATATGCACAGGATTGATGGGTTCAAGGAAAGGATTGGCTGATATTGCACTCAAAAGGGATATGAGCTTCCCCAAGGCAAAAGAGACAGGCCACACAGATCTTGGATCGCTGGATCATGGGCACAGTAAGTGCTCCATGCATGAAAATGTCTTGTGGTGGGACCTCCAGAAGACACAAAACCACTAATCTACCCTACCTAAAACAGATTTTAAAAACTATTTGCAACTATCTACAAATTTAGAACAAGAATACTAGCTAATGCTGTAGTACTCAATGCTTTTTTTACCTCAGTCTTCACTGGCAGGGTCAGCTCCCAGACTACTACACTGGGTAACACAAAATACAGAAAAGAAGATCAGCCTTCAGAGATGGAAGGTCAGGTGAGGGACTACTTAGAGAAGCTGGATATGCACAAGTCTCTGGGGCCAGATGAACTGCATCTGAAGGTGCTGAAGGAATTGGCTGATGTGATTGGACAGCTGCTAGCTATTATTTTTGAAAACTCGTGGTGAATGGGGGAGGTCTCGGGATTGGAAAAAGGTGAATATAGTGCCTGTCTTCAAAAAAAGGAAAAATCAGGACCCGGGGAACTACAGACCAATCAGCCTCACCTCAATTCCTAGAAAAATCCTGGTGCAGGTCCTCAAAGAATCCATTCTGAAACACCTGGAGGAAAACAGAGTGATCAGGAACACTCAGCATGGATTCAAGGGCGAATCATCCCTGACCAACCTGAATGCCTTCTATGATGAGATGACAGGATATGTGGATGAGGTTATAGCTGTCAGTGTGATATACCTTGACTTTAGCAAAACTTTTGATACAGTTTTCCACAGCACTCTTTTCAGCAAGTTAAGGAAGTATGGCTTGGATGAATGGACTGCAAGGTGGATAGAAAGCTGGCTAGATCATCAGGTTCAGTGGGTAAGAATCAATGGCTCAATGTCTAGTTGGCAACCAGTAACTAGTGGAGTGCTTCAGGGGTTGGTCCCGGGGCTGGTTCTTCTCAACATCTTCATTAATGATTTGGATGATGGGATAGATTGCATGCTCAGTAAATTTGTGACCAAGCTGGGGGGAATGGTAAACACCCTGGAGGGCAGGTATAGGATTCAGGGACACCTAGACAAATTGGAGCAGGGGGCCAATAGAAATCTCATGAAGTTCAGCAAGGACAAGTGCAAAGTCCTGCACTTAGGATGAAAAAATCACATGTACTGCTACAGGCTGGAGACCAATTGGTTAAGCAGCGGCCCTGTAAAAAAGGACCTTGGCATCATGGTGGACAGAAAGCTGGATATGAGTCAACAACATGCTCTTCTTGCCAAAAAGGCCAATGGCATATTGGGCTGCACCAGTAGGAGCGTTGCCAGCAGATCGAGGGATGTGATTATTCCCCTCTATTCAGTGCTGGTGAGGCCATATCTGGAATACTGTGTCCAGTTTAGGGTTCCACACTACAGAAAGGATTTTGACAAATAAGAGAGAGTCCAGTGGAGGGCAACAAAAATGATTAGGGGGTTGGGGCACACGACTTACAAAGAGAGAGCAAAGGAACTAGGCTTATTTAGTCTGCAGAAGAGAAGACTGAGGGGGCATTTGATAGCGACCTTCAACTACTAGAAGAGGTGCTCCGAAGAGGAGGGAGCTAGACTGTTCTCAGGAGTAACAGAGGACAGAACAAGGAGCAATGTTTTCAAGCTGCAGCTGGGGTGGTCAAGGTTGGACATTAGGAAAAACTTTCTCACTAGGAGCGTGGTAAAGCACTGGAATTGGTTATCTTCGGAGGTGATGGAACCTCCATCTTTGGAAATATTAAAGGCCTTGTTAGACAAAACCCTGGCTGGGATGATTTAGCAGGAGTGGTCCTGCTTTTAGCAGGAGGTTGGACTAGATGACTTCATGAGGTCCCTTCCAACCCTATGAGTCTATGAAATTGAAAAGGTTAATTTCAGACCATGGGGAAGTAGAAAGGAACTGTAGAGCCAGTTAGTCTATATGGCCCCTTATGACCTCAACTTGGCCATGAGGAGGAGGGGGTACAGGCAGTGACCAACTGACTGCTAGAGAAAAATGTTCATGTCTCCAGCACATGGTACTCATGTGCACACTTTGGAATATACAGTGGGGCCATTACTCAAAGAAGAACTAAACTTTTACCAAAAGAATAAAGCATGGGGCAGATGCCAGTGTTATTCCTTTGGTTTTATGTAGAAGTGTTCTGTGAGAAGCAAGACAAGTGGGCTACCAACTCTAAATGCTTTGCTGACATTCTCTTGAGGGATTTACAAAAGAAATCCTTTTAAAGAGGTCGTTAATGCTTGCAGTGAATAATTATAAAAGGTAATGCCATCTACAATAGATTTTCCCTTTGCTGATTTGCTAATTACCAGTAATTATTTCACTAGCTCAGTTCCATGCACTGTATGACTATGGAGATTTTTCAATATATTGAACTTTTGCATTTCCATGGTACACCTGCAATTGCTGCATAAAAGTAGCACAATGTCCTCTAGGATGACTTTTATTCCTCATTTACAGTTTTCATTTCTGATCCCTTTCACTACCTACATTTATAATCAAAAACAATCCGACCCTCACTCCACCCCCAGAGGCAACTTTTGTTAAAGAGAAAGATGAAAAATTGATTATGTATAAGTATTAAAGCTCCTCCCAATCAAATGGGTTATTTTAACCCTGAGCCTTCAACACTGCAATGCAGACATCTACATCTAGCATTAACTTACAGAACTAATATTAACTGGCAGGGAGAGAAGCCTCTTTTCCAAGAGAGGAGATGGGTTGCTGGGTTCAGGCACCATGCCAGGTACATGGTCAGGAACTCCAGCCTGGCTCTCTGTCCCTCAACCCAGACTTGGGGAGCCTCGCGCATTACCTTCAGATAGTGTGTGGGAGTGGGGTGTGGTAAGTATTGATGTTGGAAGGAATCTGAGGGGAACCTGGCCCAATTCATTTTCTGTCTCCTCCCTGAAGTTGGGGGAACTTCTGCTCCCTGTAGTGCCCCATGTGTGGACAGGGAAGAGGAAATGTGCCCTGGTACTGGCAGTTACAAGGAGGAGAGTCTGACCTGCCTTTCTTGTTCCCCTGCTCCAGCTGATCCCTGACATGCCCAATGCAAGATACATAAATGCATGAACCCAGCCCCAGAATGTTTAGTTATCTTGGCAGGCTGCTGAAGATTTCCAGAAGATCTTAAATGTTAGAAGGGAAATGACAATTTGAAACCTTTTATCTCTCATTCAGACTTTGCTGAAATTCCATCAGGAAACAAAAGGAAAAGAAATGACATGTCGGTAGCCTAAGATGATTCCCCTTGCTGAACATCAAAGGGCTGTTGCAGATGATGGAAATGTGTGAGCTTCTCAAAGAATATGTCGCATGAATTCTAATAGCAACTAAATATAGGGTTCACTACCAACTCCTGCTCTAATGAAGTCAGGCAAAGTGTGTGTGGGTATACACATACACACATTTTATAAATTGTAAAACTTGATGTAATACATGATGGCACAGTAGGAAAGTTATAGTAACATGAGCTTAGAATGGTCAGATCAACTCTCAGAGTATGCACAATATCCCAAACAAGTGCCAATAAATCTCTAACTACTCCCAAAGCATCATATATTTTGCAAACATCATGCTACAGAGGAAAATTTCTTGGGACTATTTATCATATCCATAAATTTCTAAACCCATGTGCCTTTGTCTCCATGGCTATGTCCACACATACATCATTATTTCAAAATAAGTTATTTCGAAATGAGTTATTTTGAAATAAAGTCCTTATTTCAAAATAAGTTAATTTGAATTAACAGTTTGTTAATTTGAATTAAGGGAAAGCCTAATTTCAAAACAGCTGTTATTTCAAAACGGTTATTTCGAAATAAGACCATTCAGACATGCTGTTTTGAAACAACATGTCCGAACACCATTGTTTCAAAACAGCCGTTTCGAAACAACAGCTATTTCGATATCGAAGCAGGTTTAACAGTTTCGAAACAATGCCTGTTGTTTCGAAAGAACGGGTCCTGTTGTTTCGAAACAATGGTACATCATGTGGACATAAGAATTTTTATTTCAAAACAACCAGTGTTGTTTTGAAATAGAAGACTGATGTGGACATACCCCATGAGTCTATCTGTACTGACCAACAGGAAGAGAAAAATAACTAATAAAAGGTAAAAACAAGTTCATTATCACCTAAACTGGGGCTTCTAGATGTGCAAATGCCATTGCTTTAAAATCTAATATCTTAGGCCTTTTCAAAATCTGAATGTAAGCACTGTGCCCCTTTGAGAAAAAGGTGAATAATCTCCTCTTTACAAGAGGATAACTCATTTTTAGTCCTGCAGAAATGTGAGATATTGAATTTTAAAGCCACACAACGTTTATATCTAGAAAAGCTGTTATTAGTCCAGAATTAAATCTTGGCTATTCTTGGCTTCATGCACAAGTAATTGGGGGGCAAAGAAGGTGAAGAGAGGAAATATTTTCTATTAGAGAAATATTAGTGGAAGTGAAGTATATTTTTAAAAAGATTGTATGTGTAATGGAAAACAAATCCCACTACTGTATTTCTCTAATGTGCATCTTTATAAATAAATGAAGTGACCTTACAGCAGACCACATACTTTACCCTCCCCAAATTAAATGGTGAAATGCTTCAAAATACATATGAAAGTCTTGCTGCTGTATTCTTGTATTTCAATGAGGTGCTGATGCCTTTTGACATTTTTCCAAAAAAAATCACAATGTGCTCCCTTTTCATATTTGAGACTACAGTTCAGTCTTTAAGCTAGCTCTGTGGTTGGATGGCAGTGCCACATCCTGCTCTAACAGTGCATCCTAGTTTGGACATATTCTAATTTCTCTCACTCCATGAAGGTGATGGAGATATTTTCTGGATTTCTGGCTGAAGAAATTTCTGATGCATAGAGGTCTTTGTGGTGGTCATTCAGCAGAGCTGTACGGGTCTTTGCACCAGAACAAAAGAGAGATGAATTTGTCTAAGAGGGAGGGAGATAAGCATCAAAAAGCTATGCCACCACGAGAAAGGACTAGGAGATAGTCACTATCGAGCCTATTCAGGTCAAGTGTAGCATGAGGCTAACACAGCTCTCTTGCCTTTAGGGGTGTAATTCCAACTTCCGAAAACAGTTCACAAACCCATAACCAACTGTTGGTGCTCTACACTGCCATGATTAAATTCCTGACTTTGTCTTTTGTACTCCATGCCTGCAAGGCCCCGGGGATCCTGCAGAGGTAGAATGTGAAGCCATATAGAGATGGGGTTTCTCTGTGTTCCTCAGTTACTTAGGAGTGTCTTCTGTGGCCAATTGGCCTTAGTAAACTCTGAAGGAAGTCTCATTAATTCCTCCTCAGCTGGGCAGATGGCAATCTTTATACAAAACCGTCATCCTCTGGGACACTGACCAATATCTGAAGGTGCCCTCATTTCCTACCCACACACATACCTCTCTCATAGAATATTGCTTAACAATTTGAGAGCATCATGATGTCATGTTTCTTTATATAGTCATGATGTGACAAAACTCTTATAAGGTTCTTTTCAATTCCCTGAGGCTCAAGATCATAAGTGACATATCTTTGGGTGCTTTGATTCTTGGACAGCCAACTGGACAAACTGTAAATGGACCTATTTTCAAAAAGTGCTGTCCACCTGCTCTCTGGAAATTAGACTTCTTTGTGATGTCTTAAAACAGATACCCAAAAAATCACTTACCACTTTTGAAAACCTTGGCTTATGCCATCTAAAACGTACTGTCCCCAATCTGGGAATCTATATTGGCTTCCTGTCCTTTTCTGAAAGGAATGTGTGTTTAAGTTTTGATTTGTCATGTTAGTACAACAGCCAACTTTTAGAGAACTAGCCAAACATAGAACACTCTTTTTGCTTTGGTGAGTTTGTATCTACGTACTGAATTGCTTTATACATGAAAAGAGTACCTCTCAAGACATTCAAAAAGTAAATTAACATTTCCAAATGGCTAAAAGCCAAGCCATAACTTTTTCCCTCTGAGGACTCTCAATTTGGATTTCTTTGAACCTAGCAGGTATATGTTAGAACAACCAAGAGAATCTTCTAGATGGCCAGGAAGATTTCTTGAATCTCCTAAGGGAATTTGTAAAGTTGGAGTCAAACTTCTTGCTAGTGACAATTTGGCACTAATGCAGTACAGACAGGGTCTTTTATTGCTAATGACTACTGATAGCTCTTTCTGGCTTGCTGTGATTGAAAACTGAAGCCAACGGAAGGTTCTCCAGTTTTGGGTGAGGAAATGTAATTCAAAAGTCAGTCATACAGTGAAATCTTGAGCCTATCGAAGTCAGTAGCAAAATTCCCTTTTATTTCAATGGGGTTAGCCTATATTGTGCAGCTCTTAAAGAAAGTCCAGACACTGACACTATATTTGAAAAGCCTTAACCCAAATCATGAAGGTCTCTCTCAGTGGAAGAAGAGGCTATAAAAAAAATATCTTTTTTCCTTATAGCTGGACTTTCATTATAGCTTTATGTCAGCACATCACCGTTCTACGCTTTAGCCTCCGTCCCAAAGTTTTCATTTTAAAATGTAAATGATGAGAGGAAAAAAGCATGGAAAAGTTGCCAGATCCAGGCATTAGTTACTACTACTGTTACTAATAATTTTGTGCTGTATACCTTTAGTAATCTTAAAGTGCTTCCAAGGTAACATATACAAACACGACTACTGAAACAGCTACCCCTTCAAGTTTCAGAGGGGTAACTGTGTTACTCTAGTTTAGTAAAACAAACAAGAAATCCTGTCATACTTTTAAGATTACCTCTTCAGAAAAAGACAATAACCAGATAAAGAGCAGACAACAGTAGAAATTAGCAAAAATTATGACCGATGATGCTCCACAAAATAGTCCTGTAAAAAGTGCTGTGGGAACTACATGGACTATAGATTGTCTATGCTAAGCAAGGTTTTTAGCCACCAGTGCCCTTTTGCAGGCCACTAGTGTAGCAGAACACTTTCCCCTAGACATCTGCACATATTTCAAAGAAACTCTACAATAAAAGTGGATGCTGTATTTTAACAGAGGATCTACTGATAAATTGTATATGTGGAAGAATAATACTTATTTGTTAAATATTATTAAAAATGAGCAAAAGAGCAATAGAAAACATACATCCAAAGAAAGTGGAGCAACATAAGGAATATTTCTGAATCAGTATTACTGTTTACCAGTTTTCTTCCCTTTTTTGTCAGCTGGCCAAACAATCCTACAGCTATTAGAAAAGCAGTAAATGCAGGCCTTTCAATCAACTTAAGTGAGCTACTGCTTTGGCAGTGTATGAATCCAAATTTTTCTATAACTTGCTTGCAAATTTCTGCTGGTTTTTATTCATGTTTCTATGTAAAACTTTTGTTAGAGGCAGTGCTTTCATGATACCTATCTTGCAATAATCATTTCATTACTTTAAAAATACAAATTGATTTATTTTTTCCAGCTCATGGGGTCTGCCGCAGATACACAGTAGTCCCAAAAGGATACTGAAAATATTCTCAGGCCAAATTTCAGTGTTCAAATTTGTTTAAATTTTTTATAATAAGAGTCCGTCTTCTCAATGATTATTACAGGTGAGAGTTTTGAAGAAGTAGGGCTTTATTCTACAAGGTGCTATGCTCTCTTTCCTCAATCCCATGAAGTTTAAGTATAGTCAAACCTCAGAATTACAAAACACCAGAGTTACAAATTGACTGGTCACACACCTCATTTGGAACTAGAAGCACACAATGAGATAGCAGCAGAGAAAGAAAAATAAAAGCAGCAACAGAAGCAAATACAGTACAGTACTGTCTTAAATGTAAACTACTAAAAACATAAAAGAGCACGTTAAACATATCTGATAATGTAAGGAAACTGTTCCTGTATTCATTTCATTTAAATTAAGATGCTAAGAAGCAGCATTGTTCTTCTGCACAGTAAAGTTTCAAATTAACTTAAATGTTCAGTTTCAACTTTTGAAAAAACCACCATCACATGATTCACACTTTATTCGGAGTTACAAACAACCTCCATTCTTGAGGTGTTTGTAACTCTGAGGTTCTACTGTACATTTTAAACATCAGTAGCATTATTTACATTACTTAGATAACAAAGAAAAAGGAGGTTGGAGTAGAGGGAAAGCACATGCAAAAGCCAAAAAAGGAAGAAAGACAATAAGAGAACGAGAAGAGAGGAGAACGTAAAGATGGAGGGAAAGATGAACAGGAGAGGAAAACATGGGAAGAGAGAATTGGGGAAAACAGAGCCAGCATAATTATAAATAATCTGACTTGTACCTGTCATTCACACTGCACTGGATTTATTTTTCCCTCCAAGACCACAGGTTTTCCATTTTCAAGAGTCTTATGAAGTGGGATTTTCTCCCACGAAAGCTCATGTGATAAATAAATTTGTTAGTTTTTAAAAGTGCCACAGGGCTCCTTGTTTAGCATATTTGTAGTAATTCTTGGCCATCACAGACAGGGTGCTATTTTAAGAAAAAACGATAAAAGCAATGGGAAGAATAGGAATAATGGAGTTCGATACTGAAACACCAGATCCAGGGTTCAAAAATCAGCAATAAAAAAATCCAAGGGACCCCAAAAGTCATGCTCCAGATTGAGTGCGTCATAATCTTCAACAAATTCTGTTTTTCCTTTGGAATCTATCTTCTCATTCTGAATTAACTGCAATGCCACTATGCGCCATGACTACTTTTTTACAGAGAAACAAGCAACCTGCATATATCCCTGCCCAAGCTACAGATTCGTATGGAAAATACTTTCAGATCTAAAGCTCTTTCATTTCCAAAATTACTTTTACTGAAGGTACTGCAAGTGGATGTAACATATCAGGATTTTAATGAAGCATTTGTTACAAATCTAAAGTGTCTCACATAGGACAGATGTAATATATATAAAGGGACATTAAAAATTTTAAATATGGGCAAGAATTATGATTCAGGTGATTAAAAATGCTGCCTAAAATAGAAGGGGGGGGGGAGGGAATAATGTGAAATGTTAACCAGTGGCCAGAAGAAAACTAGGATGTAGTAATGCAGAAAGTTACATACCCCTGGAGTGCACTGGACATAAGAATGGCCATACTGAGTCAGACCAATTGTGTATGAAGCCCAGTATCCTTTCCTTTAACAGTGGCCAATGCTAGGTGCCTCAGAGGGAATGAACAGAAGAGGTAATCATCAAGCGATATATCCCGTTGGCCTTTACCAGCCTCTGGCAAACAGCAATCCCAGATCATCCTGGACAATAGCCAGTGACAGATCTTTTCCAGCATTAACATAACTAGGCTCTTAAATTCTTTTTTTAAGCCCAGTTATAGTCCTGGTCTTCATAACATTCTCCAGCAAGAATTCCCTAACACTGTCTACATCACGGGTTAAGTCAGTATAGCTATGTCTCTTAGGGGTCTAGCTGTACAGATTTAAGTTCCCAATGGAGACCAGCCCCAAGGCAGAAAGGTTAAGTGGCTATAGTAGGGGCACAGATTAATTCCAACTTATGATATTGGCTTTAAGTTAGGAATCTGTGGTTCTCAATCCTATAGGCAGGTCGCTGGCTCACACAACTAATTCTCTTTGCTACTGCTAGTTTAGAGCTTGGGTTACACTGACTTGCTTGCACATGGGGGTACATAGGAAAACTACTCATAAGTAGGTCCCAATCCAAAGCCCATTTTTGACTTAATTAAAGTGAATCTTTCCATTGACGTCAATGGGCTTAACATCAACCTTCTAAATATCAAATTAATTTGAAAAATGTAAAAATGTGTATTAATCAAAATGCTTTCAAATGAGGTACTTTTAACTGAAGCAAAAATTGCCTTTGGGGGAAATAAAATCAAAGACTAGAGCAGAGGAAAAAACTATAAATTTTTAAGCTGAATTTCAACTACTAATTAGGTCAAGAACTTTTTATATACATATAAACTTGAAAAGAATTGACTGAAAAGAAAATATGCACACAAAATTGGAGAGGAAAGCTTTTATTCATAAGTAAGGGAAGGTTACTTATTGTAAATGGTGGTTCTTCGAGATGTGTAGTCCCTACCTGGATTCCAGACATAGGTGTGCATGCTTGATTGCTCTCAACTCTAGGCTGTTGAAACTCCATTGTTTGTACTCCAGGTGAGAAGCTTGAAATTCCATTAGTTCCAAGTATGACTTAAGCCATAATTTGCCAAGATGGACTGGTAGTTATAGCAATGTGGAATAGAAGGGCAGCAGACAAATATCTCATGGCCAATGAGGTCCAGTTTTTTTGTGGCTTGATCAGGAGTTGTGATCTTGGGGTGCTGCTGTCTGGCCTGTTGAATAACTGCTTTCGTCCCAGTGAGTTTGTTGGCAATATATAAAAAGGAAGTCTGTATTTCTGACTAGAACAAAATAATGCCTCTCTGCACATTTAGACTTCGTAGTGCAGGAATCTGAAGCATGCCACATTGCTTGGGCTGGCTGTAGAAGGTCCATAATTATGGAGTGGCAGTATGACCTGGGATGGAGCTGAAAGTTGCAGGATGCTAAAAAACTCATCCTGTGAATCCTTGACATCTTCTGCCAGCAATTTCAGTGCTGTTGCCATACACTTCAAGAGATCTTGGTACTGACCTTTGTCATTAGGCAGTGATAACAACCATGGATCATCACATCTAATAATGATGATGCACCTGTTGGGGAGTGATGGATCTGCTGGTCCCATCAGTACCAGCAGTCCCATAATGCTCAGTGGCTCTTCATATGCTGATGATGGTACGGTGTTCTCTAAAGGAGGATGAAATAGTGCTTCCCACTCAAAGTATGGCTCCCATCTATGCCTGCAGGGCAAGGGTCTCAAACATGTGGCCCCTAAAGCTATTTCCTGCAGCCCACAATGACACTATTGTCACTGATATTTGCAATATTGTTGTATGAAAAGGTTTCAGTGGTGTGGCTCTCGGGGAAACGTACTAGTCTTCATGCGGCCCTGTACTAGTCCTCATGCGGCCCTTGTGGTGATTTGAGTTTGAGACCCCTACAGTAGGGACTCTGGTCCATTCTTCCTGATCAGCCTAGTGGGTACTGAACCATTTTGCTGGGGTGGATCTTGCATCTATGCATATTGGTGCAGGCACAGGCAATGCGGCCTCTCTGAGCAGATACGTGGCTCCACCTGTGAGGACAATTCATACTTTGATTGGTCCAGTAAGTGTGGTGCCATCAGAGCAGGCTGAGTGGGTGGTGCATACAGAAAAGGAAGGTGCTACATCAGTTCAGGTGGTCAAACTGATGACAGACTGTATAACAGAACCAGCTCATTGGCTGAAGACAGCGGTTGCAAGGTGCCTGGTACCTCATAATGATGCAAGGTACCTTCCAGTGGTAATAAGCATTTTGCCATGGGAGCTAAGGGCAGGAGATGACCTGGTGTGCAAGGCAATGGGAGCTGGTGCTGTGGTGACTGTAGCACTTTTGGCAGAGTAAGTGATTCTCAGGAGTCCTGAGGAGATCCAATAGCAGCTGAAGCCATGGGCTTGACCAGGTGTTTAGGCCTTTTGTTTGCCTTGGCTTATTTGGGAGCAGGAACTGCCATGTGTGCATGTGACTTCTCATCCAGCTGGTCTTGGCTTGAGAAGAGAATGCAGTGTTGGAGGTGGTACCTCTCAGGGATCTGCCTTTGTGTCCCTCACCATGCTTCCTGTGAGCATGCTGTGGTTTGGTTGACACTACTGGTACCACCACTGTCACAGAGCTGAGGACATAGTCACCACCAATGTGGCTGTGGCAGATCTGTCTGTGCCACCTCAAAGTGCTCATGTGGATGCATTGCTTCCTCCATCAGCTGAGCAGGAATTCTCTTGCCAAATATGTTCTCAAAGGAAAGGAGTGACAGACCAAGAACCTCTCAATGATGCAGATTTCACCAGGGCAGTAAAAACAGTGTTGGTGCTCCTCATTCATGGAGAACGGTAGTGAGCATGTGACAGTTTTTGAAACAGGCTTGCCTGGCCATAATCCCAGGCTGCCCCAGGCAGGTAAGAATTTGAAGACAATTTCCCTTAACACACTAATGGTAACTACATCTCTAACTCTAAACTATTCTGTCAAATTAATTTTTTTTAATGGCTACATAGGAGTATAGAAGAACAATTTTCCAACTCTAGCCATGTGGTGATAAAAGGAAGCTGAAGAGGCACTGACTTGCACAACAGCAGGAGACCACGGACATACCACAAGGATGACACGACAGGCATGCAAGTCAATGAACACTGCTTTGAACAGTTCCAGCTCTGGTGCATAGCATACATGCACACCCCAGGTCTGCAATCTAGGTAAAGACCAATTCTCAAAGAACAACTTTTACTTAATAGCTATTAAAATGCTTTGTTTTCCCTAAAAGAATTGCTGGAAGAAGAAAATCTGTTGTCTATAGATATGTATAGCACAATATTAGCTCCAAATGGATTCATTGACTAATACCAGCATTTACAGGCATCAAATGGAATTTTTCTTTCAAAATCTTATTTAGGTACTTCTCACTAGCTATTTAACAGCAGTGAAAGCTAGTAGCAACTGAAATGTAACTCTACTAATTAGAAGACAGTGCTCTCTCTCGGAAGTCAGTATCAATTAATCTAGGAGGTCCTGTGCCATAACATAACTTATCAGTAAATGAGGTTAAGGAGGAAAACAAAACCATAAGATAATTGCAAATATTCCACCTGTTGCAAGACTTCATCTAAAACATTTTTAATTATAAATGTCAATATGTAAATCTTATCTAGTCAGACAATGACATTTGTACTGGTTTTATATGAAAACAGTAAATATTTTGCTGTAAGCTTTTTTCCTAAGAAAACTCATCAGTCCTTGAGACTTTAAACACCAACTAAGCTGTTTTTCTATGCATTTCAACACTAGCACACAACAAGATTATTTATGGATATTTCCTAATTTAGTAATATGAAAATAGCTGTAAATTTTTGGTGCCAGAGACCAGATTTTTGCTGTTTGTACAGTGCCAAGCACAGTGGGATCTGATTGTCCATGACCAAGGCTCCTAGGTGCTACAGTAACACAAACAGTAAATATTGCTAGTGCTGTTGGACCAAGTTTTACAGAAAACCAATAAAATACTACAACACTCTACATGATCTCCATTAGGCACAATTTCTCAGGTGTCTCATGAATCAACATAACATCAAATTCCTTCTGTGTTTAAAATTTTTGGCTGTTATTCCCACAAATTCAAATGAAAAGAAATTAAGGATATAAAAGCAAATCCCCCCCTACCTATGCAGAAAACCAAATTAACTGAGCTTTTTTGGTTATGATCACCAACACGGAAATGGTTAAATATTGTCATTTAAGTGTTGATAGTAGGTTTCAATGTCTTATTGGGCTGGCTTGGGATGTATACAGTATTTTGTGTGGTGGTTTCTCTCCTCTCTCTCTCTTTTTTTTCCTCCTGTTATTCCTGTTCCAGTCTGACTAGCTGATAGCTCAAAAACACAGCCAGGTATCATTTTACACTGTGGAAGTTACCTTCATAACAAAAAAAAAACCAAGGACACTTTCTTCTGAAATAGAAGTATAGATTGTAGAAACCTTTAAACAAATCCAAGGAAAAACCTCTTCCTCAAGAATCCATAGATTTTTCACACCCATGGATTTACTGCTTCACAAGTTACAAATCACTCAAAGCTATTTCATTACTGTGTATTTGTTCGATTTCTGGATTTCTTCTGAAAGCAGCCTGCAGTTTTAATTTGCAATTTACAAATTTCAAGGGTAAATTGTCAGGTATGAGAAAAACATACCATTCTATGTTTCTCATTCAGAATATTCAAGAACACATTCCCAGGCAGCACTATTATACAACATGCATAGAATCTCTGCATCTTAGGGCTTTCTATGGCCGCTCATCACTTCAGTATCTGAGAACCTTCCATGTAAAATCAATAGCAATAGCTCTGTTCTTGGCAGACTTCATGCAGTCTCTGGCACATTTCCCTTTGCAGGATGAAAACTCTGCTTGGGGTAATGTTTTGGGCTTTACATTTTTTTGGTGGTTACAATCTTCCCAGTTTGATCAGGAATGCGAGCAGGAGGCAGAGAAGTAGCTGAAGAGCTGTTCAGAGTTGATCAATAGCTTTTTGAGGACTGGAGAAACTATTACATTTTTCAAGGAGTCTGGTAGGTGTGCTTTGATGGAGCCACTGAGCATTTCCATTAGTACTGACATGCAGCCAGGACCCATTTAATGGTTGTGGCTGTAATATTTTCATAGCTTCTTGACCTTTGGAATATATGATGGGGCCAAACTTAATCAGGAATGGTGAGGTGGATAATACAATCTGGTCAGGGTGGAATTTCCTTTCCCAGTGAGCTCCACATGTATTCATCAGTTGACCTTAACCGCAAGGTACACTGACAGCTCATCACATAGGTTTAAGTTTGGGTCCAGTCCGGGCTATAAAGTCTAGGTTGATTAGATAGTGCACTAGGTTAAACACCTCTGCTGGCCACGATTCTGTAGCATTAAGTGCTGAAGAGTAAAGGCTCATTTTGCTTTGGGTATAATAGTGGCATAATCCTGCTTGTGTTGATTCATGCTGTCTGGAGGCAGGCAATCATGAGCCAGTCTTAGGATTCAGATCACAACTCATTTGTGAGTATGTGTGCTTGCTTTTAACCTGTAAATAACTCATTTCTTTTTCCTACTTAACAACCCTGAAGACAGTTTATTACAAGACTGGGTACAGGCATTGTCTTTGGTAAAAGATCTAGAGTACCAGTGATCCAGCTGCATGACTAGTCTCCTGGAATGGAAAGCAACCTGCTTGAAGTATGATGAAGTGACCATTT
Source organism: Podocnemis expansa (assembly GCA_007922195.1). NCBI lineage: Eukaryota > Metazoa > Chordata > Testudines > Podocnemididae > Podocnemis > Podocnemis expansa. The sequence continues at coordinate 10,218,421 of ML682057.1, forward strand.
ACCCATTAAGTCCAGTTTGTCTAGGTGGCAAGATAGATGGGAGAGTTTAAAGCAGTGGTTCTCAAACTGTGTTCTGGGGGCCAAAAGTGGCCCTTAGGGGCTTTCCAAATGGCCCTCGGCTCCTCTCCTGCCAGCTGCAGAACAGTCTCTGCCTATAAACCCAGGTGAAGTGTGTTTCCACAGGGTTAAAAGCAGGACGCAGACTTCTTGCTGCAGCCAAAGGGACAGAAGATTAGTGCTAGCATCTCCCTGGCTGTAGCAGGGAGCACTGCAAAGTGCTCTGCCTAGGTCCACAGCTGCTAGGGTCCTTGCTAGAGCCAGAAGGAAGGGAGCACTGATCTTCGGTCCCCCTGGCTGCAGCCAGGAGTTACTGCCTTGGGACCCAAATGAATTGCACAAAGCTGTGGTTTCCCTGTTGCAGCCAGGGAGATGGGAACTCAGCAAGCAAGGAGGCAAACTGCTTTTGGGGGATAGGGGAGCTGCTGGCAGAGGCTGGTGGCCCTTCAGGGCTATAAAAATGATATCTGTGACCCTCGAGTCAAAAGGATAGGGAACCACTAGTCTAAGGGGACTGAATCACTGTTATAGTGACCCAGGAGTTCACATTTGTTACTGGCTTGGTGAAATCCAGTTATAGAACTCACCCACGTCTGGGATGTTTGCCCTGTTCCTGACAATCTCTCCTGAGGTTGGCACTTCTCGTCGTGAGTCACTCTAGACAGTGTGACAAGTTGTTTGTGCAGCTAGTGGATGGATTCTGAATGTTTTTCATGCTACAATGTTTCTTAGGGCTTGCTCCTTCGAGATGTTGAGCCCTCAGGACATATCCAATGAAGCAAGTAGTTAACTTTTAAGCATGTGACTTTAGGAACATGTTAGACAAACACCTGTCCTGATGGCCTACATATACTAAATCTTGCCTCAGTGCAGGTGGATGAGCTAGACAATCTCTCAAATTCCCTTTCAGTCCTATATTTCTATGGTTCTGTCATCCCATTTAAGTCAATAGGACAACTCACATGCTTAGCTTTAACCACGACTACGTACTTTACTGGATCAGCATATCAGAGGATGAAGCCTCTGGCGCATCTCTTTTGACTCTTGCCCAAAGATTTTAAAATTCCTCCGTTTTTGTAAAAGCATAAGAAAAATGGTAAACAAATATGACACATGGCATAACCTTTCAGGTATCTGAAAAATGACTTTTTTGGGGAAGGAATAATAAAAATACTAAACATATCAGAACCACCTTACACATGAGATATTCCAAACTCCTAAACAAAGAGGTTAACCACAAAATGTAGACAAACTGAGGAATGACTTTCAAGAAGAGTTAAATGTCAGGGCAGCACATGCATGGGATGTATTCCAGATGTGCTCTCTCCTTCTTCCCCCTCCCTTTTCCAACAACCCACTTGCAAAAAAGAAGATTTTCGGAAACCATCTATAGTACTATAAGAGAGCCCTAAAGATTCTAGTCAATGCTCACCTGGGCAAAAGAAAGGTCAGGGATTTGTGGCAATTTACATCTAAGAATTACATATAGAAGATCTAAGAACTACGTATACAAGCTTGTCCAGTACGCATGTACATTAGACCAGGACAGTTCTGTTAGCCCCTCATTTTACTTTTCACTAATACATGCACAATTAAAAAATAAAATTACTGGAAAGCCCAAAAGGTCTTACCAATGAGGTACATGCCAATCCAGTCCCCAGCATCTACTTCTTCCTTTATATCCCAATAGATGACTAGATCTTGTGAGTGTCCTATGGAGTAATACGAGCTGCTGACCATTAGAGTAGACCGGCTGTCTGAAGTGACCAAGTCAGTGTCACTGGTGGAACGTGGAATGGTTACCATCTCATGGTTGCTGCTCCTGATGTCCATGTTATGAAACTGGTCAGGGTTGTAGCTGTACCTCAGCGGTTCTTTACACCTGCGCCGACTCTGTGAATTCCTAGATGGAGATGCCATGGCAGCCAGGCCTAGGAATCTGTTTTGGTATAGATTCTGTGAAGGAGAAGAAAAAAAAACTAGTACTTAGAATACATTTTCTTGAATTTTATATTTCACCTTTGTAAGGCGAGAAGCAAAAGATGCAGTGAAATGAGAAAACAATGAATGAACACAGCCACTTCCTACATGACCACAAAACAAGAGATACAGAAAATTCTTCCACAGGAGATGCATATTGTTTACCAAAGTTTTTATTGATTAATCATTACTTCGGAGAGAACTATAAAAGCAAGATACACATGAAGTCCATCTGTACCATCAGGCTCTGCTGTAATAGGGCTTTTGTGGGGAAAATGATGGCAGATGGTTTCTCTAGACACATACAAATTCATTCCACGGCCATGGGACGGGGTAAAGATTGCTGGAGATCCACTCTCTTCTAAACAGAAACTGCACTGTCTTTTAGACAAGATGACCTAAATTCACCGCTGAGATAATTTCCAGTGGAGTTAACATAAGGGTAAGTTTGATCTTCCGTTCATAAAAAAAAACTTCCACCACTCTGAAACACTAGCAGGTGTTCACAAAGAAATTCTCTCCACCAGTGATATCCTGCAACAAAAAGGAATTATCCCTTATGCCATAACATATATTTATTCATGGCAGAGTAAATGGAATTATTCCTCTCTAGTTAACCTAGCTCAAGTGATAGCACCCACACTGTGAAATAACACTTGAGTATCTTCATCCACCATTGAGCTGTGCTCACAAAGAATTGGAATTCATATGCAAAATCTGACTGCGTGAAAGCAGGATTAAATTGCAACTATGGAGGGTGGGGAGGAGTTTCTCACTTCCTCTGCTGAATTTAACGATAATCTCCATCCAAGGATATTAAAGGAACTGGCAAATGAAATTGCTAGCCCCTTAGCAAAGATTTTTAATGAATCTGTAAACTTGAGGGTGTACCACATGACTGGAGAATCGCTAATATAGATCCTATTTTCAAGAAACGGAATAAAAGTGATCTGGGTAACTACAGGCCTGTTAGTTTGACCTCAGTAGTATAGAAGGGCTTAGAGAAAATTTTGAAGGAGAAAGTACTTAAGAGTATTGAGGATAATGGTAACTGGATTAACATAGAACATGGCTTTACAAAAGGTAGATTGTGCCAGGCCAACCTGATTTCCTTTTTTGAAAGGATAACAGATTTTTTAGATAAAGGGAATGTGGTAGACCTAATTTACTTAGATTTCAGCAAGGATTTGATACAGTTCCACACAGGGAATTATTAGTTAAATTGGGGGAGATGGGGATTAATATAAATATAGTAAGGTGGCTAAGGAACTGGAGAAAGGGGAGGCTACAGCATGTCATACTGAAGGGTGTACTGTCAATCTGGAGGGAGGTTACTAGTGAAGTCCCTCAGGGATTAGTTTTGAGATTGATTTTATTTACCCCTTTGTTACTGACCTTAGCACAAAAAGTGGGAATGTGGTAATTAAGTCTGTAGAGAACACCAAGTTGAGAGGTATTGCTAATACAGAGAAGGATCAGGATCCCATACAGAAAGATCTGGATGACCTTGTAAAATAGAGCATGAGGGATAGGATGAAATTAAATAATAGGAAGAGCAAGATCACGCATTTAGGGACAAATAAGAATTTTTCCTATAAATTTGGGATGCATCAGTTGGAAAGGACTGAGGAGATGTAGCAGTGAAAAAAACTAGTGCGATTCTAGGATGCATAAGAACAGGTATTTCAAGTAGAGACAAGGAGGTGTTACTGCCACTACACCAGGCACTGGTGAGTCCCCATCTGGAATACTGCATGCAGTTCTGGTTCCCCATGTTTTAAAAAAAGATGAATTCAAATTGCAACAGGTGCAGAGAAAAGCTATAAGGATGATCCACAGAATGAAAAACCTGCCTTATGAGAAGAGACTCAAGGGGCTTGGCTTGTTTAGCCTAACCAAAAGAGGGGTGACATGATTGCTCTCTATAAATACATCAGAAGGATAAATATCAGAGAGGGAGAAGAATTATTTGAGTACAGCACCAATGTGGACACAAGAACAAATAGGCTATAATTCCATCAGGAAATTTAGGCTTGAAATTAGACGCAGGTTTCTAACCATCAGAGGAGTGATATTCTGGAATACCCTTTCAAGGGGAGCTGTGGAGGCAAAAAACATAACTGCCTTCAAAACTGGTTTGATAAGTTTATGGAGGGGATGGTATGGCATACTTTGGAAAGCAACTTTTGATCTTTGACTACTGGTGGCGGACATGCAAGTGGCCTAAAAAGGGAGGGTAGATGGGGTGGGCTCTGAGTTATTACAGAGAATTCTTTCTTGGGTGACTGGCTTGTGAGACTTGCCGACAAGCTCAGGGTTTAACTGATCACCATATTTGGGGTCAGGAAGGAATTTTCTCCCAGGGCTGATTGGCTAGGCCTCTGGGGTTTTTTTACCCTTCCTCTGTAGCATGGGGCATGGCTCACCTGCTGGTGAATTCTTTGTATATTAAAGTCCTCAAATCCTGATTTGAAGAGGTAAATAACTCAGTCATAGGTTAGAAGCCTATTGCTGGAGTCGGTGGGTGAGGTTTTGAGATCTGCATTGTGTGGGAGGTCAGACAAGATGATCCCACTGGTCCCTTCTGACTTTAGAGTTTATCAGTCTAAGATTCTTTTCTCAACCCTTTGATCCACATTGCAGTTACTGTTCATTGTGGCCCAGGGGAATAGTGTGAGAGTCCAATCAGGAAAAATGAAGAGTGCTCATGATTGGGAGAGAGGGTTATCATTCAGCTGTTGATTTTTTTCCATGCAAGTACTGAGAACGCCAATCCTTTAGCATTCCTCACCATTGCTCCCCAAGGAATAATATGCTTGCATCAATAATTAGTCTCACCCATCAGTACAGAACCACATCAATTGACCACAAGTCCAACTCTTTCATTTTACTTCTAACACATATAATGACTCCCATCACTGAAGCTAAATGCAATAGGTTACACTTCTGTATGATTGAGCTTACACATGTAAGTACAGAAAGATCAGGAAATGGAAAAATAAAGGTCCTACTACCATTAATTTCTTCCATTGCATTTGTATAGCAGCTTTAATACACACACACACACACACACACACACACACACACACTCTCTCTCTCTCTCTCTCTCTGAACTAAATTCTGCTTTCTGATAGGAGACATCCCATATGAAGCCCAGTGCATATTGCTGTATATATATCTCAAACATTTTTAGTCTTAAAAATCTCTCCAACAACAACAAAACCACTTGCCTCTATGTGGTGTCACACAGAAGTGATCAGGCTACTGAAACTGGGCCCAATCCTGCAAAATGCTGAGCAGCCTCAAAACCCTTTAGGTTTCATGGTAACTGAAGATACTCAGAATCATACAGAAGATGCTCAGTGTAACCCAGGCCCTAAGTTTGCTTTGTTTTTTTGTTCAGTCACTTTTTGAATTATTGGGCAGGGCTCTTGTACGTTTTAAACAGTGTTTAGCACAATAAGGCCTGTGCTGTAAATGCTACCACTGTATAAATAATCTTTTAAAATGTATTTTTACTAGAATAATCAGTTCTTCACTCACACACACAAATTGACTTCAAAGGGATCATGTCCTAAACTAATTCATAAACCATTTTGCTAGCCATTCAGGAAGGCCAGTCCTGAAAACTGATTTAAATAACAGTTCCATTTCTAGGTGGCTTGGCTCATATTTATAACATGGATGCCTTCCTCAGGAAAACTGCTAAACAGTACAACTAGTTTTGTTCCAATACCAATTGAACTTTGGTTGCCTAGCTTTAAATATAGTTCAAACATGTCATCTGAGGCCTGTCTTTTTAACCTTATCAGACGCTCCAGCTTTCTTTTAAGTTTACTCAGGGCCAGATTTTGCCCCTTAGGCAAGGGCCCACATACGAGACACAGTGTCTCATGGAGCTCAGAGGGCACAGCCACTCCCTACAGCAAGCACTGGGAGAGCGTAGAATGTATTGATTAGTGTGACCGACCAGTTCTGTTGGCTGGCACAGGGATGGTGGGACAATGGCATTGCCCCCTCCCTGCCTCATTTAGCATGGCTGATATGTGGACTGGGCTAGCAAGAGGAGGATCCTGTTCTCAAGTAATGTGGCTTAACTCCATCAACATAGGACACAGATGAATAGCTAATAGCCTGATGGCTAGGGTACTTACCAGGAATGTGGAAAATCCAGTCTCAGATCCCTGCTGTGCCTAAATCGACCTGGGTGTCCTGACTGCCTGGCTATTCTGGGGTTCCTTCTCAATAACTCTGCTTGGAGCTGTTCTCTCTGTATAAATAACTAAATATTCTGTGGGCAAGGAGGAGTCTGACTCTTTAGCTCAGTGGCTTGGATGCCCACCTGGGATACAGAAGAACCAGTTTCAAGTCAGGCAGAGCAGGGACTGTCACTTGGGTTTTGCATAGCCCAGCAGAGTGTCCTAACCACTGGTCTATTGGTTATTCTGGGATGGGTGGGTCTGTTCGCTGCACTAGGGCATCCCACCTTCACCCAAATCCGTAGGCCTCAAGGCATAACCCTGTTAAGTTACGACTCCACCCTTTCCCAATCTGTAGGGCTCTGGCTGAAAGGCACCTACTCCTGACTAATTCACACTCTAGGGCTCAGGGTCACCCATTCCCAGACCACAGGACTTTGGGCATAACCCAGTTAACTGAAGTACGCACCCTCTCCCAATCCGTACAGTTCAAGTTATAATTCTCTGTTGGTTTGCAGGATCTTTTACCGGTTAAGAAGCCTTACATGGTAATATCCTTCTCTATTTATTAAAAGTTACCAAAACAGAATACACACATTAAGCATACAATGCTCACCAGTTCCAATAAGGCAGGCAAACTTCTTCTGATGGCCAGCAGGATTAGATCACCTGGGGACTCTGCACAAAATATGCCTGGCAGGATGTTCAGATCTGGAACCTCTGTGTCTTTCCTTTGAACCTCAGTTTATATAGCTAAAACTTGGGTTCTACTTAGCTGTACCTTAACCAATCATTTTAGACTAACGTACTACAAAACACCAGTCCTCGCCCACTACAAAATCGTTTTTCACCAACCATATCCCCCCTTTAATTGATTTAAATAATATGCTCTTAGTTAGGCAACACACAGAAATCCTTCAGATATACAATAGAAAAGTGAGTACCATAAAGACAAAATAATAAGAGTGTAGAATAAATTTTATAATCACAACTATTGATAAGCCATGCCTTTCCAGGCAGAATGTTGTCAAGCACAGTTTTCTTTAAGCATCTAAAGATTTGTTTCTTTGTTTGATGACTGTAAGAACCATTAGGATAGCATTATCTTTTTAACAGCTGGCTATTACATTGTTTTGAAGTAGTTTCAGGAATGTGAAGATCATTTTCAGAAGATATGACTACACGCTACTGAGTTTATGGCTGCTCTCTCTCATATGGCTGCTGCTACTGAGCCCAAGTATGAGGCTTAAACTTATCAAAAGAAGAAAAAAAACCCACACGAAGGCTTCAGAACTTACAGGTTAGTACCTTTGTGTCTGTCCGTTTTCTGAAAACATTTTTGAAAGGTCTCTGTTTTGTCTTGATGCAAAACAAATGTAAATATCAAATTCTCAATATTTTGGGGGAAACAATTTTTCTGGACATCCTTCATAATAAGCTTGAAACTTTAGGTACTTGTGTCTCACCATCACAAAACAAATAGTACAGCAACAACCAGTGTTTGTCTCAGATTGTGCCAGTTCCAGCAGTTATCTGATGCTGGATGGCAGAAACGTTTCTCGGGTTTAAGTTTATTGACTGAAACCTAATAAATGCCACCAACTTTCCAGAAGCTACTCAATGGATTAATATTGTCTACTGCATGTGAGAAACAATAGATTTTTATAGAAAAATGAAACACTTATTAGTTATACATTCACAATAAAATTAGATCCAATTCCTTTTTGGCTTTGCTGTATTTGGTGTTGTCCTCATAGTGAGAGCTGGTTCCACAATATTACGTGAGCACCCTTCCTGTTAAAATAAATTGCCAAAATACAAATAAATAAATAAAAATACCCAAAAGACTTAACATGGTGTGCAGCATGTGGTGCTACCTAAGCAACACAATGAATTATTCTCTATATTCCTCCCCTTGCCCACTTTCTTCCTCCATCTACTCCTGCTTTTTCAGTCCAGTCCTTTGCTTTTATTTTACCTTCTGTTTTGTAGATTTAAGGCCCAGTCCTGCAAATGCATACTATGCAGGGTAGTGTCCACTCCTGTGACTAACCCCCCGTGGGGCTGCTCCTGGTAGTAAACACTGTGCTCTGTAGTGTCTGTAGGATTGGGCCATTAGATTGTAAACTTTTGGGGGCAGGGTGCGTAAAGGGCTTAGCATACTTTGCGTGCTGTAACGATAAAACTGTAATAAACAATTAACCTAAACTGTTTGAGGCAGGGACTGCCTTTGTTTTCTGTTTTTATACAATGTCTAGCACTGGGGGTGGATCCTGGTCCATGACTAGGGTTTTTAGGTGCTACCACCATAGTGATACTAATACTAATAATTAATTCTCTTGTTGTTCTTCCAGTTATTCGAAGAAAGCATCTGTCTTATAGTAAATAAAATAGTTTATATTTTCATACCTTATCGTACCATCAGAACAATGCTGTGAATAGGGTTCAGAATTAAAATATAACTCTTATTCATAAAAAATGTGTCTCTTCCCCCCCCCCCAACTTAAATCATTTTGGTTAAATGGATGATTTATCTCCTGATCATGTGACAATGCACCTTCCTATGGCCAAAGAAACTAGAGAGAGCTCCCTGGTCTTGTATCAGGTGAGGTGGACAGCATGGTTGGAGACAGATGGGAGGAATGTATAAGGGAATGAGTGATCTGAATGGCAGAGGGGAGCAGGGTAAAGAGAAACAGCAAATGGTGTCAACAATGTAAAACAATAAGCAGTATCTTACACTGGGCTTGTCTTCGCTATAGAGTTAATTTGAGTTATAATGCAAGTATTGCCAGTGACCTGAGTTCTGCCTACACACACCCACACACCCCTGCCCCCCTTAACTCCAGCATGATGGTGCTTTGCACTCTGGTTGGCTGGTCCAAGATGGGGGATAGGCTAAAGTCACATGAGAATTTGCCAGCTGCTAACACTACCACACTGCAGTATGGACACTAGCAAGTACCACTAGAGTGCTGCGAGTCCTCCAGGGTCTTCCTACAATTCTCCTCTGTCCCCAGAAAAGATGGGCACATTCTCTAATGGCTCAGTAGGAGAGTGTTCATAGAGCATCTCATTGTACAGCAGTGTTAGGAATACTGGAATGTTCCCCCGGAAGCCTTAACACCACACACAAGAAATAAGGAGTCCTGTGGCACTTTTAAAGACTAACAAATTTATTTATCACATGAGGTTTCATGGGAGAAGATCGCACTTCGTCAGATGCTTTGAAGATAGGGGAGCTTACAGAATGGGAGGAAAATAAACGCAGTGAAGTGTAAGTCATGGGATCAGGTCACGCTGTAACAGCAAATCAAAGCCATTGTTAAAATTCAAACACTAGGAAACAGCACACAGAGGAGGGTGAGGTCAAATCACCTGAAACATACACATATTACACTTCCAGTTAGAGGAGTTGAAAAAATTAAGTTTGTACTTATGACAGAGCACACCAAAACTACCAATGTTACAAAAATGTAAAGAGAAGTAGGGAAAGGTGACATTTTATTGCTTCTTCAGTGAGACTACTGCAAAGTTTTACATTGTAAACTATTTAATCCTGAATCTCTAATAATCTTATGAAGGGGCATGAGTCAGCAGACTCCATTTTGGGTCCTGAGACACCATTTCAGGGACCCAGGGTAGTCACATCTCACCTGTCCTCACCATCTCCAGGTTAGTCACATGGGCCCAGAAGCACCATATTAGGAAATAACCCTTCCCTGACCCAGGTGAGGTGACCAGCCATATAAGGTATACAGCCCCCGACCCTGAATTATGATTGGCTCTGTGCCTGCCTTACCCCTTTTCTGTAGACTGTACTATAAAACCCAGGGTATTGTACTCCTCTGAGAGCTAGCTCCACGAGATCTCTGTAAGGTAATAAAGCATATGTGCATTTGTGACCTCCTCTGTCTTTGTGTGTCTTGGGACCACTTGGACCGACTCGGGGACTACCAGAGCTTTGTGCTCTAACACTTACATTCAGCACTTTTGTACTGATGCACTGATATCCAGTGGTAGTGCTCCAAATAAAACACTAGGAAGGGTTCTGCAACAGAGCACAACTAATGTCCGAGATTAATTTGTCAATATTCCTCATTAGTATGATAAGACCTATATTTTCTCACCAATTAGGCAACATGGTAAATTGATGTAATGAGAATAGTCATAGAAGCTTGCCTGCTGTTATGCGAGGATTGGAAAACATTTGTAAATGCTTTACTTAAAAGATGTATTCTGGTGTATGATTAAAAAGCATTTGAGCAATCTGGCTAAAATAGAAAATCTCATATGGATAGTGTGGAAATAAAAAGTGTCCTTACAGTATACTTTCAAAAATAAAAAGTTTCTTTGTCCTTTCCCAAATACAGAACAAAATATTTAGACAAGAATCTGCTTAAGTGATGCTGTTGAGTGATTTGAGGTCCAAAATTCCACTTTCAGCTATGTGCCCATTGAAGTCAATGACCCCTTGCATTTAGTTTCATTCCTTTCTGTAAGTTCACCCATCTTCAAAGCATCTGAGGAAGTGGGATCTTCTCCCATGAAAGCTCATGAAAAAAATAAATCTGTTAGTCTTAAAGTGCCACACAACTGCTTGTTGTTTTTTTTACTGGACTAGACTAACACGGCTATCCCTTTTGAAAATGACAAAACTACCACAGAACTCTTCTGTTTTGATTTTGACAAAACTCCATCGACTTAGAAGAACTGTGATCCAGTTCTAGACTATACGAATAATGAAGATGCTGTATTTCCAAATATCTGGCAAAAACTGGAATTTTGAACTGTTTTGCTACCAAAATGGAGGAAATTCTCTGCAGTTTTTCCTCTGTGATCTGACTCCTCATTCAACTCTCTCTCATTATGAAAGCATGCCCCATTTTAGATCCAAATTCACCTGTGTCCCACACAGACCTTAGCATTACTACATTTTTCACTATGGTAAATGCCCAATTAAAACTCCTGCATAACATAAATGAAGTTACTTATAATGGGTATAGCCATAAGGCACACATGCTATGTTACTATAACTGAAATGATCATTGGTTAAGTGTTACTCTTATACAATTACATGTGACTTATAAGCAGAAGTTCATAATGAGCAGATTTTCAAGAACTGGATAAATTCTTTATGATCCTTAAAGCACTGGATTGAATTAAACATGTAGGCCTTGTTTACACTAGGAAAAAAATATTGCTTGGTTGTTTTGAAACTAAAGTAGCTCAATTAATCCAGCCAAAATCCAAGCAAACCCCCACTTATCACCAATGTAGACACACTGTTACACTATATTTCAATTTTAGCAGGTATAATGTCCCTAGAAATGAGGGACATGGGAGCAGTTTAATACCTGTCCTAGTGTTGACACCTCTTGCAATTTTATCACAAGTCGGTGTTTTTCTTAAAACCCCAGCTGCTGGAATCAAGCAACTGCAAGTAATCTTCCATTTAGCATGACCAACCCATTCATACCCAACCCCCATCAATAAAATGCATACATATCTAATTGCTTTCTTCAGTATGTTAGATATGTTTAGTTCACTTTCCAGTAGGTTGTGTTTTATGAAGCCATAATCAATTTTGAAAAATGCTACTGCTTTTGCATAAGTTTTAAGCAGTGAAAAGCTAAATGAGATACAATAGACAATAAGATACACTATAGTAAGAAATTTCTATATGTAAGCTCGTTACAGGACTAAGTTGCTATGCAATTCATTACAATTGGCCTACAGATGTTAGCCATATTGGTCAGACATACGACATAAAAACCCATGCCTGCCGATAAGCAGCTGCAATACTCAACCAACCTGGAGGGCACCTCCTGGTGGTGTTTCTGGGGAATTACTGCTCAAGCAATCCCCTCCAGGTGGTCTATGCTCCACTTCTTCACACGCCGACTCCTGACTTGAGTCCAGTTCATGGACCTTAGCCCTCCAGCTAAGCCCTAAGTCCACCCCTTCCAGGGCTCCAGACAGTAGAACAGTCTATGGTCTTACGACACTGTGCCAAGCCTGGCAGTCGTGCCACTCCTGGCATGCTGGAGGAGCAGGGAGGGGCCTGGGCCCACCCACTTCTCCAGACCCCAGCCCAGGGACCCTAAATGCCTCCACTGAGGCCTCTGCCTTCCTCCAGTCTCTCCACAGTCCACGTCGGCTCCCTGGTCACTTCCCCACAGCCCCAGCCGCACACAGTCCCACCACTGGAGTCCAGCTGCTGTCTGCTCTTTGGCCTCCTCGCCCTGGACCACTGCTCCAGCCACTGCGGCAGTCTGTTCCCCTGGGATCCCAGGCTCAAGTCAGCTCCAAGCTCCTGCTCCCACTCGGAGCTCTCCGAGGTGCTGGGTCCCCCAGCCAGTCTGCCAGGAGTAATACCTTCCCCCTGCAGCTCCACAGCAGACTGACCATAGCTAGCTCTGCTGCCATACTCTTATACCACCAGCATCCTTCTGATTGGCTGCCACATGCCCACACCCTTTTTAACCCTGTGTGGGCTGTAGCAGATCTACTGCACTGTTATACTGTCAGATAGAAAAGAGTTCATTCAGGTCTGTAATAAAACAGTGTTAAACTTCACTTTTGTGTCAGTGGGTCAATTACCAGCAAAAGGCAGTGATCTTCATGCCTGTACCCTTGCCTTTAATGATTAAGGCAGAGCCAATGTAACTCTGTTAGTGCAAAATCCTCTCCTCAGATATGTACAAACCCCTCTGGCTGAAGCTGTGGGAATAATGAATCAGTGTTTGTGACAGAATTTGGTCCTTATTGCTCTAACTTTGCAAAAAGAAATCATGTAACCACACATAAAAATATTTCAGACATGCCACAGAACCTCAAGAATTAATTTATAATTATGTAGATCAGTGGTTCCCAATGTTTTTGGCTTGAGGTCCAGATTTTTTTGGTGTGAAGGGCACCAGTCTCCGCTAGCAGGCACTCTCCCCACTGCATCCAAACAGAGATAGTCACTGAGCAGGCTGCCTCCTCGTTAGCCTCTTGGCTTGTCTCTAGGTGGTGTGTGTCCTGAAGCCCCCTGTGCACCTCTACCTGGGTCCCTAAGCAGTGGCTCCTTTCTGCAGCCTGGAGCATGGAAGATCAGTGGTCCTGTCCCTGTAGCTCCTGCAGGGACTACAGCATCTATGAAGCCAGCTGGAGCGCTTTGTTGTGTTTCTTACTACAGAGAGAGGAAAGGGAACACTGATCTCCCATCCCCTCGACTGCAGCAAGAAGCCTGAACCAGTCTTTTAATCCCACTGAAACATGCACTGCCCGGGTTCTTAAGGCAGCAACTTTGAAAGGTCCCATGGGACACATTTGGCCCCTGGGCCAAAGCTGGGAACCACTGATATAGATGTAATAAAATAGGAAAAACAACAAACATGAAGCTACAGTAATAACATCTTACAATGGCTATGAATATAAGAGTATTATAAAGAGGCTAGGGATATATTGAAATTGCTTAGGTGAGTTCTTTCCTTAGTTATCTTGTAGCTACCATGCAAAATAGAGCTGATATGCTGTATTTCTGAGACACCTTAAAAGGACCTAATTTTTCAGAGAGTGCTTGCTTATCCCTTTCTTAAATATGGATATCTCAAGTTTATCACTCAGTAACTGAAGTATCCAAAATTACTGGTCACTTTGGAAAATTTAAGCATCAGAATATAATGTTGGACTGCATATTAAACACAAATAAACACAGGTAAGAGACACCAAGATCAGATTAGGGATAATGGTAGAAAAGAAACAAATTTTGAAAGGCTGTGATCACAGCATACATAAAAAGTACAATACTTAGTCACAATGATGACATTCTTAGAGAAGAAAGTAAATTCTCAGGGCTTCTTTCATACAGATAAGAACAATATATGGTTTACCACCTCCAGTTTGGGCCATTGTTCTGTTATGGCATCCACCCCATAGTGACTTTTATTTTGCTTACTGATTTGCTCACTCTGTTAAAACTGCCTTCTGATTTGCCCAGTGTATTAAAATTGCCTATCTCCACCACTTTGGGCTGGCTTGCAGTTTTTTGTAATTTACTTTGCTGTTGTGCTTAACTTGACTGGAGTCTTATGAGTTATATTGTGTGGACAACACATCTATATCACACATAGAATCATATATCTCAAAACAAGTATAGAGCTGGAACATACACTCTAAAATGGCCAAACAAAGGTAGAATGAGAATTTACCCTGCATGACAATCATATTTTAATACTATAAACTTTTTGTGATTAATATATATTTTAAATACTGATTGGTTCTGAAATGGAAAAAAGTGAGTCTTTTTTCAGTGCTTTACAATGCACAGCATAATGAAAGTCTGTGACTCATTTATTGCTTGGTTCTTTTACCTTAGAAATATGAGGTTTGTGAAGTCTGGCCCTCCACGTTTATTCAGGAAGATTTGTTGGAGGTATCAGAAATGTGGACTGTGAACTTCTCAAGTTCATAGTGATTGCACATTACAGCATTAAGTGAAAAGACACTGAATTTCCGCCTCTAAAAAGACGTCGTTCAAGTCAAGAGTTTCTCAGGACTGTCCACATTAGAAAATTAGGTCAGATTAACTACATCAGCCATGGGGTGCTGAAAATCTGCACCCTTGAATGGTTTAGTTAAATTGACATATAAGCAGCGCTATGTTCACGGAAAAGTTCTTCTGACCTAGCTAGTGTTTTCTCAGTGATGTGGATTACCTACGTTGATAGGAGAATCTTTCTCAGTTGATTTAGGGCTAGTCTACACTTAAAACTTACAGCAACATAGCTGCATTGGCTCAATAGTGCCTCCGTAAGAGCACTTGTTTAGCCATGATATGTTGAGGGGGGAAAGCTCACCTGCTGACAAAATAAAACCTCCTAAGTAAGCAGAAGTAGCTATGTTGGTGAGAGTTCCTTACCACCAAGATAGCACTGTCTTTATTAGTGCTTATACCCACAAACTTTATGTATCTTAAAAGTGTATTTTTTCATACCCCTGAGGGAAAAAATTTTGCCAGCACAACTGCTAATGTAGACAAGGCCTTTGATAGTATCTGTGCAGAAGACACTGCTGTTGTGCTTCTGTGGCATTTTAACTGTAGACAAACCTTCAGTCTTAATTTAAATAAGTGTTAAGAAATAAACATAGAGTTTTAAAATGGGCTGAATAAAGCAATTATTCCTCCCCTGTTGGTCAGGATTTATTTTCTTGATACACATGGAGTCATAACCCTACCCATTCTCCCTACACAAAACCTTCAAACAAACTTAAATGAGACTTGAATTTCTAATGTAAACAGAACAACATTTTAAATAAACGATACATCAAGTCCTTTAAAAGAAAAGAAAAGAAAAGAAAAGAAAAGAAAAGGAGAAAAACATCAAGAACAAAAAAGGACACACAACCACTTTTGTTTCCCCTTTGGAAGTGACCATTGAAAGTAACAGCAGTAAAGTATTGCCTAAGGGCTACACCACAGAAAAGTCACAAAGATCAGGAAGCCAAAGATCAAGTGTCTTATTTCACAATCTTTTCTTTTCTGACGACATTATTTTCAAAAGGCTATTGCTTAAAAAAAGGTCACTGATGAGTAGTTTCTATGATCTGGTGTTTGAAATTGAGACATCAATCTCAGTTTAAAAGTTCTCTGAAAAATGTGTGCAGACTGGATCAATAACCTTGTTTTTTCAGTCAGATGTGTTTGATCAGCTGACTGCCTTTCCCAGAAGAGCCAGATTTTCAGGAAACACTTTGAACCTATTGACTCATCTTTACCTTTTCTTCTAGAGGTTGAGAAGGGAGAGCCCTTTACTTTTGTTGACATTTTGTTGATATAATTTTATTTATTATTTGTGCTATGATAGAGTCTAGAAATGCCGACCACAATTGATGGCCTATTTTTCTAGGTGATTTACAAATACATAAAAATAAGCAGCCATTATCTATTATTGTATTATTGTCATGCCTAGAAGTCCCAGTTATGGACCAGTATCTCATTGTGCCAGGCCAGGGGTCAGCAACCCAAAATAAAAGAACCCCCATTCCTCCCCCCCAATAAACAAGTATTCCAAGAGCCACACATAGTTGTGCCACTCCGTACACACCCCCCAACAAAGGCTGCAGCCCCTTCTCCCGTCCAGCCCTACTGCTCCCAACCGCCCCTGCAGCACAGCTGAATCCCCCCTCACCCTGCCCAGCTTCAGCCCCTCTCCCTCTCTAGTCTGGAGGCAGTCCTGACCTGTGCCACTCTGGCCAATACCAGGCGCCTTCCGGCATACCCCCATGCCCAACTGGCCTTCCAGCTCCTAGCAGTCCTCCCTGGGCAGCTGACCCTCCTGCACACCCACCCAGCCCCAGGACAGCACACGCCTTCCCCCACGGCTACACCTGCTCTCTGCCCGGCCTCAGGTGGTTAGACTTCCTGGCATCCTCCCACCTCCCCAAGTCTGGTTGCCCCTTCTGGAGTCCAGCAGTCCTTCCCCCCTGTAGCTGGCACACCCAGTGTCCCCTTCCCACCAGTGACAGACCAAAGTTATCTGGCTCCCAGGGGCCAACACACATGTACCTCCCCCTCACCCTGTGCAGCCCCTACCCACACAGGACAGAAAAGGTCTTGGACCCTTCCTGCTCTGTGGAGAAGAGGAATGCGGGGGGGGGGGTGAGGCAAGGGGGGAAGCAAATGTGACAGCCCCCAGGGTGCCAGACAGCCTCTGCCAGGCTGCAGGGGGGGGCTCCTGGCTGGCCCCAGAAGCAGGCTGGACTAGGGAGGTCCCAGCACAGACCATCCAGTTTTGGTGCGCCGGCACCACCCCACAGACCAAAGATGGCCAGGCAGCCACGCTGCGGCGCTGGTGCTGGGTGGGAGGAGAGATGGGCAGCCAGGACCATAAGCCAAGCCAGCCTCCCTCTACTAACAATGCCAAGCAGCACTCCCGGCTGTTCCCATCCCATCCCTGGCCAGCTGCTGCCCCTCCCCAGAGGGCAGAGAGCAGCCAGCATGGGGTTGCTGCTTCGGGGGAAGGCGCCCTGGAGCAAACTAATTCCAGGGAGTTCAGCTGCTTTGCCCCGACCCCACCCCCCAGAGCAGAACACAGGCTACCTGATCCCCAGGTCCTGGAGCAGTCCTGTTCGGTGCTGGGGGCGAAGGGCAAAGCAGCCCAAACTCCACAAAATGGATTGCTTCAGGGCCCCAATCTGAAAGAAGCAGCCCTGCACCAGCTGCTCTCTGCCCCCCAGGGAAGGGCAGCCAGCCAGGGGCAGGCTGGGCAGTGGGGAGTGCTGCTCTGCGTCTACAACGGACTGGAGGAAGGATAATGTGGCCTCTAGTCCTAGCTACCCCACCTACACCTGGCCACCACGACGCTCCAGGGATGCTAGGCTGCAGTGGGGTGACCGGCCAGCCTCAGCATCAGGGTCAGCTCTTGGACAGCCCTGGCTGCCCCCACCCTTCTACCACATTAGCACAAGGTGGCCAAGCAGAAGCACTGCAGACCCTAGCACTGGAACAGGGGAGGGGGTAGTTTGGGGCATGGGTTACCCAGACCAGCGGCTATGCTGCCTGCCCTCTCTTCTCTCCGCTGGTGGGGTGGAGCAACACTCCCCGTCTACCGCCAGCTGGCCATGCTTCCCCAAGGGGAGAGCGTGGCTGGCACGGAGCTGCAGTTTGCCGGGGCGGGCCCTGGGGCGGCCTGCTCCAAAGAGTTCAGGCCTCTTCACCTGCAGTCAGGGCTGTACAGAGGCCACCTTGCCCTCAGGCCCTGGATCAGGCCCATTAAGCCCTGGGGTGGCCGGAGGTCAAGCAGCCTGAACTCGTGGAAGCATGCCACTCCAGAGCCCCGTCCCCACAAGCTGCCTGGGGAGGTGTGGCTGGCTGGGCTTGAGGGGGAGTGCTGCTTCGCCCCCACCAGCGGAGCAGAACGGGGGTGAGCGGTGCAGCCTCTGCCCGTGGCAGCCCACTCTCTGCCCCCTTCCATTGAGCACCACAGTCTACAGTGCTTCTGCTCAGCTGCCTCCTGCTCATGCGGTGGGAGCGACCAGTACTGGGGCTAGCCAGGCATCCTGGCATCCCCAGAGCCACGTGGCAGCAGTTCAAGAGCAGCATGTGGCTCCAGAGCTATGGGCTGCCAACTCCCGTGCTAAGCACTGTGCAAACACGGAACAAAAAGTCAGCCTCTGCTCCCAAAAGGTTGCTATCTAAATATAAGACAAGGGACAACAGATGGATACAGACAGACACAGGAACACATGGGAACAACGAGACAATATTGGTTAGCATAAACAACAGCAGTATAAGGACACCAGCAGCCTAACCATAGTCAAGTGTTTGTAGGCAGTGAAGGCAATTTTAAAGGTGGATAGAGAGGTATCCCTTGTGACAGACATGGCAGTTTTCTGCAACATCCTGGACAAGCCTTACTGAATTAACAAACTTAATTCCATAAAGTTTAAGAATTTTTGGAATTTATTGTAATAAAAATTCAAATGTTTATGTGTTATTGTGGGAGAGTATGCAACATGGCTAAAAGATGCAAATAATGTAAAACTTGGCAAGTATGAGCTTTAAAGGACTGTTTGAAACAATGTGCTAATGAAACAAATTTATGTGGGATTCCTAAGAAATACCTGGGAAGAGGAGAAAGCAACTTCTCACTTCTGGACCCATCCTTCTGAAATTGCACCCTAAAGAAAAACCCATTATGGTTACATGAAGATCCAAACCAGGAAAAAAAAATTTTCATGGTTGTGCTTGTTCTGAGCTGACTGACAGCTGTTATGAACTTGTGAGCAAAGAAAAATTTCTTGGTGGGTTTGAAGTACTGTTCGCTGTAGAGTCTTTGTTGAAGTCAAGGAATTTCTTCGATAAACTTATTAGCATCTGAGGAATGCAAGGAATCCCAGTGTGCTTGCTTAGAAAGAATTAGTAGGTTACTCACGCAGTGCAGCAGCCAAACTCCTTCAAGATGATGTCCCCATGCTGCCCCACTTCAGATAGATGTTGACGCCTGTGCCCTTGATCAGAGGTTTCTTTCAGTAGACCCCCTGCATGCTGTGTGTGCACCTACGAGCCACCAGGAAGAACGCTGGCACACACACCCCCCACTTTGGCGCGCACACGGCCACAGTCCTTCAGTTCCTTCTCTATCACAGAGCCAATGTGATGACCAAGAGGCAGGGGGGAGGAGGGAGGGAAGTGGCCCAGCAAGGGGACACACATCTCAAAAAAGTTTGGCTACTGCACTATATGAGTAACCTACTCATTCTTCTTCAAGTAACATCCCTGTGATGTGCCACTTCAGCTGACTATGAAGCAGTTCCCTTATATGGAGGAGGGAGCTTCAGATGTACTAGGCTGTGCTAGTTTCAGAACAGGGAAACCAACTGCCACGTCTGATTTGGACACTTCCTCAATAGCACAGTGTTTGACAAACGTGTCGTTTGATGCCCGTGTGGCAGCTTTGCATATGTCTAAAATCAGAACATCCAGAAGGAATGCTGCTGATGTGGCCATTGATCTTGCTAAATGCATTCTTATGTTATTGGGAGGCATTACTTCAGCTTTGGAATAGCACAGTCGGATGTACAAGGAAATCAATTTTGTCAGTCTTTGCTTGGAAATTGTGGAACCTTTAGAGCGCTCAGGAATGGAAACGAATAATTTCGGAGACTTCCTGAAGGGTTTTGTCCATTCCAGATAGAAAGCAGTGGCCCTTCAAACATCCAATGTATGAAGTGTTGCCTCACTATTTTTGGCATGGGGTTTGCGGTAGAAGCTAGGTAGGTGGATAGTTTGGTTAATATGGAATATAGAGGAAATTTTAGGCAGGAATTTTGGGCGTAGTCAGAAGGCCACTTTGTCTTTATGAATGACTGTGTAAGGTGCATAGGACATCGAGACTGCTAATTCACTGACCTGTCTGGTGGACATAATGGCTATTAAGGAGGACACTTTCATTGACATGTCTAGCAGTGAACTTGTCATGGGTGGTTCGAAAGATGGTTTTGTAATAGTTTTTAGCACTAAGGTAAAGTCCCATGGTTCAGCTGGGGGTTTTATATCCCCATAGGTATTTTGGATCCCTGTCATAAAAGCCTTGTACAAAGATAGTTGCATCATCTATTTTATTTTATGGAATGTGGAGATTGAGGCGAGGTACACTCTCAGGGTGTTATTTGATAAGTTTGATTCTTTCAGTTCCAGGAGATAGTCTAAAAGAGCTGGTATTTCAGAAGAGGGTGAATTGATGCTTCACTGTTGACACCATAATGGGAACCCGTGCCATTTTTTGCTGGTAAGTCTTCTTAGTTGCAGGTTGTCTGCTGTTTAACAGAATGTCCTTTACTGGTTCTGAACATTGTAATTCTGTGCCTCAGAACCAGTCAGGAACCATGCTATTAAAAGTAGTCTGTCTCATTGGGGTATAGTGTTCTGTCAGGTTCTTTATCAGCAGGAGGGTGACTGGTGGATGGCAAGACAGCCGGGTGAGGAAAGTGGGCCATATCTGTCTCAGCCAGACTGCAGCGATCATTATTACATTGGCTCAGTCCCGTTGTACCTTCTGGATTGCTTTGGGGATCATGGGAACTGGCAGAAAGGCATACAAGAAGCCTTTACTACAGTTTATTAGGAACACATCTCCTATAGAGCCCTTTCTTTTTCCGGCTCTAGAGTAAAATTTTTTGCAGTTTTTGTTCACAGGTATTGCGAAGTCGTCGATTGTCAGATATCCCCAATGATGGAATAATTGCTGGAGTATTCCATTGTGGATCTCCTAATCATGGTTGTCTCCAAACATCCTGCTGAAGGTATTGGCGGTGACATTGTGAGAGCTGGGCAGATAAGTATTAGACAGGTGAATGTTGTTTATGATGCATCCCATCCAGAGGCGTACTGCTTCTGAGCAGAGGGATTAAGATCTTGCTCCCTGTTGTCTGTTGATATAAAATATGCATGCTATGTTGTCAGTCATAGAATCATAGGGTTGGAAAGGACCTCATGAGGTCATCTAGTCCAACCCCCTGCCAAAGGCAGGACCACTCCCACTAAACCGTCCAAGTCATGGTTTTGTCCAGCTGGGCCTTAAACACCTCCAAAGATGGAGATTCCACCACCTCCCTAGGTAGCTCATTCCAATGCTTCACCACTCACCTAGTAAAAAAGTTTGATCTTCACTGACTTTCCTTTTATGCTGGGAAGGAAGTGACAGCATACATTTTGTACTGCGTGGAATTATAAGAGATTGATGTGTAAGTTTTTTGTATATTGATCATTTTCCCTGCACTGTGAAGGTTTGGAGATGTGTACCCCATCCAATTATAAAGGAATCTGTAGTGACTGTGGTGGAAGGTGCCTCTTGGGTGAATGGGTGCCTGTGAGTACACTGATGGGGTCTGCCCACCATGTAAGGGTTTGCTTTATATGTTTTGGTACTGTAAGAATTTTGTGCATTGAGTCCCTGACTAGTTTGTAAACTGTTAATAACCATAGTTGGAGGGGTTGCATGTGCAACCTCACACTCTGTACCACATACATGGTTGCTGCCATATGGCTGAGCATTTGTAGACATGCATGTGCTGTTGATAGGCTGACTCAAATTGTGGCCTTTAGGTTTTGTACTGACTGAAATTTGTCCTCCGGGAGACATGATCACGCCACAGTGGGGTCTATGTATGCCGCAATTAATAGGATTTTTTTGAGTTTGATGAAGAATAGATTTCTTCACGTTTATTGTGAGTCCTAGTGATTTGATAAGGTCTTGTGTCAGGAGCAGAGTTTGTACTGCCTTGTCGAGTGTTCATGTGTTTGTAAGGCAGTTGTCTATATATGGGAAGACTGTCACACCCGATTTTCTGAGGTGGACATCTACCGTGTCCAGCACCTTGGATAAAACTCTCAGCACAATACAAAGACTAAGTGGTAGCACTGTGTACTGGTAGTGGTCTTCTGCGATGGTAAATCTGAAGAACCTTCTGTTTGCAGGATGGATAGTGATATGAAAGTAAGCGTCTTGTAGGTCGATAGATGTGAACCAGTCTTTGTGTTCCAGTGCCAGGAGGATTGTTCACCACTTTGAATTTTTGTACTCATATATCTGTTTAATTTTCTCAGATCTAACATGGTCTCCATTCCCCTCTTTTCTTTTGAGATAAAAAGTAATGGGAATAAAATCCCTTGCCTACATGTTGAACAGGGACTCCTTCTATCGCCCCGATTTTTAGAAGGGTTTGAGCCTTTTTTTTTGAAGGAACTGAACATGAGATGGGTCCCTGAAGAGGGACGGGGACAGGACTTGGGGCTTGCGTACTGGTGTGAATGGGATAGTATATCCAGATCAGATAATTTCTAATACCCATTTGTCTGATGTAATAGCGGCCTATTGATGGAAGAAAGGACACAATTTGTGTTTGAAACTGTCGTGCTCTGTGGTGGTTTGTTCCAGCAACATTTTGGGGTGGGCCTGCAAACCCTTGACCCAGGTTTCAAAACTGTTGTTGTTTGATATATGCTGGTGGGGCAGTTGAGTTCTGATGGTTCAGTTGCCTCCTGGCATTGTTGTATCTGCCTAGAACGAGAATTATCAAATTTTCTTTTTTGGTAGAATGGTGGATACCTAGAGTTGAATAGTTGGTATCTACACTGTCTCTGCCTATGTATTGGTGTGAGGATCCCGAGGGTACAGAGAGTTGCTCTGGAGTCTTTCATTCTGTGCATTACTGCATTTGTTTTGACTGCAAATTGCTTATCTTTGCTAAAGGCAAGTCTTCCATAGTGACTTGAAGTTGTTTAGGTAGGGCAGCTGAATGTGATCAGGATGATCTCCCCATTACTACAGCTGTGCCAGTGGAATGGGCTGCAGTATCAGCCACATCTAAGGATGCCTGGAGGGCCATCCTAGAAACTTGTTGCCCCTCTTTCATTATGGAGTTGAACTGTTACTTCTTCTCATCTGGAATATCATTAGCAAATTCCGAGAGTTTAGTCTAGGTGTTGTGATCGTAGTTTGAAGCACTGCTGTGTAGTTTGTCACTCTTAATTGTAAGGTGGCCGATGTGTAGACTATTCTCCCCAATAGGTCTAGCTTTTTGTCATCTTTATCATGTGGATTTGATTTGTTGTATTGCTGCTTCATTTGTTGTGTGGCTGCCTCAATGACCAGAGAATTCAAAGGTGGATGATTGAATAATAATTCATTGCTTTTTGCTGCAACAAAGTACTTCTTATCAGCTCATTTACATGTTGTTGGCATCATTGCAGGCATTTGCCAAATATGATTTGCTGGTTCCATTACAGCATCATGCATCCAAAAATCTATTTTGGCTGATGTTGATGTTTATAATATTCTCAGCAATTTACATTGAGAAACTGTTAATTCATGAAGTGAAATGTCCATCCTGTCAGCTACTCTTTTAAACAGGTCTTGGAAGTGTTTTACATCATCAGCTGTTGTCGGTGGTAGTGTTACTATTATGTCATCAGATGATAAAGGAGAGTTATGTGCTGATATTGTGTCTTGGTTTTGATGGTTCAGACTGTGAAAGGTCTTTGCTAGGTGGTGGTTGTTTCCTTGTGTGGTATTCAGAAGATAATGATTGATTACAAGCCTGAGAGGTTGATGGTCTACTGTGGTGTGTAGAGAATTGACACCAGTTGTTCCATGCACACCAGTTCATGCGGTGTGGTGGGGGACCCATAGCATGAAGGCAGTGCCTTTAGATACTCAAGGCCTGAATGGAATCTGTGGTCCTGAGCATATGTCCTAGGAGAGGATTGCTGAAGGGAGAAATTAGTTGCCTCATCCTCAAAGTCATCCTCTGAAGAGGAGGATGCATCAGGTGAAAGCTCTCCAGGGCTCAGGTGTTCTTGGGAAGAGTCAAACTCATATAATGGTGAAAGGGAGGAAGGAGGCAGGCTTACCTACTGTGATTCTTGATGTTTCCTTTTTTCCTTTGCTTTCACAGGGATGGCAGAGCCACAGTAGACTCAGCTGCAGGCTGTTCAGTATTTGCAGACAGAGCTGTTGGTCTGTCTGTCTATATCTGAGTTTGCATCTGCGCACTTGGGGTGCTGAGTGAGAAATTATCATCAGTGCAGTAATCAGCCCCAGTATTCGCATTGGTGCCATTTGTTCTGTTGGTGCTGCTGTAGTTAGCAATGGTGCCGAGACTATTGATGGTGTTGAAGACTGAGTAGGTAGGTGTGGCATCTGAAGCATCAGTGGGGAGCTGCTTAGTTTTTTCTCTCTGCTGTCTGGATGAGCCTTGAGAGTCTTGTACCTGAGGAACCATAAGCCTCTTTGGTACTAGCTCCTTTGTCTGTTTTTTGCTTTTCGCTCTAGCCCAAGGAGGGCAAAGCAGAGATCCTCTTACAACACTTGGGGACCCAGGTCTGAAGCAGGTCTGAGGGACGGTTCCATCAAAATCATTGAGGCATGTATCTCTATCTCACCTTGCCTTGCTTTTAAGTTTTTTGTAGTGAGGGCATTTTTGAGAGATGTGTCCCTCTCCCAGACAGCGGATGCACTCAGAGTGGCCATCTGAAGCTGGCATGGCATCTCTACTGGACAAGCAGCACTTATAGTCCGGGGGAGGCGGGCACAGTGTGCGCAGCTGAGGAAAATTTTTTTTGGATGAAGAAAAATGAAAAATCCTGTGGTAAACCATTTAACTAATTAACTATTACTGGGGAAACTGTTCTAACTATCGTTTTAGGTTGGGCTGCGAGAGCTGCTGAAGACTCCACTTCAGACCACAGGAGATTAAGAAGGAACTGAGGGACTGTGGATGTGCATGTGCCGACGGGGCTCTGCTGAAAGATATCTCCAATCGAGGGCGCGGAGATGCACCAACACCTGAAGTGGAGCAACACAGGGACATTACTCAAAGAAGAATAATGTAGCACCTTATAACTGTGAAAATTACCCTTTTCATAGCCTTCAAAAAGAAAGCAAAGCTGGTCTATTGAGCAGCATGCATTCACAAAACAGACAGAGATGCACATCTTTAGCCAAGAGATGTGATGGCTGGAGAGCCAGAAACCTGAACGGATCCTACAAAGGACTCCAGGAAGAGTGATCCCTATACCCACATGATGCCCACTGACTTCAGCAGGGCTGCATGTGAAGGACTGCTAAATCTTCATAGAGTTAATTGCAGGACCAGGTCCTCAATAGGTAAGACAGACTAAAAGCAGCAGAAAATTTGTATTATAAACGAACCTAGAAATAGGAGACAGAAACACAGTATAAAATGAATAAATAAATATACAGTAGAATCTGTTGTCTGATTATCAAGCTATTGTCTAACTTTCCAGGCAACAGTGCAAAGTTGTAATAACCTAGATGACACTGCTGCATCTAGCAAGGTGAAAAAAACAATTTTTTTCCCCAAGGAAAAATTGTGAAGTGTAATAGAATACATCTGTCACTCTATATTCAGTATATGCTGTATGTACAGGTCTGTAAAAATATGGATACAGTACCATCTATTCCAAAATAGCATGAATTCACAAGAAAAGCTGTGAACCTGTCTTGTAGAACTTGTAAGTCTCTTACTAAAAATTAATGGAAGGTACATGCGGTCAAGAAAAAGTCCAGCAATTTATAATCTTTTCCACAATTTTCCACAATTGACAGCAACAATTATTTGTCTGCTCTCATAAAACAGAAAATCCAGGGCTACAATGGAAGTTTCCTGCTGCAAAAAGGTAACTCTGGCGACTTCCAAGGGACAGCCTCTCTGTAACAATATATTATAAATTCCATTCATGACAATCCCTTCACCAAAGAACAAAGCTCAAGTGATTCGCACTGTGCATACCACCATCAGAACTCTGAGTTCAAAACAGAGTTACATAACGTAGCATGCAGATTATGGGCACAGTTTATTATTTATAATGCTCCAGTCTCAACAAAAAAATCCTGCATAGAAATCAAGTTAAATGATTAAATATTAATTAAAACCCTTCAGACAGAAGAGTGAATCTTTGCAAACCAAAAGACTATGTGAGTGTATAGAAGAGAATTTGGTCTACATAGCTTAAATTTATCTGTGTTGTACTCCCTCCCCCCCAACCCCATACGTCTTCACTGATGGCAACCAACTCACCACCATCAAATCGATTTAGCCAGGTGAATTCAGCAAACAGTGAAGACCCACTCAATGGACCTTGAAGTCTATTTAATAAAACCACCTCTCTAAAAAGCATTATGCTACATCAACAGGTACAAGTTTCCCATCAGAGCAGCATAGTGGAGACAGCATACAGAAGGGAATTTAGAAAGCTGATGTAAATTATGCAAACTACTGTGCTCTACCCATCTATAAATGAACGCTGCAGGGTCCTGGGTTACCAATGCCTTCACCTTTCCCTGGCAATCCAGGTGACACAGAAGTACCCAACAATTACTAGACGGTTAGGCACTGCAGGAAGTATCACTTGAAGACAGACAGACAGAACCTTGTGGCCAATCAACTGATCCACACCAGCTATTTAAAACAGGAGTTGCCCAGGAAGCTGTCAAAGCAAAAATACAAATTTCAGCTTTGCTACTACTATATACCATGTCCTTTGCCCTGTCTCACTCCTGACTCTGAACCTTCACCCAGCCTGACCTCAGTACCCATTTCCTAATTTACCTTTGTAATCGACACCCACTTTCAATCCTGCTCCTTCCCCTCAGTACCCATTTTCTGACTTTGCTGGGTAACTAAATTTGATGGCCACCTTTGACCAGAACCAAGCAAACACTAGCAACTCAGCTGTGGACATCTTGGCCATTATGCATTTGTAATAGTTGTTTTGGGGATGACAACAACTTCCTGGTAAAATATAACCTTTCAATTACTGATATGAATGTTCAACCTGGTCTTCAGTTTAACATGGATTTCTGCCTGGCAATCTGCAAGAGTGAGAGAGAGGAAGGGAATGGGGGAAAAAATCTTTGTTAATTATTATTTTGCTATGAAAGAAGATGGTAAAGACAAATCTTTAACCCTGTAAATCTCCCTCTAATTTCCATTTTCCATATAATAAATCTTCATATAATCTACTATACAATTGGCTACAAACACACAGTTGAGCTGAGGTGAGTGACCAGTCCTTTGGGTTTTAGAGTAATGTGAATATTGCTGTGATTCTAAGGACAAGTCTTTACTTGACAGTAGCAAATTTTCTACCATCAGATCAATCTTCCAAATCGACTGACAGGGTCTGGGAAGACCTGCTCAGCCCGATTAGGAAGCTGATGCTGTAAGACTACTCCCGCAGAAGGAGCAGTGTTGAGTTGAAGAGAAGCCATTTCTTTCTGACAGTGCGCTGAGGACAGCATGACAAGTACTGGTAGGTAGTAAGCAATCGGAGGAAGATACACAAGGTATTTTAAGTAGTTTATATATCTCCCTTTGATTATCACAGAAATCCCACCTACCTGTAGACCAGCCCTTAGTACAAGAGGAGACATCTATCCCAGAGATTCACTCACTTGGGTGTCAAAGCAGACTGAAGCACCTGACAGCATGGTCCATGTCCCCATGTTAAGGCTGTTACGGTGCCCAAGGAGTCTGCACTTGGTGAAAACTAAGTTCAGAACTCAAAACCAGCTAGAGATTTTATCCCTGATTTTTAAATTGTCTGTGCTGAGGTTTGTACTAATGTTTTTGTGTCATCATTGTAAGAGTTACATGTCTTTTTAGTTTCTGTTAGTTTGGGACCCAACATCCCCACCTCCCTTCTGCCTTACCAAATTTATGGTTATTTCCTCTGCTACAGGATTGTGGAACAATAAGCAAAAAACACAGGGCACTGTTTATAGAAAAAAATTTAATTAAAGAAATAGGGTCTGATATAAACAGGAAAGGGCACTTCTGCCAAGAAGTTATGTTATACGAACTGGAGTAAGGTCTACAGTTCACAGGCCTGACAAAAATCCCTCCTTCTCTCTGTGCTACTGCTTCCCACACCTGTTTAGAGACACAACTGACCTTATAGAGATAGCTAGTATCTACCTAAGGCATTGGTTTTCAAACTTTTCTCCTCTGGACCCAGCTGGGAAAAAAGTCATTTATGCCCATGAACCAACAATTACATCTTTCAGCAATGCAATCTAGTCTTTCAGCAATGGCAGCAGGGGGTGCCGTGACCCACTACCTGAGGATCTGCAGTCCAATACTGGATCCTGACCTGTAACCACTGACCTAACGTCTTTGAGGAAGAGATTAGTGGTTTCCTTTCTGCGAGTTGCTCTTTACATCTCAATGTGTTAAAAACAACCCACTTGCAGATGGACAAATTTTGATGGTCTTAATCATTTTCCATCTCTGTCATCTATAAACCCATAGTGTGACTGTGGGCTCCCAAACTTTAACATATAAAGTAACTTTTTAGACCCCTCTAGTTACCACATTCTCAGCAAACATTAGAGACAGCAATGGTACATACAATCCTAAATTTTACTATAAAGAGCTGCAACCAGTTTTTATACTGTTACATGAAAATGCTTTAGGTCAGAAAATACCTCTGAGTCAGTGCACCTGCATTTGTGTATGTTGATGTGCTGCTTTATAGGAGAATTAGCTGTGACTGTTAGATGATTGAGAAGGTTTTTTTTTTTTTTTACACTGAAAAGCTGCATTGAAAACAATGTCTGAATTTCTTTCATATATTGCATCCTAAATATTCTGTAGGGAACCATCCTTTATTGACACAGGGTTCCCCTAGAAATATTAATAGGTCTTTTTTTCCAGTCTTTAACTCCTGTGATTAAAAGGATCATCTCTGCATGTGATGAAGTCCCTAATTAAGAAAGTAGTTTTTTAAATTATTCTTTATGTCAATATAGACTCGTACTGTACTATAAACAGCATGTGATCAGTGCTACTTTTAAGTTAGCATTTCATATATTGTAATATATGTAATATACTATGTAGTAATATATATTAACATACAATATAGCAATATATAAATCATAATATATTAGTCTATATTAATATATTAAAATTACTGTGTAATACTGTATATGTAATATTGCATATATTGTAAAGCTAGAGTTACAGCTGATTTTATAAGATATATAGAGTATTGAGGCAAACTCTCTTATATGATGGTGGATCAAATTTAAAAATGCAGAAGGATTAAGAAGCATTCCTTGCTTTCACCTGGATAAGATCTAAAATAATTAAAAGCCTCAGAGGGAACTTTATATTCATCATATAGTTGTTGAAAGCACCTCAAAATAACTAAAGATTACTTTATCTGAAACCAAAAGACTTATCTTAGAGTGAGATGCAAACTTGTACAACTGAGACTCACTTATTTTTGTACAGGAATAGCCTCTTGTATATTTCTACATTCTTCTTTTTTGTATTACGTTCCCACCTTTTTATGTTGTATCTTTTCATTAGGACATTGACATTTACATTGCAAGTTGTGACACATATTATAAAACCAAAATGAACATTATGTTTGTTATGTGGTGCAGGCTCCAAAGATAATTCTTAATTATTTCAATGTCCTGCAAGGTGATCTGGAATACAGCATAAAAATTGGGACTATCCCACAGTAATGACAATGGCAATTCTATTAATATCAGATAGTTCAAAGGTAAAATTTAAATGCCTTCTTTGATAATCACAGTCTACAGAGATGAAATATGCTTTTCTTTATATTTGATAAAAATAATGTGCTCACTTTGATGTTGGCAGTGTAAGATTTATGAGGTTCTTAACTATTCACTTCCATGCCTTTAAGGGCTTGCATTTTGTAAATGATGTGATAGGAAACTACAGTATTGTCCCTGAATAAATTCAAATTTCAATTGTTTCTTGGAGTGGGCTTGTGGGGTTAATCATGTGTGTGCATGTGCATGTGAGTAAAAAAATCTCAAACACAGAAAGCATGATCCCTCTATTTACTCTAATATTTTCTTGAGTTCTAGATACGAGGTGTAAGTTGGCTTAAGTGATGGGCTGATCCTGATAACAGCATGACTAACTATTGGTGCTGTCTCTGCTGGTATTCTTTATTGCTCAAATTATACACTAGTTATGGAAATGGACCCAGAGACTCTAATGATGGGCACATGATAGGTCTGTGTATAAATAAATTAATCTATGATGTGAAAGAAAAAGCAGTCTCCTAGTTTAATGGTATTTATTAATTTTAATAGTAAAACATTGCTTTTGAAAGGATGTAGACACCATGAGGTTGGCACAAAAAAAGACTGGTTTTTTTTCTTCTAAATTTAACTCTTACACTTAATACAGTCTGCCTGCGACAAGGCAGTTGCCCCACACTTACAATTAAGGGATCAATAGAGCCTACAAGCTGCAGCCAATGTGCAGGTGCAGCAGGGAGCCAATCAGGGGCTAGCATCCTGGTATATAAGGGAGATGCAGGGACAGTGAAGTCTGTTGGGTCCTGGGCTGGGGGAAGGTGGTTTCCCTGACTGGCCAGAGGAGTCAGCACCCTGGACAGTTCCATGGCCTTCAATGAAGGACAGATCCATTGCTGAGGCCCTAGCGAAGCACACCAGGAGTAGACTACAGAGGAGTGGTCCTGAAGTAAGGATCTGAGTGAGGCTGGGGCTCCAAAGAAGTGGCCCAGAGAACAGAAGCAACTTAAGGAGTGGCTAGAGGGAGATGGCATTGCAGAGGTTGCCACACACATGATATATGGGCTGGGGCCTGGAGGAATGGGTGGGTCTGGTCTGTGCCCGCTCCACAGACTGCCAGTGGAGTGGCAGTGGACTCGTGGTGGCCATTTATCAACTGGAGGGTGTCCAGGCCTAGTGAGAGGAACTTTCCTCTGGAAAGGGGGGTACATGGACAGATACTCAGCTGGAGGGCCAAGTAGTAATGACTAAGTGACAAAGCACAGGCTGCAGATGCGATTCCCCATTTAAGAAGTTTCCCAAAATATCATCACTAGGAGGTGCCTGTCCAGTGCGAGAGCTGCACTTAGTCATACTGCCAATTAGTTGTTCCTACAAATATGTGATATAATAGCTTCTGTGAATGTGTTATCTCTGCCCTCTACTAGATATAATGAGGGTTACTCACCTGTTTGGAATCAAGTCACCATCTTTAAAATTTGGTACTGTTAACACTACCAACAAAGATTGCCCTTTATCTCAAATAGTAAAAGACTTCATTTTGGGAGGAGAATTTTGTTAGTGTCATACCCCATTTCACATATGCATGGTATAGGTCAGGAACTGCTACCTCTGATTACAGCTGCAGATTGATTACACATTGTTTTGTTTTTTCCAGATGTCTTTCCACTGATAAACAGGCAGCATTGTTACTGAAAACAACTATTCTTCCCTTCTGTCCCTGGAATAGCCATTGACAATTGTGAATTACTTTTAATTGTTCAATATAAGTGTGCTCTAACAGTCCCGTTGCTCCTACAGGGGAATTGGACAACAGCTCATCTTTTCTTTTGGAAAACTACATTGGAAAGTATTTCAGTTAGAGGCCACCAGTTAAAATTAAGCAAAATTCTTTAGTTCACTTATAAACATTTTTAAAGAAATTAGTGAAATGGCTTTTAAAAACCCCTGTGTTTTACATGTTTGTGATATCAACATCCATCACTACTTTGCAAGGTTTGAACATCATTGACCTAACAGGTTGAGTCCCAAAGGAAATTTAAAAGAAGCAATTCTGGAGGAAAGGAGGCATAGTGAAGTTACATAGAAGTTTTTACAGTTGCATGCAACACAGTAACACATCACATTTAAATATTTTAGAAAAGAGTTTCACTTCTGACTAACATGATACAACCACCTCATCCTTTAATCCTTCTGAGATGTGAACCCGGCCTCAGTTATTTATAACTTTGCCATGTTCAGGCTGTAATACACTCTAAGAAGGGCTACCCTTGAAAATAGCTCATGGAATGTCAAGTAGCATAGGCTGTGGATCACCTTCTTTCTAAATGAGGCAAGCTGATAACATGTAACACAGGCTCTGTGTTCCACGCAAGCTTCCAGTTCTCTTCCAGGTGCAATCTAAGCTACTGACTGTCAATTATAAATCCCCCAAATGGTCTAAGACTGCTATGCCTCAAAGACTCTCTGTCAGTCCTTCCCAACGTATCAAGTATGAGTTACTAGAATACTCTTGCTTTCTTTCCCCAAGGTAGATCTCCTACAGCAGGAAGCAGAATTCTTGCTAGTGAACCTTGAGCTCTGGGTGCCACGCTCTGTGTCTGCCAAAGCCCAAAAACACCAGGATGTTAGGAGATGCTGAAAGACAGAATTATAAATCTATGTTCCTGTTTTCAGGATCAGTTTCTGGGAAAGTCTGTAATATCACAAATGGCTTAGAGTTGATAACACCACAGATACCTTTCTTGTGCTCGACTGATGTTTATTGTTTTTAAATTCTTATAAAAAATACCCACACATAAAATGCTATTACTGATTACAGGACAATCCTATATCTTTAGTTATTAAAGAATCTCTCTTATCTGATTATTCTGCTTTTAAAAAATCCATTCATTTTAATTCTTAAAACTAATTACCTCTTCCCACTTGGCCAGTTTTACAAATGCTGTAGGACCACATAATCAGCACTAGTACCAGAGCGGCTGTAATTACTTCTTAGGCTCTCTATAGTTAAAGCACAGTACCTATGGTGGTTTTATTTTTCCTGCATATTTAATGTATTTCCCAGTTTGTGGTCCATTTCATCCATAGTATATCCAAGCATGAGTGCATTGGAAGAGAGCTGCTAAATACATCTAGACATGCAGTACCTAAGATGCTCCGATTTCTGACATGTAAAATGCCAGAAGGCTTCAGCTGTGGTGGGCAGAAATTTTTATGAACTAAAACCTTCAAGAATTGCTTTTTATAGTACAAATTATTTTTCTTTCCATCACTGAGCAATGACTCGATGTGTACACATTATACAGTACATGCATCTACATTAATTTCACAGGACAAGTAGGAATCTACTTTATTTACAACTACATGAGAAAGAAAATCATGAGTACTGTACAACATTTACATAAAGATACCAATCACTACGAAATGACTGCTTATTTCCTCAGCAATGACAGCTTTGTCTCTAATTTGCACATAAGAAGCTACAAATGTTTCCCTTGCAAGATAATTAATGTGTAAAGCCTTTACAGACAACCATAAACTGCACTGAGAACAGGTCCCCATGAAATTGGAGGAACATAATGACCTGATTACATTTAAGGGAGCATTTTGTATTTTCCAAGAATTCAACTTTTTCTGTGGATTCAGCAGCAAAGAAGAAAAACATAGAGGTAAATAACAAATCACAGAAGATTGCACTTATTTCAGTGATAGAAATAGCACTAGCAAGGCACTCACGTACATTCTGGCTGTTTCTGTGAATGTACAGTGATTTAGGAAATCCAAGCTCTTCAGAAAGACGTGTAATACAGTAAGTTTGTTGGTGTATGCTCAGCATCTCACAGATTCATCTATTAATTACACAGTCACATACTTTTGAGCTTCACATCATGTATATACTATGGTGACAGATGTATGTGTTTTAATGACTGAATCAATTCAAGGTTAAAATCCATGAATTCCAGAAAATGCCTCATGACTGTGGGTGGCTGATGCATTCTGTGTTTTGTCTAAAGATGAATGTGAGCAACTGCAATGTTACAGTTGCCTGCTGCTCCCAGGACTTCCTTGTGATTATCTAGTAATGGTTACTATGGCTTGGTTGAACAAAATAAATACACTTGAGTAAGGCTTGTTTTTTAAAAAGGGTTGTATGGAAACTTAACACCTAAAGAAGATCACTTCAAATAAAGCACTGTCAGGTTTAGCATTAAAAAAGATCTCAAATTTCCTAAGCTGCATGCTTTGATCTTTAAATGGGTACCAGGGGCAGCTGCAACTAGCTCTGTGCTATGGTGCATTCCATTATGAATGGTAGTGAATTTATAATGGAATGGTATGAATGGTTTTTATAATCAGAAAAACACACTGACCTTAACACTACACAGGTGGAGCAGCATAATGACCCGGCAATTGTAAGCGCATCAATTCCTGGGGAAAAGTTCAATGAGATTAACTCAGCATGTATCCCAGAACCAACATGAGACATAAAATATAGAACATTGTGTTTTCTTGCCATGCCAACATTTCATTTATTTACTTACATTTTTGATACTGAGTAATTCTTACATATATTAACTACACATTTCTTTTCTACAACAGTGAATTATGCTTTTAAAGATTATTTTAATTAAATATAATGAAAGTTTTGAGACTGCCAAAGATAAAGCATCACACTTCATTTATCAAAGAAAGGAAATAAAACTCAAGATCCAGCCAAAATCTAATCAATCCACACTAATACTGGCTCTTCAGTCATCATCATAAGAAGATCCTCAAACTGAAAGGGTTTTGATAGACAATAGCCAATCAGATTCCATTTAAACCACCAATGTATTTATCATGGTGGAAACATGTGAGTTTCCACTACAAAGAAAGACAATTTCAGTTGTCCTGTACTTCCACTGACATAATATCAACCACAATTCAGAGGGCACAAAAATCAAAGCTGTGTTCTCTGTTCACACTTTGTCCAATATTAAGGTAGAGAATGGTGATGAGGAACCTCTACTCTTTCTATGAACAGCTATTCACTAGAAACTTAGGATAACTACAAAGAGAAATAATGATGAAATATTAAACTTGTAAAGCATTAAGTCATACCATGGGCTAACTCCAGCTGTCCAAACCTGTTCGTGCCTGATGTACTAATAAGGGGCCGCTTGCCCGGGCACCCCATTTGCCACCAAGTGCACACCAAAAAACCCCTTATGGACAGCGTAAGAGGCTCTGGCCTGGAATCTGGGAGGCTACAGACTAGCATAACTCAAAGGCACTAACTTCGTGGGAACCGAAACCCACCTAGGAATTTATGGCCACCTGGAAATTTGGGTCCCACCTAGGAATTTATGACCCTCCTAGGAATTTGGGCCCACCTGAGAATTTACAACCCACCTGGAAATTTGGGTCCCACCTAGGAATCTGGACCCACCTGGGAATTTAAAACCTAATTGGAAAATTACTATCTCAATCGTGGGAACACAAACCCCCACCAGTGTGGGAACCAGAAAAACACTGAGCTAAAAATCCTATAAAAAAGGGGATGCCAACTGGCAAAAGTTATGGAGGTTCACGTGTTACCTGCCAGAACTGATCACTCTGACAGTTGGGTCTCCCGAGGAAAGCTAGCTCGTGTCGTGTCTCTTACCATGCCTCTTGTGTTCATGCTGCTGGTCAGTGGAGCCTGGGTTATGGTACGTATATAGGAATCCCCTACAAGTACATTGCAGTTTGTTTTACCTTGCCATTTTGTCTTGTTGGGAATACCTAGCAGTTTTACTTTGTTGCAAATACCTTACAGTTTTATCTTGCAGTTTTGCTTTGCTGTTTTACTGTGTTACTTATATAGATTTGCGGTTTTGCTTTACAGTCGTGTTGTGTCACTTATATAGACTTGTAGTTTTTTGCTTTATCGTTTCACTGTATTGCTGGTATAGATTTGCTACCTCAGTTGGTCTTGTAAGGCTGCTGTTTTAGTTGTCAATTGCTACCTCAAGTGTCACTGTGATTACCCATTGAAAAATTTTCCCCGTTGTTGCTCTAAATAAACGAACCCATTTCTCAGTTAGAACTACTGAGTCCGGTGTCTCCTTCTCCCATCGCGGTTGGGAACCAACAAAACCTAGCCAAAATTCCTAAGGATTGCAGAATCTTCCCCAATAAAATAAATATAACTCAAGAATCCACAAACAAAAGAATATTAGTAACATTTAAATTCAACTTGCATTTAATACTTAGTCATAACCACTATCTTTCATTTTGCAGCTTCCATCAATTCCCTTTATTTCTCTTTATTTTTCTAGTATCTTCATTTTATTACCACAGAAGCATGTAGACATCCAGAAACATCCTCCCACAAAAAAGATGGTAATAATCTACTGTATCTCTTTTAATCTATGTATCCCTTGGGCCTGTCACCCTGCAAACTAAAAATCATACTTCTCCCTACTTTTCCCCAAGGTGTTGAAGAATGACTCAAAATGCTTGCATGGGCACTATAAAATCCCATACCAGCACAAACAAGAGAGCCTTGGCACACCAAATGTACCACCATAAAAATGTTTATTCAACAAATCTCAAAAACGAACAAGAGAAGGAAAACAGAGGGTAAAAACAGAAAATTCAGCTGGAAACTAGTCTTTAGAAAACCTGAGTTACAAAATAACGTTTGATTACATCCCACCGATAATCTGAAGGGGAAAGGGGTCCAAGAAAGTTGGTTATATTTTAAAGAAACCCTGCTAAGGGCACAGGAAGTTGCCATTCCAATTAGGAGAAAGAACAAATATGCGAGGCAGCCAGAATGGCTTGGCTTAGAGAACTCTGCTCTGAGCTTGAACATAAAAAGGAAGCGGAAGCTTGGTCAGATGACCAAGGAGGCATATCAAGATATTGCTAGGGACTGCAGGGATAAAATCAGAAAGGCCAAAGGACAAATGGAGTTGTGGCTAGCAAGGGATGTAAAGGATAACAAGAAGGGGTTCTACAAGTATGTTAATAACAAGAAGAGGATCAGGGATGGTGTAAGGCCCCTTGCTGAATAAGGCAGGCATCCTTGTGACAGAGGATGAGGAAAAAGCTGAAGTGCTCAATGCATTTTTTGCTTCAGTTTTCACAGGCAGGGTCAGCTCCCAGCCCACTACCAAGGGTATGGCAGATGGGAGAGAAGAAGAGAGGCCCTTGGTGACGGAAGGTCAGGTTAGGGACTGCTTAAAGAAGCTGGATGTGCATAAGTCCATGGGGCCGAACGAACTGCATCCAAGAGTGCTAAGGGAATTGGCCGATGAGATAGCAGCACCGCTGGCCGTTATCTTTCAAAACTCATGGAGAACGGGGGAGGTGCCAGAGGATTGGAAAAAAGCAAATGTAGTGCCTATTTTCAAGAAAGGAAAAAAGGAGGATCCGGGGAATTACAGACCAGTCAGCCTCACCTCAATCCCTGGAAAAACTATGGAGCAGATTCTCAAAGAATCCATCCTCAAACACTTAGAGGAAAATAAAGTGATCAGGAACAGTCAGCATGGATTTACCAAGGGTAAATCATGCCTGACCAATCTCATCTCCTTCTATGAGCAGATGACTGGTTTTCTAGATGCAGGAAGAACCGTTGATGTGATATACCTTGATTTTAGCAAGGCTTTTGATAGTTTCCCACAGCATTCTCATTGGCAAATTAAGGAAATATGGGTTGGATAGGTGGACTATAAGGTGGATAGAAAACTGGCTAGATCAACGGTTTCAGCGTGTAGGAATCAATGGTTCCATGTCTAGCTGGCAACCAGTCATGAGTGGTGTGCCCCAGGGGTCGGTCCTGGGGCCAGTTCTGTTCAACATTTTCATCAATGATCTGGATGATGGAATAGACTGCATTGTCAGTAAGTTTGCAGATGACACCAAGCTGGGGGGACCAGTAGACACGTTAGAGGGCAAGGACAGGATTCAGGAAGACCTAGATAAGTTGGAACAGTGGGCCAATAGAAATCTTATGAGGTTCAATAAGGACAAGTGTAAAATCCTGCACGTGGGATGAAGAAAACCCATGCACTGCTACAGGCTGGGAAACATTCAGCTAAGTAGTAGTGTAGAAAAGGACCTGGGGGTCATGGTGGATGGGAAGCTAGATATGAGTCAGCAGTGTGCTCTTGCTGCCAAAAAGGCCAATGGCATACTGGGCTGCATCAAAAGAAGTATTACCAGCAGATCAAGGGATGTGATCATTCCCCTCTATTCTGCACTGGTGAGGCCACATCTAGAATATTATGTTCAGTTTTGGGCTCCCCACTACAAAAAGGACAGGGACATGCTAGAGAGAGTTCAGAGGAGGACAACCAAAATGATTAAAGGGCTGGAGCACAAGCCCTCTGAGGAAAGACTGAAAGCATTAGGCTTATTTATTCTGCAGAAGAGAAGATTGAGGGGGGATTTGATAGCAACCTTCAACTACTTGAAAGGATGCTCTAAGGAAGATGGAGCTCGAGCTGTTCTCGGTAATAACAGAGGACAGAACGAGGAGCAATGGTCTCAAGTTGCAGTTAGGGAGGTCGAGACTGGATATTAGAAAAAGCTTTTTTACTAGGAGAGTGGTGAAGTCTCAGAATGAGCTGCCGAGGGAGGTGGTGAAATCTCCATCTTTGGAGGTGTTTAAGGCCCAGATGGACAAAACCATGACTGGGATGGTTTAGTGGGAGTGGTCCTGCCTCTGGCAGGGGGTTGGACTAGATGACCTATGAGGTCCCTTCCAACCCTATGATTCTATGATAATTTACTATACTTGTAATCTATGTAATACATGAGTGTTATATGATTAGTAATCTGATGCAGTGATATAAAAGAGAAAGGGCAAACACATTCTAATTTATGTGAAAGAAACAATGTTTCTTCTTCCAATTTCTACAAACAGTGCATGAGTGAATGGAAAAACAAACATGATGGAAGCTGATCCAGGTGTCAATTAAGTATCCACCACTAGTTTAATGCATGTTATGAAAACAGCATTGCATCATTGCTTCTATTAATAAAATAATTAACGCCCATCGTATTGATTTCTTCTGAATGATAGAAGAATCCACTATTCAGTGAAGAACATCTACAGAGCAATCAAAAGAGGGAGAACTTTTTGCTCCACATACTCAACTGGAAATATCTCTAGGATTCACTAAATGGCAGCATTTAAACCTGTAAATTTTAAGGGCTTTTTAAAAGCCTTAGTGCCCTTAGTATATGTGAACCCAGTGGGAAATCTCTAAGAGGGAATAGCATGTGCTATGCAATATCATCACAAGAACCACCTGTGTGTTGATCTGAATTAATACTTGGTCTTTTGTATGGGAGACGAGTTGCCTCCTAGATCCTGAAAGCTCCTGAAGGAGGCACAGGTCTGTCCACTTTGGGAGGGTATGTTTGAGAATCACCTGCTCTCTGTCATGCCAATGAGACCTCATTGGAGAGAAAAGAAAAGGAAAAGTGAATGAAGTCTGATCAGTTTTAACATGCTCAGAATTCCACTAAGCTTGTTCGGGACAAATATTTTTTGTTGGAACATCAAAGGACTTCTATTTATAGATCTATATATCACAAACTACAAAGCTGGGTGCTTTAAAACTCTCATGAACAGTTCTGCCATGAAGAGTAATCACAGAACAAACTACTTGCCTCCTCTGTAGCAGATTTTGCCACCTTTTCCAAAAGATTTGTCTTCCCCACCCGCCAGATTTTTCTCTTATCATAGAAAATTGAGGTTGGAACCCAGTCCAACCCCAACTAAATGTGCCAGCCAGGGCCCTGTCTTGTAGCAGAGCTTCAGAGTGGATGTCTTTCTTTACAATGGATACGGCACTTTGAGATCCCTAGCACTATGTGGACATGTTTTCAATGTTTTAGCACACTGATCGAACACTGGTATAAATCAGGAGCAACTAAAAGACCATCCCAGGAATAAAAGGGCACACAGAGGATGGAGGCTAAAATTCCCAGGGGCAGAAAAATTCCCATAGGAAAAATGAGGCCTCTGGCTAAGGAAAGAAACCAGAGCTAGCATAGGTTGGGGGGGGGGGGGGGGGCTGTGCAGTGCTCAGCTCTGCAGATCTTGGTTCCATTCCCAATTTGTGCTGATTGCTGCAAACCTCCAGCATGTCCACACCTATGTGATGCTCAAAGACCCCAGGGCACAACTAAAGGTCTCAATGTTTATTGACGGGAAACATTGCTCAAACAGCAGCAGGCTCCATCCACCTTGGGAGGTCACCACCGAGGGTTCTCATGGAAGGGCTGGTTCATCTGGACGTAGCAGAGCCTGGCAACGTCTTGCACAGAAAAGGGGGATGAAATCAGGAGCTCCCTAACCACTCCTCCTCTTCCACGTGTGACTTCTTCACCTCCTTCTGCCAGATCACCACCTTCTCCTCTTCCTATATTGACCCCCACAACCTCCACAGCTTTGTCTCCTGTGATGACTCTGGCTCCTGCTCCTCCTACATCTGCATCTCACCATTCCCAGTAGGCTTCTGACTTCCCAGCTCTCAGCAGCAGGGGGCAGCTCTCAGCCTGGCTTTGGTGGGATGCCCTGAGCTTCTGAGCTCAACTGGTACCTTCAGCCTTTATAGACAAGCTGGCCAGCAGGTCACAAAGGCTGTGTCACTCATTCACTGTGATGGACAAGAATGGGCCAGTCCCAAAATGGGCAGAACTTACCCTGTGGAGCTGCGCGCCA
The DNA here is from genome assembly GCA_007922195.1 of Podocnemis expansa. Taxonomy (NCBI): domain Eukaryota; kingdom Metazoa; phylum Chordata; order Testudines; family Podocnemididae; genus Podocnemis; species Podocnemis expansa. Next base: position 10,258,959 of record ML682057.1, read on the forward strand.
TCTAAGGGAATAGCCCACAAGCTTTGACCCTCTCTGGCCATCAAGCCCCACTGCTGGGTGCCCACAAACCCATAAAGCACATTGAAATGACACAGCAGGAAGCTACTGAAGTGCTGAAAGTTTACGGGATACGCTCAGTGAGGATCCATGAAATTGAATGGATACACAGAGGGCTAGTTTGTGCCAGGTTACTAGAGGCAAGGTTTTTGAGGCAGTATGACATAAAACAAGGGTTCTGACCCAAATTAGCAGAGCTGTTTGATCTTTGGACATGTCCATTTTCTGTGTAATTCTGGCACTTCCAAACACCCCCAGGTCCCAAATCAGAATGAAAAGTTGGAATTTGTTGCTCCACTGAATTTCTGGGAAAAGGTTCTAAGGCAGCCGAGACAAACTTATTGAAAGGCATGTTTGAAAAGGTAGAATCACTTTGTATAGACTTGATCTTTCTCACTTTCTTATTTCAGACCAATGAAGTCAAAAGGAAGCACTGAACCAAATGTTTTAGTAACTTTTTTCTACAATTTTAGACAAAATTGAGTCTCTTCAGTGTCACCAGAGCACCAGTGTCTGATGTTTTACTTTTGTGCCAGAAAAGTTTCAACCACCCCTACTATTTAGTCTCTCATTTTTCATTATAAACTTGTGAGCTGAATCGTTAGAGGCAACACAAGGGCTGATTGAAAATTTTCCATCAAGCACCACTCTGGCAGCAAGCAAACTGGGTTTCTGAGATTGAAAGTATTGGTACAAAGTATCTGCTTTCCTTGACCCCCCTCCCCCCATAACCTTTTTATTGGAAAACCAAAGCCCTAACATTTTCAGCAGCAACACTTCGGGTTTTTAGTTTGTAATTCATTTTTTTCTTTGCACTTTTCACATGAAAAATTTCAGGTTTGGATTGTGATACTCCAAAGAAAAATTGAAATCTTCTAGTCCAGTGGTTTCCAACCTGTGGCCCAGGGACCCCCCAGGTGTCCGTGGACATGTTGCAGGAGGTCCATGGAGCCTCTCCCTATCAGGGCTGGAATGCAGCTACAGCCCCAATGCTTCCTGCCTGGGCTGCCTGTCCCTGCAGCAGCTCCCCGGAAAGGGCATGGGCAGGGGGCCATAGCTGCTGCAGCTCGGCTCCGCTCCCCAGTGGTGCAGGCAACGGTGGTGGCAGCACTGCTCATCAGCTGTTCCAGTGGTGCCGCCAGAGTGGTGCAGGCCAGAGTCTGCCCACATGGGCCAGATTACATCATCAGCCAGGGGGACCACAAAGATTTTTTTTTTTGTTTTGTTTGGTGTGTTAAAAAGGGGTCCCCAGCCTGAAAAGGGTTGGGAACCACTGGTCTAGAAAAAAGGAGACAAAAGGGATATGATACCAGCTTTCAAATACCTAAAAGGTTGTTAAGAGGAAAAAGGAGAAAAATTATTCTGTTTATTCACAGATGATAGGACAGAAAGCAACGGTCTTAAATTATAGCAAAGGAGATTCAGCCTAGACATCAGGAAAAAATTCGTAACTGTCGGGGTGATTAAACACCAGAATAAGTTGCCTCAGCAGGTTGTGGAATCCAGGGACGTTGCTGGCACCTGGCATACAGGGCACGTGCCCCAAGTCTCGGCACCAGTGCCCCGAGTGTCCGGGCCAACCCCATCCAGGACCGGGGACACTGGCTGGGGCACCCTCCGCAACGCCTGCCTCTCCATGCACTGGCCGGGGATTGAGGAGGGGAAACCCTCAGCGGCACAGCATTTCTCCTGGCACGGGATCAAGGCTGGACACCGCCAGGGGCACCTGCCTCTTCTGACCCCAAACCCGGGGGGGCTGGGGCCAGGCTGGAGGTGGCAGGAGCCTGATGAACAATCAGCCTGTGGTGCCAGATCGTGGCCTAGAGGGTGTGGCCTGGCCCAGAAGGTGGAGCCAGGGGCAGTGACGTTGCTGGTGGAATCTCCTACACTGGAGGTTTTTAACAGCAGGTTAGACAAACACCTGTCAGGAATAGTTTAATGGGGGTCCTTGGTCCTGCCATGAGTGCATGGAACTGGACTTGATGACCCTTCATGGTCGCTTCCAGTTTCTATGATTCTAATATAGGGCTAGATTGTGACATTGCAATCTTATCCATAGTTAAGTGTGGTGCATTAGTATGCTAGCCCTAGTGGGAGATCGACTCCCAATAACCCCATCGCCCTGGGGAGGGAGAAAACTTGAATCTATTCTTAGCACAGTGTACACTCCCTGGAATGCCAGCATAGCTTCACCAGCAGATACATTGGAGGTAGCCAAATCATGACTCTGCCTGCTCCCTGCCCCGAGGAGTGTTGCAGATTCTCTGTGGACCCTGATATTCCTCCACCACTAAAAGCAGTAACATGTCAAATGGCTGCAAGAGAGCAAAGAGGAGAAGGGTAAACCCTTTCCTAATGACACACAGGACGAGCCATAACTTGGCCCATAAATAATGTAAACTTACAGACCCAGTAAGGGTCCCAAGCCTGCTAAATGCTGCATGTGGATGAAGTTAATAGGAGCTGAAGGTACATGGCACTGTGAATGACTTAATCCTTGTGTTGATTAGAAGAGCAGAGTGACAACAGTATCTTCTAAACAGAAAACCACTGAAGTTCTGTGGACTATGGTGAAGGTAAAAAGAAAGCACACATTGTTCTTCTAGGAGTCAGATTCTGACATTATATTACAGGAAATATAAAGAATGTATTTTCACTAGCCACACTGCTCCTACTTGAATTGTGCTGGACTCAGTGACCTCTCCTGGTCTGGCCCCTTCCAGTTCTACGATTCTATTGTGACAGGGCTTAAGTCCCATCACCTGCAAAGGTAGTGAAAACACCTAATTAGTCATACTTTGCATGGGGACATAATTAGCTAATTGGTTCCTGACTGGAGGGATGGAACTAATCTGGTTGGTAGACTATCAACGATCAGTAGTACATTTATATCTGTTAGCAAATTGACTATTTACCAACACACACAATGGAATCCAAGATTGAACACGAAGCACACATTAAGGAAAAGAATGCTAGTTAAACTATATCCATCTCTCTCAAAATAGAATTGATGTCTGCATCACTCATTTTGAAGTCTCATAAAAACTGGATATTGTATCTGCAAGGCTCATTTCTGAGGAGTGTCTTGGGAAGCAATTCTTTCCCAGAGCAGCAACTGCAGATGATGGCCGTGAGAAAAGACTTGGACAAATTGAGTATATGACAATGATATAGCAAACTATTATGGTATCTTGTAATAGTGCAGAGTGTTAAAGCTATCAGATCTTGAACAGGAAAAGGTACAAGTTAGACAACTTTATTTAACGCTGCCTAAATGCCATTATTTCTCTGCAATGAGACTTTGCAATAAGCCACTAAAACAAGAAATTTGTGCCTGTAAAGCAATCTTCTTCAGGTATAATAAATTATTGCTGAATTTCTCTGGAGCTGACAAATCTCCTCCATTTATCTGATGAACTATGGCACAAGAACATCCAAGTATCTATTAGCAACACAAAGACTATGTTATATTACTTGCTCAGTGCTATGATTGGTATCTGCAGCCTACAAGTTTATATTTATAGTTCGTCAAAAATGGGAGTGGGGAGGAAAGCTTCGAATCTGGATAGATAAAATGCAAGCAAGGCCCTTTCCAAATTTGTTGTTTCAGAATGCTTCCTGTTTGTACAATTTCACTGCTACATAACAACTACTTCTCTGCTCCTGACTTACAGGACCTATTCTTACTATTCCAGTGCAAACACTTGTGCACCCCTTTTTGAGTAATGAAGCCTTTAATTGGTCAGCCACATTCTACACTTGAATAACAAATCTGCTTAAAAATTTAAACTTCTAACTCTTAAATGCCATTTAGGACATCTGACTACTCCATTCAATAAGCAATGTCAGACTCTATTTCTACGGAATTTTACACGCTAAAAATGCGTAGTCTAAGGTTTGCAGCACAGTAACCATTAGTTAGATCACTTGAGTTGCTCCAGTCACATCTTCAAGACAGCTTATGTGTGGTCAATACGAAAGGATGATACAAGAAGGAACAACTGCCTCGAAAAAAACCTACCCCAAGAATCTCACCTCCACACTGTTCTGTATAAAAATGCTCTCTGAGCTATTGCATCATGTCCCTAAGAACATCCTTAGGGGACATGAAAAAAATGACAACACAGTGCCAACTCTGCCAACTGTAAATAAAAGAAAAATCTAGAGAAACTGACTTTAAAGAAAAAATGTGAATGACGTGCTATGGAAGCAAGATCTTTAAGCTAAATTCTGTCCTGATTTGTAGTCCCTGACATCCTGACTATTCCTCATCTTCAGCCCACAGCTTACATTCTCATACAGCTGCATAGGGATTTTCACATGGGCTGAACTGACTCCAAATGTTTACATTTTCTAAGGTGCTATGTAAATGTGTAGTATTCTAAGTGATATTTAATACAATAAAATAAAAATAAACAATAATCTCTCTGCCTCAAATGTCCTATCTATATAATGGAGAGAATGGCACATACTCCTCTACATCTTATAGGGATGTTGTCAGATCTGATCAGGAATTTTCCATCACAACAATTTTTCAATGGAAAATTGTGTGTCTACAAAGTAAAAATTTGCAGAGAAAAATTTTCAGCTTTGCCAGTGGTCTTTTATTTTCCACAGAGAAAATTTAAAAAATTTTATTGCATCATTTTGACCCAAGTTGAAAAAATTGGTTTGTTGAATTGAATCAAAACTTTTTGTTTTGAGTCAGTTTGAGATTATACTGCACTAGCTGATTTTCTCTTAGCTCTTATATAAAAAGAATTAAATTTCAGGTACAGCTTTGAGACTCTAAAGCACTATATAAATTCTAAATACTATTAATACATTCAAATGATCAGATCAACAGGAAATAAATACAGCTGTTAAATCTAAGGGGAACTTTTTATATGAAGTTTGATACCAGGGAAAAATTCTGTCACCAATGTACAACTCCCCAAGCCAATTCTAAAAATAGGCTTTACAATGAGTTCTAGTAGCACAATCTAAACTTACTACTGAGAAATAGAGAATTCTCCAAAATGCATTATGTTACATTGAAATCATACATTTCAAAACTTCAAAGAAAATATTTATGTTAAATTCAGTGATTTCTTCTGCTGGAACAAAATTTAGATAACTTTACCAAATTAATTCAATTTAATAGCTCCCTTCCTAATTAACAGTTAAGGTTCATATACTACATCTATACTGCTTAGACAGCAGATACAACAGAACATCATGACAAAGAAGTTACTTATGGCTTTCTTCTAAAAGGATGGACTTGCCTATGTATGCATAAACTCGGTAACATAAGAACTGTGCTCATACTTTGAAAAAAAATCCTTGAGACAGAGTAGTTTAGCTAATGCCCCCTTCACCAATTTTCTTAAGCATGCACAGAAGCATTTGCAGAATTGAGACTACTCCTCTTCATCTCTCCTCCCCCCATTGTTGCAGTAATGGGGTGGAAACAGCATTTTTCTTTTATGCAGATTATTGTCCATTTGGAATGAATAGAATTGAGTTCTCCTTAAAAAGAGTAAAGTAATGGGTCTGTCTAAATTCACAGTGGGAGCTGGCTTGGAGGAGTTTGAACTAAAAAAAATTAATTGTCCTGTTCTGTAATCCTAACACAAGATGTGATCAATATGGGACATTACCAACACTGGGACGATTTATTTAACAACCCACCCATACAAACTTTGGGCAGTTGGAAAAGCTGCAATGAGTTATTGCATTCCAGAAATACTCTGGTTAGACTAGATAAAATGGACCACACAGGGATAGCCAAACTTACTGACCCCCTTCAAGGCTCCTCTCACTGCTGGGTAGAATCCTCTAGCCCCACAGCAGAAGTTCTGAGCACCAAACCCCAGCCTGGTAGGCCAAGAATGGGTGAGGATGCAAGGAGCTCTGTGAGCTATATTCTCTCTAAGGTGCACAGCTGAAGTTGGGCAGGGAGGCAGGCCTGAAGCACAGCTGAGGATCGGGGGGGGGGGTGATTCCTGAGCTATCCAAGGGCTCCTTTTTACCTTAATGTCCTTCCTCCCCCAGGTGTTCTAAAAATATGTGATTGTCCAGCTTTTTACTTCTGATAAGTAGAATGTTTAAAACAAACAAAAACTAAAGAGCAGTTTATGGGGGGGGGGGAATCAAGGGACAGTGGAGTACACAGTTATCCTTTATTCCTAGAAACCTTCAGAGCTGGAATCTCCATAGCTCAGTTGGTAGGGCAACAGGTTTATAATCTCAGGGTTGCGGGTTCAAGTCCTTTGTTGGGTTTTTTAACTTTTGGCCTGCTGCTCCTTAGGGCTAAACTGGGGAAAAAATATATAGCAAACACTAATAAAATTAAGGAAAATAAAGTGTACCATGATTATAATTACTAATAGTGACCAATTAAGTAAAACAAATAAAGGGGCACCTTTGAACTGGCTAGAACCAATTTAGGAGAAATTTTTTTAAATTGTAAAATGGGCTGCTGTGCAAAATGAAAAACAAGAGGCAACTAGCTGCTTTTACTTTTTTATGTGCTTATCCATTTTGGAAAACCGACAAACGCAGATGAACAGTACTGAAGAACTGATGAGACAATGTCACATAAGCATAGAATACATTCAAATTATTAATAAAAACAATTTTAAGTAACTTTTAATTTTTCATTGTTCTATATTTTTCAATAATTTCCATCACGTGAATTTGCACAAAAATTTTATTCAGAAAAAGTTCTGCACACGGGTTGAAAATTTTGCACACAAGCCACCAGACCTTAGAGGGAACATTGTTGTGAGCTACTCTTTAACTGTAAAACAGCTGCATGCGGCTCACGAGCCAGTTTGGCCACTTCTAACACAGACAGAGGAAATAGGACCCACACTGAAACTACACTGATTTAGGATTTGCAAAACCAAAGTCACTTAATGAGGTTTTGCAAACCCAAAATTCTAATTTTTGCCCATATCTAAAATTTACTGAATTAATTTACTATCAAGAAAGCTTTCATTCTGTGGTTGTGAATGTCAAAATATAGTAGGATGGAACTAAATGACCAATCAATTAGTGTATTTAAAAGCATAACAAACAAGAAGTCTGGTGGCACTTTTAAAGACTAACAAATTTATTTATCACATGGGCTTTCTTTCATGGGAGAAAATCCCACTTTGTCAGATACTTCAAGCCAGGTAATTCAGTGATGGAATTCAGAATTATAAAGAAAAACAGCAGTCCTCTGGGAACTTATGAAAGTCTTGGAAAAATCAGATAATGAATACTAGACACAGACTACCATTGATTTAGACCATTTAAATTAAGGAAGGGGGGGGGGGGGAGAGGCTGATTTCAGATAATTACAGGAGACCTTTGGTTCTTGATGTTCCCAGGTACCAAACTAAGTTATAGTGTGGCATCTACAGAGGATGATTTTCTACAAACTACTTTCTTGTAAGTGATGGTAAAAACTTGGACCTTTAGTGATATATCTACCCTTCAGTTAAACGCTCAAGCCAGACAACTTTCCTGCAGTTTTACAGCCCTGCAACCTGAGCCCCAGTATTAATCAGCCGACATGGGCCAGCCAGGGGTTTTTAAGTGCAGTGTTGACATACCCTGAGGAAGAGTTAATAACTTGGATCTGCTGGGGAATCAGGTTGCCTCTATTCTTTGTGTGGTTTGGCTAGGGTATATCATGTGCCACCTGCCTTGTCCTTATTTACATGGAAGTTTCTACCCAGTATTCCCCTATGGTCTAATTTTCAGAAGTGCTGAACCCCAACTGCTCCTATTGACTTCCACAAAATTGGTAGGTACTCATCAGGCTCCTCTGTGCAAGGCATGCTTCCAACTCCTTCACACAAGCACTCATTGGCTCTGCATTACATTATCCATTCTAAAGCCATTTTCCATTAAACAGAACCTTTTAAACCAATCTCACATAACTATCTGGGCAGGTGATGGGAAGAATGCCATACAATGAACACTGGCTTTGCCAGAACGGCATAATAGATTGAGCTTTGTAATAAAGCTCAGATTTACTTGAACCAGCCCTGAAGAAAGAAATGAAGAAAAATGTTTTGCTTTGTGGTTAGGCAATTTGCATTTTGAAAAGCTCTCCTAGATTTGCCAACTGTTTTTAAGAGCATCTGTTCTCTCTCTTCTCCAAGTTAGGCACAATAGAGTTAGTCATCTGAGTCTCTCAATTTTTTTGAACCTTAGGTTTGATCAAAATTCAAAGTAATCCATTTACAAAGATGCAGTACACAAGAACACAGTCTAGTACAACAAAACTACATCAAAAGGTATAGTTGACAGTGGGATTAACAAATGAAACATGAGTAGGTAAGCCCAGGCCTGCATCTAACTCGGTTTTTGCTGATTTAAGATATTGCCTTCTAATTACTGTAGAAACAAATAGTTTCAATCCACCACTTCTTTGTTGCTTTTAGATCAGAGACTCTTGGATTTGTTATGACTCATCCACACAAGGTAGCACTGGTGACTTCTGAAGCTGAATTGATAAATCTTGAGTTAGTTTTGTAACTCCTTGAATGTGATTCAAGATCCAGAAAATAAAGATCACAGAAGACTATTTGTACATCCACTATTTAAAAATGTGCCTGGCTTGTGGTAGAAAAGCAATAAGTGGCCTGTTTTACTGAGGATTTGTGTGTGTAATTTCCATTGACATTAATAAGAGTGAAGATCACAATATGGGAGGAGGGTGAATTGTCTCTTAGTACACACACTTGGCTCCTACTGAAAGAAGTAGGAGTTACGTGCACCCACTGAAGAAATTCTTAGAATAGTCCTTAGCTGCCACACTAATGATTTAGGGCTCTCTCTCAGCACCAAATCATTAGATGCCTAATTCAAAATCCATTAAAACCAACAGGAGGTTTTTGTAAGTCTTATCAATTTTGAATATAAAAGTTAGCAATCCTCCTTTGTCTTTGACAGGATTTATCTGCTACCACTGAAATCAGTGGGAGTTTTGTCAGACATCCGAAGTTCTAATTTTTATAAAGCAGAATCATGCCAGTCTGTTAATAACTGTGAACCTCATTTTCAAACATACGTTTGGACATCCATCTAAGGTACCAAATATGCGAATGTCACAGAGAAAAGAAAGGTGCATAAAAATGAATGGTTCCATACTAAATACCAATCAAACATTATAGTTTGGGATTTGGATGTCTATGAAGGCACCTCTGTTTGGCAGTTGGCTGTGTGGATATTGCAGAACTGATTTTTCAAGTGGAAAAGGCCTTCAAAGAATTAAACATTATCAAAAAGGGACAAGAAAAAAATTGAAATATCCAGATTAGCCTGTCACAGAAAGTTTGCCTTCCACTCCCCACTTGCCTTGTTTCTCCTCATTGCCTCAGAATACAAGAAGAAATCAAATTATCAATCCATGATCCATCAATCAGACTGTTCACCGAATTTTCTCCTCAAAGAAAATGATGAGTTGTTACCAGACTTTGGGACAGCAGACTATGACCAAGATTAGGATGCCAGATCATTCCAAGGCATTTTCTAGTATTGTGATTAAGAGGGTAGAGTAGGCACTTCAGAATTAAAGAACTAAGTGAAAACAAACAGAAAGGAAGATTTATTTTCTCCAAGGTTAAAAATGTGATACACATTCCTCTCCATTCCTACTTTGTGGAAGTTCTTAAGGCAGAGTGAGGCATCCTAATAATGGCAGAACACTAAACAAACAGGAAATGATATGTTATAAAAGGCAACACAATCAAGCTGATAGTTCCATGCTTGAGATGGACCAGATATGAGCATCGTTATCAAAGAAGATAGTCACCCTGTGACAGGGTTTATAGACTCAATACTAAAGCTAAAGGAACAGTGGAATAGAATCAGGCCAAGAAGATCTTGCCCCTCAGCAGCTGCCAACCATGATATCTGAGGAATACTATCTAAAATGGAGCTCGGGGGTGGGGGGGATAAACTGGCTTCAAGAAGGCAGACAGGAGGACCACTGGGACTCTGAGTGACACTTGGCTGGGAAACCAAGGCTACACGAGGGGGAACAACTGGACTCTGGTAGTGAGATGGGAAGCTGCCCACAACCCCAAATGGGGCTCTAAATTACTAAGACTGTGCAAGGAAAAGCCTGGGGCCATATCCCAAACTGAAGGAAAAACAAGGCAGGAAGGAATCAAGGAAGGTCAGAATGGACTTACCTTCTCTGGCCGATCACCACTTGGGCTATGACTCAGTGGATGTGGGGGCCTGGATCCACTTACCCTTCCATCTTCCCACTAGCAGTCAGAGATCCAAGAGGACTAGAAGGGCAGAAGATGGTCCATAATCTGCCTTGACTGCTGAGCTCCCTGGACTGCCTGGAGGATCAGTCCCATGACTTGAAGAGTCTGTTTGGCCATGGCCCCAGAGTGAAATGTGCCTACACATCTGAGGAGACAGTTATTTATTCCCATGGAAATGTTCAGAGGTAAAGATGAAGCTTCAGTGAGGAAAAAGGAAGCAGCATAGGACATGTCAAATATTGCTGCCCTACTACTTGCTATGGTAGCATTTTCCTTGCTCGCTGTAGTACCATTAGGTACAAGAAATTGAATGAAATATCTTTTCCTGTGAGTAAAATACTGAAATTCACTGTAAACAAGTTATCCTGGCTTCATTTCTGTCTCTCTCTAGAATATCTAAATGGCTTCGACTGTGTAATCTGGAAGAGACTGACTATGTTAGCTACAGGTATTGAAATGAATTCTTTTCTCAGACAAACTAATCCAGGAAAACAGTTGTTTGGATAGACTCCAAAAATAATAAAGTCTAGAATTAAAATACTGGCCCCCATTGATGTGAATGGGAATTTTTTCATTGACTTCAAAAGGTCAAGATTTCCCCATTAAAGACTACACTCTCCTTAACATGATTCAAATCAGAGAGAAGAGAGAGCAGATCATTTTAGAACTTAAACAAAAAGAAAACCAGTCAAGTCTTATTCATAAAAGTAGAACAGAGGTTAGAAAGAAATGTCATATTCTTGAGATAGAGTTCTTCATCCATTATATACAGAACCTTCTGATACGAGTGGGTGCTAGTAGTAATACAAGAAGAATATTGAATCCAGAATCATGTTTTACACCCTGTTTTCCACACAGTCAATTTCACACAGGACACCCAAATAAAGCTAGATCTAATAAGCCATAGAACACTTTCTAGAGACAGAGAAGCAGAGTCTTTCCACAATTATCTTTTTTAATATTATATGTAAACACACACAAATATTATACTTTTTTGGGGGGGAGGGATGAGCATGTGGGAGTGGAAAAAAAAGCCAGATCATAATGCAACTCACAGGCATATAGCCTCTTCAGGCATATGGGTTTAATGAGTAAGAAAGAGATATTTTTTTATCAGCCCCAAAACCATGCCTCCATGGAAAAGAAATAAATGCCCCACAGAAAAAAAAAAATTCTTAAGAAAAGAAAGATTTCTAAAAAGATTGCAATTTGCTATACTGCCATTCTTCCTGCATGTTTTCACTTCTGGTAATGGTGGGTCCTGCAGCAATTTCCCTCACATTTTCTCTCATTTGTTCTGAAATAACTTTATTCTGCATACCACATTCTTCTCTCACCCCCCCCACACCCCTCTCTCTAGCAGCAGCCTATTTTCACAGTGTTTGAGGTTTATTATGTTTTACCACATGAAGAAACAGCTTCAAAGACTGGTGATCTGGAGACATTAATTTAAAAACAACTGTTCTATCTGCCTTCTCTACAACAAAAGAAAATTAATACTCATGCTGGATTATCCGTTTGACCACTATTACTTCTTGCACTTCAGTTTCATGGCTAATTTTTTTTTTTAAATTAATGCCCTGTTAGTTAATCTACAATCTTATTCTATTAAGACTCTCAACTATTTACAGAAATCAAAAAGTAGCACTTAGGGAAAGGTTGTGAACTGCAGGAGTGTAGTCTTTCTGATCCGTGTCCTGTGCGATAAGGCAGCCCCCCATGGATGGTACTCTCTCTCCCGTGTAGGCTGGCAGACAGTGGCCACATTGAAGAAAGGATTGGGCAGAGCCCTGCACACCAGTTGATGTTGTTGAGCCAGCACTGGGGGCAAATAATGTTCTTTTACTGGTACAGAGAAGGAAGAGGAAGCCAGGGGAGGAACTGCAACTGGTAAAATCAGTTTCTGAGACTGTTCCTAGGGCAGTTCAGCTAAATGTTACCTAATACCACTGTTCCCTCTAAGGCGCGTGGCAGCGCGGCCGCGCGCTTAAAAAAATCCTGCCGCGCAGGATTTTCCTGCCCCCGCGCATGGGGCAGTTCAGGGTGGCAGCGTGGCCGAGGAGAGACGCACCGGAGTGCTGTGTCCGGGCACGAGCCTCACCCCAGCCCCTCGGCCGGAGGAAGGGAGGGTCTACAGGCTTGAGCCAGCCCTGCCACTCCTCCCTCGACTCCCCCCCTTCCAGCCGGGGTCTGGCCGTTCGTGTGGCCAGCCCCAGCCTCCAGCCCAGGCTCGTCCTTGCCGGCCAGCACCGTGGCCTCCTGCCCCCTGCCCAGCTCTTTGGCCAGTAAAGAGGGCTGGGGGGGGGGGGGGTTGGTCAGGCAGCTGGCACGGAAAGCGTGGGGGCAGGGAGGGCGTGTGGGGAGGGGGGAGGAGGGGTCAGGATAGTGGGGTGGGCTGGGGAGGGCTTGGGGGGGCTGAAAGAGGTGGCATGAAGATAGGGAGGTGGGGGTGAGGTTTAGGAGGGCTAGAATGGGGGCAAGGAGCTTAGGGAGTCGGAATTGGGGTAATTCTTCAGTTTTTTAAACAAGAGGCATGGCAAAGAGTAAGTGCCATTCATACCCTGAAGTTTGAAACTCCTCAAGTGGGAAACAGGGAGTGCATAGTGCCAAAATGTCCCTTCTGTAACTAGATAAAGCTGTGGAGGTGAAAAATCTAAAAATCAGTTGTATATTTCCTGAAAGCTAGTGTGGATGTTACTTAAGTGGAGTGACTGAACAGTGAGAGTGTTTGAGCATGCTAACCCTGTGCTTTCAAAGAACCTGGAAGATGTTTTCTCCAGAATCCTGTAACTCACAACAATTCATTACAAAACAAACAAGGATTCTTGTGGTACTTAAAGACTAACAAATATATTGATTGCATGAGCTTTCATGGGAGAAAACCCCATTTCATCAGATGCTTTGAAGAATAATTCACAGAAATCTTAGAGGTGTAACGGAGATATCAGATAAGTACTTGTTTTAAATATAGTAACAGCCAAAAGACTGGGAATCAAAGGAGCCATGAGATTATTCTCTTCACTATGCACCCTAGTCTGTCCATCAGAAGAAACCATAATGCATTAAAGTGATGTGGTATTTTAGTAGAGATTTTCTCTTAAGTTGAATTGTAGCCCCAAAATGATGGGGCAGGTAAAGATACAAGGGACTGAAAATAGGCTTTTAAGAAATACTGTAGCCTTATCTTAAAGCAGCTAGAAGCCCATTGTTTTGATTTCAGTTGTGTTTAGCATCCTTCTTGTAGCAGCATTTTCCTGAAAAGAGATGCCTGGAATCTTTTTTTGATTTTTAAAATTTCAATAGAATTTACCCCTCTGGGACCATCAAGACATCTTAAATGCTGCCAATTTCCAAAGCGGTAGCCATGTTAGTCCATTCCAGGAAAACAAAACAAAACAAGGAGTCTCCCACGAAAGCGCATGCGAAAAATAAACCTTAGTCTTTAAGTGCCACACAACTCCTTGTGTATCTTAAATGCTGTCAGCGATAATTAGCTGGCTTCCATGTGAACTGTAACTCTGCATGTAGAACACGGGAGATGAGGGTATTAGGCAGACTTGTGACACCTAGGATACGGATTGAATATAACTTTGGTCTTGGGTTGTTAGAAAGCCATGGATTAGTTTCTTTTGATTGTATAGCAATTTGGGTAAATTTTAAATAAATTGGGTGATTTTAGTAATAAAAAACGGCTTTAAATAGTTTATATTAATTTTTCATTGGTCTAGATTTTTCAATAATTTTTGTTGCCTGAGTTTGCACACAAATTTTATTCATAAAAAGTTTTGCACACAGGTTGAAAATTTTGCACACAAGCCACCAAACCTTAGAGGGAACATTGCCTAATACTCAAGAAAAAAATTCAGAATCTAAAGTATGTGGTCTCTAACACTGATAAATACAAGTTTTTGTTTGTTTGGCTCACAGAATTTTTAAGTTAAACAAATTCATCATCCAGTAGTAACTCAAAATTTAGAACAAGATTACCTTGTCCCTTTGTTCCCTCTGAAACACCTGGCACTGGACACTGTTGGAACACAGGATGCTGGGATAGATGGACCGTTCTTATGCTCTTATTTATCCATTTGTACATTGCTTTTTTTTCTTTCAAGTCAAGGTCACACCTTATTTCACAAGATATACTAATACTGTTTTGGACTATCATGATTATTAGTAAATTCTGTTGTATACACAAGGTTTATGTGTTTTGCTTGTCTGTAAATTAATGGATCAAACATTTTTATGTAACAATAAGTGCATTCATTTGTGTGTAAAATTATTGATTAAAGTAACAGGAGTAATATTCAAGCTGATGCCAAGCTCTCTCACAGAAGATCTATAAGACACCGCAGAAGACCATTACACTCTCAGGAAAAAAAAAAAAAAAAACAGTTCACAGAAACACAGTTCTCCTTTACCTTTTATAAAAAAGGCAGAGCCTCTTTTACTCATGTTACAAATTAGATAAGACAGTTTCTTGGTTCTGTTTTATTCTTAACTGCTTTCTGCATCTCATTTTGGCATACTTCAGCTTCTTTATACAACTTTGAGAAATAAGCTCTATAGACAAGCAAAATCTATTGACATTCTAATTTGCAGCATAGATGTGGAACATGGAACTATTGAGCAAATCAAGGTATCTAAATATCCCACTAAAAGTCTTTAGAAACCAATGTAATTGTAACTAGGGTCACAGCAGACAAAGAAAAAAAACAAGGGGTCCTGTGGCACTTAAAGACTAACTGATTTATTTTTCACATACGCTTTTGTAGGAGAGAATCCCACTTTGTCAAAGAGCATTACCTTTTAAATGGATAGTGCCAGCCGCTTCAGGTTCTTTAACTCTTTGTTATGAAGGCTCCCTAGTTGATTAACAATTAAATGTTCATGAGTGCCGCCTTAGTGCTTTTTTGTGGAGCGAGAGAAGGGGGTTTCTATTTTATGTTTTTGAGAAAGTTTGAAAACTTTGCTTAAAAATAAATAAATATGAATACGCAGTTATCACTATTAAGGTTGGCATTTTCCAGCAGTAAACTTGAAGTGTAAGCTGAGGCAAAAGTTTTCCCCTATACCTCTAATAAGGTAGGAACTACCTTTGTGATACCTGTTGTCAAATATTAACTTTATAATGGTGATCACAAAGCTGTCAAAAATATTCAAACTTTGAAAAGTTAAATTAAATTATTTTGCTGTTTTTTTCAATCTTATAGAGTGATATTTAAAATCATCAAAATTTCATTGAAAATTTCTCACCAGAAAAATTCAAAATATTTTCACAAACACATTTCTGCATTTTTTTCACTTGCTTTTGTAACCTATTCAAGAAGTATACGGAATTTACAAATAGATTTAAAGAATAATGTGTCAGATTTTGGGCTTGTTGTACTACCAATAGGTGACACATAAAATTACCACTTTCTGAAACATCATCCTCAACTCAAACTGAGTAAAATATTTTTTGTTTCACAAAATTGAAATCATTCTTTTTGTCTTCACATATGTGTCTCTCCAGGTATTTCTAATAAAAGTGCCACTGTGGAATCATGGCATCTTTGCATTCTGGGTATTTGTTTGAAGACCTGAAATGATTTACCAACACGCTGTACAACAAGAAAGATTGCTCTTGCCATATTTCCAGGCAGTCTAAAGAAATACCAAAAAATGATAAGAATGTCTTTTTTTGTCTTACCTGTACAGATCCAAGATTTTCTGACAGTTACATCTAAATATCAAAACTTCTGCATGCTTACCTGCACTGGATCCCTGAACTAATAACTCTGAAGCATGTTCTTCTAGCTTAGAAAACTTGCTTTATTTGAAATCACTGTTAAAAAGTAAGGATTTTCTATGAACATTTTGGAGGGAAAATTTTAAAAAAATTGAAATTTTCCACTCATTTCCCCCCCTCCCTTTCTCTACATTCCCTGCCCCCTTTTTTGTCCTCTTCCCCTCTACTTTTCCTTTTTTAAATTTTGCATAAGAAATTAACTATTTGTAATTACCTGGCATGAAGTCATACCTCTGTTTATCTCTGCTAATAACATACCTTAAGGTAAGTTTGCCACCTGTCCAAGTTTTCGAAGGACTGTCCCTTTTTTGAGGTAGCTGTCCAGGGAAATCTGTAAGGGTGCTCAGTACATACTGCAAGCTGTCCAGTTTTATGAGTTCAGGATTATCCCAGATGTCCTGGTTTTTTGTACCTCAGAGGTGGCAACCCTAACCTCAGATCTCACTTGACACGAGCCAGGTTTAATTTTCCTCTCATGGATCAGTAACTGGTTAAAAGACAGGAAACAAAGGGGAGGAATAAATGGTCAGTTTTCAGAATGGAGAGAGGTAAATTAGTGGTTTCCCTCAGGGATCTCTACTGGGACTAGTGCTACTCATCATACTCCTAAATGATGTGGAAAAAGAACAAACAGACACAGAAATCTCAAACTGGATGACTGCGCATAAAAATGGCTAATGAAATTCAGTGTTGATAAATGCAAAGTAATGCACAGTGGAAAACATAACCCCAACTCTACATACAAAAAGATGGGGTCTAAATTAGCTGTCACCATTCAAGAAAGGGATTGTGGAGTCATTGTGGACCGTTCTTTGAAACCTCCTTTTAGAGATGTGCCAGCCTGCCACCTTTGGAGTGCAACTGCAGAAAGGATTCCTGATTGGTGGCCCCACCCACGCTCAACCCTGAGGCCCCACTCTCATTTGTCCTCTTTCCCTGAGGCCTCACCTGTCCTGCTCCTCTTCACACCATTGACTCCCCTCTGCCCCTTCCCCTGAGGCTTGCACCTCCCATTCCTTGTGCCTCTCCCTCCCTCCCCCTGATGCCACCCACATGCACCTCTCCCACATTATTCTGCCTTGAAGGTGAGCGATTAGGGAGTAGAGGGATGGGGAGAAAGAGAAGGCTTTGAGACAGGGGGCAGAGGTGCATAAATGGCAGGCACTACAGGTGTAAAGGAAGAGGGTCATGCAGGAATAGGGCCTGGAGCCAAGCAGGGTGGTGCACAGGCATGGCCTTGGGGTGGGGGGTCGGGGAGAAACTGAGTGTGAGCAGGCCTCAAGGTGGAGCAGGGGATGGAATCACATTATGGGTGCTGATGCCGTGCCCACTTCTGCGGCGCTTCTGGCACTTGTGCCCAGCTTCTCCAAATACAGGAGTCATGCAGTCCCCACGCTGAAAACCGTGCAGTGGCAGTCAGAAAAGCTAACAGAATGTTAGGAACCATTAGGAAAGGGATAGATGACACAGAAAATACAATACTGCCTCCATATAAACTCATGGTACACGCACACCTTGAATATTACATGCAGTTCTGGTCAAAAGATATGCACTGGAATTGTAAAGGGTACAGAGAAGGGCAGCAAAAGTGATTAAGAGTATGGAATAGCTTCCATCTTAGAAGCATGTAAAAGACTGGAACTTTTCAGCTTGAAAAAGAGATGACCAAGAGAGGAGATGACAGAGGTCTATAAAACCATGTATGGTGTGGAGAAAATGAACAAGGAAGTGTTGTCTACTACTTCGTACAACACAAACTGGGGAATCTCCCAATGAAATTAAACAGCAGGTTTAAAACTTAAGGAAGTACTACTTTACACAACACAGTCAGCCTGTGAAACTCATTGTGAGGGAATGTTGTGAAGAGCAGAAGCAGGTTCAAAAAAAGAATTAGACAAGTTCACAGGGGATTGCTTCACCAATGGCTATTAGCCAACGTGGTCAGGGATCCACCCGCATGTTCAGGGTGCCCTTAGCATCTCACTGCCAGAAGCTTGGAACGGACAACAGCAGATGGATCACTCAACAACTGCCTTTTATGTTCATTCCCTCTGAAGCACCTGGCACTGGCCCCTACTGGAAGACAGGATACTAGTCTAGGTGAGACGTTGGTCTGACTCAGTCGGGCCATTCTTATGTTTGGTTTTTTATTTTCCCTTGTAACATTCACTAGTTAATAATGGAGCCTAAAATCTTCTTGCCGGCTCCTCTGTGTCATACTGCAAAGTTCATTCCTGCTCCAGATTTCCTTCTATACCCGAGCTTGCCAGGCCTTCTCATAAGGATCTCTGACTTGATATCTTTGGTTCTTTGCCTCCAGTCACAGCATTTGTCCATCTGACCTTGGAAAACACTCTTTCAGAACTTTCCTAAACTCTACTCCAAATAGTGATATTTCACCACTTGGCGACTTGTACTGTCTCACTGAGCTTACCTGCCCCACTGAAACCAGTATGGCAGCACCTGAACCATCTATCCAGCCACATTAGCAGAAGTGTTTAGCAGATGCCTAACTGTGTAGTAACTCTCTTCCTGTTCAGTGACTATGTGGCACTCACAAACCTGGAATCTATTTTTCCATGCACCTTTGGATGCAGCTCCTACGTACAGTCACCTGAGAGAAAGAAAGTACTCCAGTATGCATTTTATTCTAATGGTTCTCATGTAAATAAGATGCATGCATGACATGTATTCTAAGATCTAGAACAGAAGTAGGCAACACCTGGCATACATGCCAACAGTGGCACAAAAGCCCATCTAGAGTGGTACGCTGCACCCTCTATGACACCACCAAAACTGCCACACTTTACTCAGCAGTGTGCCTGGGTTTGGGAGTCCCTAGACATGCTACAGAAAACAGCCACCCAAAGTGATTCCCTTTAGCGGTGGCATGCCACTTAGAGAAGCCACTCCAGGCAGCTTCTCTCCATGAGCGGCTCCTTTTAGCGGCATGCCTGGAAAGTATCCACCCAAATCCAGCCATGACTGCCACCCAATTTTCATGCTGTGACTACTTTTTTGCAGTGGAGGGGGTGCCAGCACTGGCTGAGGAGTGGGGAGGAAGGGTCAGCACAGCAGTCGGCAAAGGCTGTCAACCCCTCATCTAGACCAAACCCCATTGGCAGAAGCTTATTCAATGCCAGAAGGAATTCTTTCCAATATCCATATTCACAAAAAAAGATTAAAGTTGTATCTTGGGACAAATAAATGCTTTTTTACCTTGGCTAAGTGAAAAACAAGACACAAATGCATGTTAACAGCTCTATTAAACAATTGGAACTATGAAAAATTAGCCTGTTGGTTATGATGAATTACATCACCAGGACTCTGACAAACACAGTAAAGTATAGAGAAAAGACTATCAGGCAGGAGGGAGGAAGTAACAGACGATGGAAAGTGGCAAAAGCATATTCTTTAGATGAGAAAGAATCAAACAAAGGTTCCTGAGAATAAAATTCTGGTCAGCCTAATTTCATTGGAAATGGCTATGGATAAGATTCCAGGCATTTTGATCAAGAACCCAGTGTACCTTTTGCAAGACCATTGTGTGCTGTGACTCAACAAAAGGGAAGTTGTTATAGACTCTCAGCCAAAATAGCATGCCCGATGAATCCTATAGAGTTCTTTTGAGTACATAATTGAACTAGCAGACAGAAGTGAAAGAGTATGTATTAGCTGCTCATGGTTTAGATTTGCTGGTAATATTGCTCTGCTCAAAAGATTGATTTATAGAGAAATTTTGTGCCAAATTCTGCTTTCATAGGAAAATCCAGTCCCCATGTCTTTTATGTAAAACTCCTCCAAGCAAAAAAAAAAAAAAAAAAAAAAAGGAATGATTCACTGCACAAAGGAGGGGCCTAAATTCTATGAGATTATGTAAGTGGTGCTTCCTAAATGGCAGCATCCATTGGGACAATGAAGGAGGAGAGAAAGACTAGTACTGCATGGATTCTTTCGGGCTCCCCAGAACACTGTAGTTGCATTAGGGCATAGCACTTATTAATCTACAACTTAACAGACCTGTAGTACCATACACAGAATCACTATGGAGTCACTCTATGCATTTAGAAACCCTTTCCCTTTCCCATGTGCATCCCCTCAGTACTCAGACTAGCCACTCAGATTAGTATCAGGTTAGTGATATGCCCCTCAATTACACTAGTATAAATTTAAAGTTATTACACAGATTTTAGTTACTTCATATTCACCTAGATGAAATTAAGTAGAATTTGGCCAAAAATGTGTGTAGAGGAGTGGGAATGAAACCGAAGCTTCTTTTTTTAAAATGGGGTCACTTTCTGCTATTACTTATACCAGTGTTTCCCAACCAGTGTGCCATCAGGCCTGAGCAGGTGTGCCACAAAATGTTTTGAAAAACTACTCGAAGAGCTCTGGATTGGCTCACTGGCTGATGGATATTAATGAGTTCATTTGGTAACTATATGGTGGTGTGCCTCAAATTAATTAAAGGTAGCAAGGTGTGCCACAGCAAAGAAAACATTGGGAACCACTGACTTATACCTCATGCAACTTGCACAAAGGTGAATATGGTTGCAGCATTAAAAACCAGGTCTCTGGAACAGGAAGCAAAAAATGTGTGTAAAGAAAATCAGCTTTTTAGGGTGGAGAGAACACTTAAGTCTAAAATCAACTTGCTTGTCACCACGGCTGGCCCAAGGCTTTTGGCCACCCTAACCCAACAGTGATTTTGCCGCCCCCCCACCACCACTGACAGAGCAGCACTGCCACTGGGGTCCAGCTGCAGGCAGGGAGCGGAGGAAGGCGGGATAGGCTCGCTGGCCTCAGCCCAGCCCTTGGCACCCCCCAGTTGTTAGTACCCTAGGTGACTGCTTAGGTCGCTTCTATGGAAGCACTGGCCCTGCCTGGCATAGGTTTAACTAAATAATGTGCATTACTGTAGTATTTCAGAGATAGGCAGGTTTATGCAGAGTAATAGGACACAGCAAATGTATTAAAAAATCATTTGAAAATTATTTGCGATTTTAGCAAAGTAGTGTCATTAAACCTAAAGTGTTTGGTCTGGTAAATTAATTCCCAGTAAATCAATGGGAGCTTTGTGCACAATCTAAGTCGAATTTGCCTCATAGCAAAAAATGGAGTAGTTAAAACAAAAAAACCCAACACCCCCCATAGGGTGAAATCCTTAAAAAAAAGGGGGGAGGGGGAAAAACCACCAAACACAAGGAGTTCTGTGTAACTCAGGAGTCCTGAACACAGTTGGAGTTTTGCCACTGACAAACTCAAGAGCAGGATTTCCATTACATAGATTACAGTCCAGGGAACATTAAAATAAAATTACCATCATTAAAATATAAACTAAAAAAATCAAGGCCTCCAGGCTGCACCTAATGAAGTCAGAGAGAGTCTTGCCTTTGACTTCAAGGGGATCATTCCTATTTTCTCTGAAAACACTTATTTCCTCTACAAACCAGTTGTTTTTGTAAAGTCAAAACAGCAAACAGTACAGGAGAAGTCTACCAGAGTCTGGGAGACAGAAGTAACTGAACTAAATTACTTAGTGGTCTGACCAAAAATCCACTGAAGTCAAGGCTTCAAATCAAGCCTTTATTAGTCATGCTGATGATTACAGAATCGCTTTGCAATTAGACTTGCAGCTTCTGCTGTCAAATACAGAGGTAATGGTAGCATTTGTATATGTTACGATTTTTATTAGAAACCAAAGACTGGCCTCTTTCACATTTGGGGAGCAAGGTCAGCTCCATTTCAGAAGATTTAAAAAAAAAAAAAAACACCTGAATTCAAGTTGTGCAAATGACTGTTGAATCCATGCCAAAAGCAAACCAAGACTGAGTTCTTTCCACAGTTCTTTTTCTTCTTACTAAAGTTAAAAAGTATATATTCAAAAAATGAAATTTCTGCAAGCACAAATCATAAACTACTTCATGTATTATACTGTGGAACTCCCTTCTAGAAGATCTGAAATATATCAGTGTTTACATCTCCTAAAATAAGTCAGTTAATTAAGTGAAAGGGAGCAGATTGGATTAGCAGGCATTTATTTAATTTGTAATTATAAAAAGCCCAGAATTGCAAATGGTCATATGTTTATGAGGAATGAACTTTTAGTTTAGGCTAGAGAGTTGGTTCAGGCCCATCTGCAGCTTACAGTGAATGAGAATGAGAAGTCCCAAATTATTTCTGTCCATTGCAATGTGCAAATGAGCCACTGCATATAAATAATGGGCCAGGTCAGCTGATGCAACTCAGCAGAGCTCCACTGCTTTTTGGACCATTATTATAAAAATTTAAACAAACATACTCTAAGAAAACCAAACCATGAAGTTCCCCTGGCAAGATTAATAAAGGTTGTAGTGCAGTTTCCTTTGAGAACATGGACTGAGAGGGCAGATATAATGCATGAGTTTTGTGAAAAGTCTGCCCCATAGGTGATAGAACATTTTTGTCTTCTACTGTTTTTTGGTACGAGTTTATTTGAGAGCCTAGTGATTGTCTGGTTTCACCCACATAGATACTGGTACTTTTAGTATCCTGTATGATGTACACCACATGTTGTTTGACAGGCTATGATAGTAACCATGGATCTTGAAAGATGTGTTGTGGTGGGTACTGAGCATTCTAACAGTGGAGATATATCAGTTGGTTTCATGTCCATTGTCAGGTGGAAGGGGCTGATGCCACTTTGAGTTGGGGTGGCCTGGTCTGTGTGGGGAACTTGCTTCTGATGATGAGCTTGGGAGGTTGTTTGAAGAGCAAAACAGAGATGGGTCAAGAAAGATTTCTTCCAGGATGCGGTCTCCTTTAAGAATGTGTTGTAATTGTTTAATGATACCTCTTAGGAATTCCAGTGTGGGGTGGTAGATTACAAGTTGCGGTGAGCAGTTGAAGGAGATGGGGGTTTTGTTTGTTATTTTTCCTATATTAAAGCACAATTCTGAGTATTTGGATGGCCCATCCCATGATGCAATCTATTTCTCTGGTGGAGTGTCCTTGTTTGAAGGTGGTTTTAAGCGCCTTATAGTGTAGTGTGTCTCTCTAATTTTCTCCTCAGAGCATAGTCTGTCATATCTGAGTGCCTGACTCAGAGTTAAGAGTTATGCCTTTTGATGAAAGCAGCTGAAGGCATATGCAAATATTGACATATATTATCAAAAAGCACAGAATGACTCAATCATAACTGTAAAATATTTTCTTAGAATAATACTCAACACTTGACAACTGATCCTCAAATTACTTGTGTGTAGTTTATAAATATCTCCAGTTTATAAACAGGGCAAAATCTGATCTCCACTGCACTGGTTTAAATCTAGTGGTTTTAAAATACTAACTCTGCATTTAAACCAGTGAGGGATCACCATACCCTTCACGGAAAGTGAGAATGACAGGGAGGTGTGACTTGCCCAAAGGGAGTCAGTGTCAAAGCCAGCATTTGAACTCAGCAGTCCTTGGAGCCCAACTCCATACTAAGAAAACTAAGTTACAACCCTCACTTTTATAAACTGGAGTTTCATAACCTGTAGTTGCTAAAGCAAGACATAGTCCTGTTCAATGTTCCCTCTAATTTTTTGTAGGCTGTTGACTTTTGTTTGTGTGCGCGGGTTTCCTGACCTATGTGCACACACACAGCTTAGAGGGAACAGTGGGCTTGTTTGACCAACAGTTGTTAGGCCATACACAGCAATCACCGGGGTGTGATTCTGTGGCCTGTATTATGCAGATTAGAACAGATCATCATAACAACACCTCCTGGCCTTAACATCTAAACACGTTCTGAAAATCTAAATGTTTGTAACGCAGTTGATAGACTAAGAAGGAATGACTACAGAGACTACAAAGGAAGGAAGTTTTTCTGGTAAAAACACAATACTGAGAGACAATATGTGTAGGGTCTATTTTAGTGCTGTCAAAGACTTCTTGTGCGACTTTCAACAAGTCTCTCTACCTCTCAACCTCAACTTTTTCACCTGTCAATTTGGGATAATTCTCTAACTCAGAAGTGTGTTTTTTGAGACTAAGGTGCCATCTTCACTGATGGTGGCAAATTCGCTTCTGTCAGATTGATCTTCTCAATCAACTGATCAGATCTGTGATGACCCGCTTAGCCAATCAAATAGTCGATCTCTGAAGACCAGCCAGTTAAGTAGAGTAGCACTGAGTCGAAGACAGGGCATTTCCCTTTGACTTAGAGCACTGAAGACACCACGGTAAGTAGGCAGTAAGCAGTTGAAGTGAGATACCCAAATTATTTTAAATACTTTGCATATCTCCCTTCAGCTGCTTCCAAAATTCCACCACTGTGTACACCTGCCTTCAACCAGTTACAGAAAAATTCTACTCCTCCCTGTGTAGCCAGTAAGGGTACATCTATACTGGAGCCTTAGGTCAACTTAAGAAAGGTTAAGTCAACCTACAGACCCCACGGCCACACTGGGCTTTTATTAAGTTGACTTAAGCGTTTCCTTTAATCAACTTAATACCACCACTTCCTAAGGTCAACTTAACATGTAAGTCACTCTTAACATGTAAGTCAACCTTATTAAGTCAGCTTAAGCCAGTGTAGAAGGGGGAGAGTACTTAAGTCAATCTAATTGGCCTCTGGGTCCCCCCAGAGTTCCTGGCCCCCAAGAAGGGCCAACCTAGCACCTGCCAGTGTGAACAGAGGCAGTCCACAGGAGTTTTCAATGTGGAGTCTCTAAGTCAACTTAACAAGGTCTACTTTAAGTCAACTTAAAAGTCAACCTTGTTAGGTTGACTTAACAGAGCCTCCAGTGTAGATACACCCCAAGGGCTTCACTCTAGCAGTCAGAGACAGACACACAATATTGGAGAACACAGGAACCACATTAGAAACCCTTCCATATGCCTACTTCTATAGAGGTTCTCTGCACCCCTGTGCACAGGAAGAACATAGGGACAAGGCTGGGGAAGAAAGGCTGCTATACTGGTTCTGTACATCTAGGCCATTGCCCAATTGAGGTGCTGTACTCAAAGTGCTGCAGATGCTAGTGTAAAACTCATGGAACCACAGGAGTAACCTCAGTGCCACTCTATGGTCTACGGGTATGGCTACACTGCAATTAGCCATCCATGGTTGGCCTACACTAGCTGACTCAGGCTCAGGGTAAGTATAAACATTTGTGCTCAGTCTACAGTCTGAGCTCTGAGATCCTCTCACCTGACCAGGTCCTGGAGGCCAGGTTCCAGCCCAAATCCAAACATCTACAACACAATTAAACCATCGCATAGCCTGAGCCCCTTAGCCCAAGTCAGATGGCACAGGCCAGTCACCAGTGTCTAACTGCAGCATAAACACAGCCCATGAGGTCAAACTTCTGTTACACCCACTTCTGTGTAAGCTACCTTGTACAAAGACCAGCTATTATGGTTTGATAAGAGGATTAACACATTTGTTAATGTTTAGGTGTGGTTAGAGATTCTAGGCTGTAAGGGCCTACCATTGCTGAGTACTATAGTTATTCAAGTATGTACTCTCTTATTGCTGAGTACTATAGTTACTTGAGTTATAGGCTCCTGGAAATTTACTGTGGCTCATAACGTCCACAGTTACTACTCAAAAGTATGGTGTGAAGCTGACCGAAGAAAACACAGGCTCTTGAACTAGAGACACCGATTCCCCTCTCATACAGCCTAACCTGTTTCTTCAAATCAGATGCATAAATTTATGCTGATGACAACTCTTGATTTATGCACCAAACTCTTATCTCCAATACAGGGATTTCTTTGATGGTATCTGCTGTTGCTAGTCTAATTGATGGTAGGAGAACAGCCTTTGCAGAAGGAGTTGGTTTTGTTTTTTTGTTTTTCAGAAGTGTGTATTAGGTTACTATACCACACTAAGAATCATATCTGGGAACTGGCCCTTCGTGTTCCTTCTAATTTTAATGGGTCCCAGTTCCAAATGGGTGACTTTGCATGCCCACACACTCATCTCAGTGTGCAGTGGACTAATGAATACACAATTCTTTGTTGTGTCCATGCATGCATAACTTGTATGCACTACTTCAGCTATCTAGGGCCAACGTACTTAATGGTGTGCTATCATGTATCAAATTTGACTTGGAGTGGTGTATCGGTACACTGCCTTAATATATCTTACTGTGCATAAAACTGACATTACTGAAATAAAGAATTTTAACAGGTAAAAAAATTACAGGATTTATTGGTCTTCAATGGCGAAAATTCTGTTTCTTTTCAAAACTTGATTACTTTTCCCTCTGCAGTGCAGCTTCTACCAATACATATTTTATTGTCTAAGCATAATAACCCATCTAAAATAGTATGTTAAGAAAATTATACCAAAGTTATGACACAAAGTCATCATTTCTTTTCTTTGCAGGTCTCATGATATTACCTATGTATGAACGCAGGTCCGTGTTGTTCCTCAGAACACCCTTCTCCCCTCAGCATTAAAATTTCCTGCTTGACTAGCTTCCCAGAATGTTACATTTACTTGCAATGTGTCAAAACCATGCAGAATGACCAGCAAGTGCATGACTGACACAAGCACAGCCCAGGAGATAGGATCAGTGTGAAAAGAAAATGGAAACCATTAAGATTTGCACATAATTAGATTGATTTCTATAATGTTCCCACAGACTGACAGGAACATGACTCATTTCTACATTTTTTTTTCTTTTTGTGCTACACAAATTTAAAATGGAGGAACAAATATTTTACTGAAAAGCAAGAGGACTTAAAAGAGAAATCGATAGTCTGAATGGCTATTTCACTGTACTCAGTCTCCGCATTTTGTTTCCCAAAAGCTTTATTTTTTTTAAGGGTTTAGAATCCAAGTATTTATGATGGTGATTTGCAAATGAAGATTCTCAGATCACCACTATAAAAGGCTGTCAGCCTGCATCCAGAGTCAACCAAACGTGCTCTGACTTCAGTTGAAGCGAGTATGCTTAAGGATGATTTGGGAACAGTGCAGGGTTGGTGGGGAGGTAGTATGTATATGAGGCTCTCTCTCAAACTGGTTTGTATGAAGCTATTGATCTAGCATTCAGGCAAGAGACTATGAGGCCAAACTGTCCTGTTTCATACCTTGTGAATTTCTTTACTCAGATGCAAAATAAGTGTCAAACACATATACCGTTTTGGTACATGTTTACATTCACTGTTCACAGCTGTAAATGACTATGCAAAGACCAAGACTATTGAAAATCAGTTTCCAGTTTAGCAAAGCACTTGACTGCATGCTTATCTTTAAGCAAGAGTGGCCATCATGATGCCAGTGGAACTACAAGAGATTATAATTAAATATATGCTTAGGTTTTTTGCTGGATGGAAACCTTGAATATTAGCTTTCATTTTCAGATTTTAGGGATTTATTTGTTTATGAGAGAATGGAAAACAAATAGTTGCTTTAATCTGCATTTACTCTATTTACAGCAACAACAACCCAGTTAAGATCTAGTAACAATTAATTCAGTGATTTTGACAAGAAAATTATTTTCATTAGCAAGTTTCATGACAGCTAGCTACTCATTTATTTCCTTTGTAAGACAATTTTCTCTATCCTTTACACGATGCCTCTGTCTTGTATGGGACAGAAAACATTTAAAGAAAGAAGATCTAAATATAATTTTTAATTAAATACACTTTAAAAAAATTGTTATTGTTGACATTGCACTACATTAGACAGGATCCTAAACTTCTGCTATGTGTTATATCCAAGTGGAAGTATGTTCCTAATGTCTTATGTACACTCTGTTGAGATGTTTATCCAGAGACAATACAATATTTTACATATCTGGCTAAACTAAAATGCAGTCATTCATTTCAGAGTTTTAAAAAAGAGCAATACAAAACAAATGGCCATGTTACTACGGCTCATGATAGCATCATTAAGTCTCTTGATGCATGGCATTCTTTAAGATACAAATACTGTAGTCACATGGTTACATGAAATTTTCCACTGCCATTTAAAAAAAAAAAAAAGGTTTCTAGCCTTCATGGATACAGGAAAAGCTGTAAAGTATGAACCCTAAAGACTCAAAAGCCTGAAAATAAAAATAACCCAATTATTTATTTTTTCAAATTTTGTGATTTTTACAGCCCTCTCCAATTTTTTGAACGCTTGGAGTTGGAAGATTCTGAATTAAAGAGAATGTGGATTAAAGTAGAGAGAGATGGACATGCATGATGAACAAAAAGAGAGGTAGACACATCACATGAGCACTAAAGTCGAGGGGAGCATGAGACCACAAACACATAACGCAAGAGGAATAAGACACACACACAATAAGGCAGAGGTCTCAAACTCAAATCACTATGAAGGCTACATGAGGACTAGTGGGGGGGCCGCACGATGACTAGTATGTCAACTTGAGGGACGCACCACTGAAACCTTTTCATACAATGATATTGCAAATATTGGTAATGATAGTGTCATTGCAGGCCACAGGCAATAGCTTTAGGGGCTGCATGCGGCCCGTGGGCTGTATGTTTGAGACCCCTGCAATAAGGAGACTGAAGGAGACACACAAATAGGATAAAAATACACAAGGCCTGAGATTTTCAAAGCAGTTGAAGGGAGCTAAACATCCAAATTCCATTGGCTTCTAATGAGAGCTAGGTGCCTAACACCATTAGATTTCATTGAAAATCCTTCCCATGGTAAATAATACAGAGAAAGTAAAGGATGCACCCAAGGAAAGGAACAGAAAGACACACAGGACAGTGAGAAGAGTTGGATATGAGAGAAGAGAATGGCATGGCATATGCCCTTATTATGAGTTGTAGATAATATTCCCAGCTCTAGGAGATGCACCTACACTAACTCCGATCAAGGTAGGGCACTTTAAAAAAGAGTTTTCCCATGGTAGCCTGACTGGAGGGAAGGGCCAACTGCCCGACTACATACTCATCTAAGCACTAGGTATACAACAGGGCAGGCAGCCCCTACAGCTACTATGTCACACTCTATTTTTGGCATGCTAACTCAATAACAGCTAGTATGGATATGTCTCATCAACATCAGAATCACACCCTTTACTGACAGCGTAGACATCCCCTCCAGACCAGAAACCCTGAAGATGTTTTTCATCTGCTGACATGCTCACTCCTAAGCACTCCCTTTCCCACAGGCAACATCAAGGCATTACAGAGTTTCTCACCTAATTATCTACCATAAGAACAAGTAAAGACAATTTATAAAGACTTCTAGTACCTGAGAAAGGGTTTGAATAAAATTCTCTTTACATGAAGATGGCACTAGGGTTAGGAGAAAAACAGCAAGCCACCATCCCTTAAAGATACATATCAGACATGGCCAAACTGTGGCTCGCGAGCCGCATGAGGCTCTTTAAAGAAAAATTGTGGCTCCCAGAAGAGCACGGCAGGGAAGAGCGGCATGGCGGGAGACAGGGGAAACAAATTTGCAGTGGTCAGGGACAGCAGAGAGGCAACGGCATGGTAAGAGCCGGCAGTGGAGGAGCAGCATTGTGAGAGCTGCAGGAAAAAGCAGCGTGGTCAGAGCTAGGGGAGGGGCAGCATTGCGAGAGCCGGCAGGGAAAGGCAACCTCCTCAGTTAGGTGCAAAGACAAGCACTTGGAGCAAGTAACTGCGAGATTCTACAGTTTACCCACACAATATTAATTCTACCCTCTTTGTCTGTGTGCATTATGATACAGTCTTTAATTACATCAGTGCATGATTATTTTAAATACTTTTCTTTTTTGATATTGTTTTCAGGGTAAATATTTTTAAAACTGGCAACATAAATTGATCAAGAACAAGAAATATAGTACCTATCTTCAAGAAAGGCAAAAAGGAGGATCCAGGGAATTACAGACCTGTCAGCCTCACCTCAATCCCTGGAAAAATCATGGAGCAGCTTCTCAAAGAATCCATCCTGAAACACTTGGAGGAACGTAGAGTAATCAGGAACAGTCAGCATGGATTTACCAACGGTAAATCATGCCTGACCAACCTCATCGCCTTCTATGATGAGATGACTGGATTTGTGGATGCGGGAAGAGCCGTTGATGTGATATACCTTGACTTTAGCAAGGCTTTTGATACGGTTTCCCACAGCATTCTCATTGGCAAATTAAGGAAGTATGGGTTAGATGCGTGGACTGTAAGGTGGATAGAAAACTGGCTAGAACAACGGTTTCAGCGTGTAGGAATCAATGGCTCCATGTCAAGTTGGCAGGCAGTAACAAGTGGTGTGCCCCAGGGGTCGGTCCTGGGGCCAGTTCTGTTCAATGTTTTCATTAATGATCTGGATGATGGGATAGATTGCACACTTAGTAAGTTTGCAGATGATACCAAACTGGGGGGAACGGTAGACACCCTAGAGGGCAGAGACAGGATTCAGGGAGACCTAGACAAACTGGAGCAGTGGGCCAAGAGGAATCTCATGAGGTTCAACAAGGATAAGTGTAAAATCCTGCACTTGGGACGAAAAAACCCCATGTACTGCTACAGGCTGGGGAGTGATCAGCTAAATAGCAGCACTGGAGAAAAGGACCTGGGAGTCATGGTGGATGGGAAGCTGGATATGAGTCAGCAGTGTGCTCTTGCTGCCAAAAAGGCCAATGGCATACTGGGCTGCATCAGAAGAAGTGTTGCCAGCAGATCAAGGGATGTGATCATTCCCCTCTATTCTGCACTAGTGAGGCCACATCTGGAATACTGTGTCCAGTTTTGGGCTCCCCACTACAAAAAGGACATGGACAAATTAGAGAGAGTCCAGAGGAGGGCAACCAAAATGATCAAAGGGCTGGAGCACAAGCCCTATGAAGAAAGACTGAAGGAACTAAGCTTATTTAGCCTGCAGAAGAGAAGACTGAGGGGGGATTTGATAGCAACCTTCAACTACTTGAAGGGTTGCTCCAAGGAGGAGGGAGCTCGACTGTTCTCGGTAGTAACAGAGGGCAGAACGAGAAGCAATGGCTTCAAGTTACAGCTGGGGCGGTCCAGGCTGGATATTAGGAAACATTTCCTTACTAGGCGAGTGGTGAAGCATTGGAATAAGCTGCCTAGGGAGGTGGTGGAATCTCCATCTCTGGAGGTGTTCAAGTCCCAGCTGGACAAAACACTGACTGGGATGATCTAATGGGAGTGGTCCTGCTTTTTTTGGCAGGGGGTTGGACTAGATGACCTCGTGGGGTCCCTTCCAACCCTATGATTCTGTGATTCTATGATTAAGTCTACAATGAACTACAGATAAGTGATGATAATTAGCAATTTAAACCTGAAAAGCAATTGTAAATTAATTTTCTATTTTAAAAATCATCTGGCATTTCCAGATATTGTAATATAATGCAAAATTATTTCTCCTGTATTTCTATTTTGAGAATTAAATAAGAATTATCAGAAATGACTGAAAATTGACACAAATGTTACATCCAAAACCACTGACTACTGTCAAAAGGTTATTAAAAAAAACCTCTATTAATTTAAAGAATGTTACAAGTACTTGTTATGGATCATGGTTCATTTTCAGCATGCAAAATGATTTAGACTTAGGACAGACCATCACACTGAAAACTGGCTTTAGAATAAAAATTCCTTAAGTCCATTGAACAAGCATGCCTGAGACATCAATATCTCATCCGTCTGCAGAAAGAACTGCTAGTACATTTATTTTATAAGATAACTTTAATTAATATAAGTCAATTACCAAGATAATTTACATTCACTGCAAAGTTCAATAGCAGCTCTATACTTCTATTGATTATATAGCATTCAACATGTATTAATTCTTCTTTGTTGTATACCAGTAGTCAAAATCTATTTATATTTCAGTGCAGTCTTCATGAATGACTCTACGGGTATCTGAGCCCATTATATGAGAGTAATTGTTGTGAAGGGTTGAGGATGGAAAATTGTGTTGTAAACTTTCTGAAAAAAAAAAATCTCTCACCAATAAAGATTTTACTTTGTATTATAAAAACCAAATAATGATATTTAGAATTTATACAGGGCCTGACCCCAAACTGGCTAAACTCAATGGGATTTTTTCCATAGTATCTTCTGTGCATGGACTCCAAAGCACTTACTGAAACAGGCTCTGATCTTGCACTTTCTGTCTCCATAAATTCTCATTGATCTGTTGTGATTCTGAACAGTTGAAAAGGCGTCCCTGTGTGCACCTCTTCACAGGATTAAGATGAGAGCAGTGTTTTTCCTTACTATTACTCTCATTTTAAAATTAATTGTGTCTGAGTCCTCAGACCTTTTATCTCCACTGTCCATGACTATTTTAGTAAACAAGATTACTGGCAGAAATATTGGCAGTGAAGCGGGGGCACAGTTGGGGCCGAGGTGGGGTGGGGGCAAAAGTACGGCATGGTTGGGGAGAGTAGAAAAGCAGCAGCATGGTAAGATACAGCAGGTAAGCAGCAACAGGAGTGGGGGAGAGAAGTGTGACATGGTCAGAGGAGCCATAGCATGTTTAGATTTTCTCATAGGCTCTAATGCAGCTTACTCGTTAAAATAAAATCATGTTTTACAAGTCCTAAACATGATATGGAATACTAAGAAATGAAAATACAAAGGAGAAAAGTATAAAACTGAATGTAGATTACTTTCACTTTTTGGCACAACTTACTGCTGTGAAGCATCATATGAAATGAAATGAAATTTCATAATGAAATTCAAAACATTGTGCAATACTTGGAAATCAGCACCTGAGAAAGCTTTTACCTACTGCACTGACAAGTTACTGCCCAGATTTAAAAAAAAAAAAAAAAACAAAAAAAACCCAAAAGCTTGCCACAAGCCTGTAGTGTTCGACATCTAGTGACAGCTAAATTTTTACTGTATGGGCCTAATTTCATGGTAATCTCAAATAATGATTAGAATCTGACATTAGTGGATCAATATTTGCCCTATTTTTACAATAAAATTAAAGTGTGCAATGAATTTTAAGCTTAGTAATTTTGGAGTAGGTAAAAATATGTGGTTATATGCCTCAGTGCGGCTCTCGAAGGTTTAATAATCGACTTGTGCGGCTCTCGAGTTACGTAAATTTGGCCACCCCGATATATATTTAGGTTATTCTTAACCAGACTTGGGGCCCAGTACCAGGCTCCTCATTCTTATTCTGCATCCTTATTTCTGGATTTTCAAGAAAAATGTTTTTCACTGTAACTTGACAAACAAGGTCTCAGCAAGGAAGCAAATATTAGTCCTGAACCTGAAAACACTCTCACAACTGCTTGTGTCCAAAGTCACTTCTTTCCATAAGTACTAAACCTGCCAAGACTTCTACACACAGGGGTTAAGGTAAGGGGGAACCATCCTAGAATGCCATTCTGGGGCCCTCTATTTTTAGGGACCCAGCATTCTGGGCCCCCCCAAAAAATAAGGGGATGCACCAGAATACTGCATTCTGGGGGTCCCTAAATACTGCATTCTGGCACACACCCCCAGGCCAGAGGAAGGGAGGGGCTGCAGGGTGGGCCAGCCCGACTACTCCTCCCTCCCTTCCCTGGAGCCTGTGCAGCTTTGCCCCTTCTGGCTGGGGCCTGGCTGTGCATGCAGCCAGGCCACAGCCTTCAGCCAGGCTCCTTTTTGCCAGCCGACTGGCCGGCCAGCACCCCGGCCTCCTTCCCAGCTCTTCAGCCAGATAAGAGGGCTGGGGGGGGAGGGTTAGGGTGGTTGGGCAGCCAGCAGGCAAAGCATGGGGAGGGGAGAGGAGGAGTCGGGATGGTGGGCTGAGGGTTAGGAGGGCTGGAATGGGGGCAGGGAGCTTAGGGAGTGGGGACTGGGGCTAAAAAGGACATGGAGAAAGGGATCTGATGGGGGTAGGTGTTTTGGGGGCAGTAGCTGGGGCATGTGGGGGGGGCAGCCAATTTAGGTGAGTTCCAGGACCCCCAGATTATACTTTAACCCCTATGTACAGATGCTTAACTCTGTGCCCTGGGAATAGTCTTATTGACTTCATTTACTCTGCAACAATGGAATCAGGCTGGCCGCAGAGCTCAGTGGAAGAAAATTTCCCCCCTGTGGGTCTTATGCTGTCATCATATTTCATGTAATATTCCTATTGCCTACACAATATGCAAGTCATTTTTAATTAGACAATAAATAATAAAGCTTCTTTCCCTTCCACCACTTGTCTCAAATTTCAACACTGCCAAGTTGAGTTTGTTAATAACTTTGGTAGACAATATAGACCCAAGATTTATAAAATGCTTAATGTTATGCACTAAAGCAGTGGGATTACTCAATGAGAATTTTGAACAAAAATGATAACAGGACAAAAATCGCTCTGAGTTGTGAGACTCAGCCTGCATCCACAGATGTCAAGCAAAGTGGAATTCTGAGTTTGTGGGAAATCAATAGGATCATCCAGGTTAGTAAATTTAGCAGAAACTGGCTCTAAATGTGCACATTCAAGTTAAAACAAAACACTAAAAAGTCATTATTATATGCCTGTGTATGTGTAAAAATTAAATATTCTAAATAGTTTTATAGTTTTCCCCTTGACAAAGCTGCTGCTACAGTTTATCTGGTGAATAGCATCTGCTTAGAAACAAACATTCATTTATCAGATAATGTCTCAAAGTATTATTCACTGCCCTCAGAGAAAAAGAAGGGACAGAGATTCCATGAAATCCACTAGGAATTTCATTATTGCTATTGATTTTTGTGGTTGGTACTTTGAGACTATGGAAATGGGTGGCAACATAAAGTTCAGAAACAGAAAAATTACATAAATCCACAGGAATTGTTTCAGGTTCTTAAAATGCTTTCCAATTCCAATAAAGTAACTGACATACATAATAGGTACAACAAATTCATCTTAAATACCAATGTACCCAGGATACTACCCAAGAGATTAACATAGATTAAAGAAACATGTCTTTAAAAATAAATAATCAATATGTAAAAGTCATCTCTTGCTCTTGGTTACTTATTTCACATACTGTGGAGACACAGAGACCATATTACACCCTCAGTTTAAAAAAAATGAAAAAATTATTTTTAGAATTTTGGGCTCAATATTTTAATCACTACTATTATGAATAATAAGTCTCTGGAAGCATACGAGAAGGAAACATTACAGTAAGATTTTCAAAAATGCAAAGTGCTAGTCTATTTACTGAAGTCATTGACTATGACCAAATAACATAATTCTTGTAAAAATAAATTTAGCATCAGCAACTGCATTTTAGATGTGCCAGTGAAACCTTAATTTCTTCCTCTTCTGTTTATAAACTGTGCATTAAATGTGGAGAGTGTCCCACAGAGAAATAGTACCAAAATGGAAATGGAAATGAACAAGGGGTCAGAATCAGGGTTGCATAGGCAACAGTAAAACCAGCACTTCTTAACTATCAAGCACTTGGATCTGCAACCTTAGTAACTTTCTTTTAGCTATACATAATTGCCAAGACATTATGCCAGAGATGAAAAGGGCCACCTGTGCTGGGTTTGGAGGGCTTTCCCACCACATCTAGAAAATCGGGGATGCCCCAGGCACTGCTCCTGCAGCTGGATGATTTGCAGAGACCAAATGCTGAGTTGAGTTGAGGTTATACTAGGAGCCTGGCCCACCTCTTGCTCACCCTTCTCACCTTGTTCCCCATTCTAGGAGTTTGGGAAACTCCTGTCCCATTAAGAACCATCCTAAAGGGGGAGGTGGAACCACTGGGGGCCACATGAGAACTCTCCATCTCAACTACCATCCATAAACAGCTTCCAGGTATTCCCAATACAGTTTGTGCTGCCCTTTGGAATGATCTTGTTCAACTATTATTTAGGAATGCTGCTAAAAATTTTACTAAAGCGAGAGAAGGCAAATGGCAATTTTTTATTGTTTCTAACTCAGGTAAACCTCAACAGAATTCCATGAAGGGAAAGAGAAGGGGGGGGGGGAAGCTCTTCCCTAGCCTAGGAGCTTTCTCCTTCAGTTTCAAAGAAGAGCTTAAAAAAAAAAAAAAACCAGCAACACACTCTTACAACTGGACGTGAAGAAACAACAAATACAGGGGTTGCTACCAACCCCTGTACAATTTCAGCTATAGTAACACGCCATTCAAGATCTTTTCAATAATGTATGAAGGGGAGTTTTATTTTTAAGTACATCTACAAAGACATTTAATTAATGAACATATACCGAAACCAACTTGGCAGGCATTTAAAAAAGTAATAGTGAGAACAATGTATTTGAAAAAGAAAAATCAGGAAAAAAAAATCACGAAAGCGAATGCAAAAGTTTTGGTTACACAACCGAAATGTCCAAACTTCAGAATTTCAAATTATATTGCAGGCAGCATAAACAATTCATAATATCCCATACTGTTTTTTTTTAAAAGTAAGAATCAATATATTTATTTTGAAAATCATCAGCCTGACTCTCCACTACACCAGTGTAATTCTTTTGAAACCACTGGAGTCACACCCATGTAAAATTGATATAATAGGATGAAGAATCAGATCTGATACACTTATACAAAGTTTCTACTTTTGCAGAAAGCAAAACATGCACTATGCTTCCTAGAGCAAAAATTCATAATTTGCTATCCAAAAACAGTTTTAATTATTCATTAGCCTGTGATGAATAGCTGTAAGCAGTAGACTTCTAATAAGAAACTCATTTGGCATATAGACATCAAAAGGAGCCCTTGTGGCAAAAAAATATCTTGTTTATTATGCAAATTCTTCGTTTTTCCCCACCAATAATTATCAACTTATTTAAGAAACATTTCTCATACATGGGTCTGGGTTTAGAAAAAAGCATGCATGGAGAACAACTAGAACAGTTCCTGTGCAGATTTCTTATGATCATTACCAAGTTGAGCTCCTCACTTCATGGTGCTGAGTTTCAATAACTCTTTGAACACAGGGGACATTCCCAAAGGTAGAAAGCAAGCTAATGGTCTGCATGTATATAAGTAGGACGACCTACAAGTAAATACAGGTCTGCTCGTCAGACATCAACTCTAGACAAGATAATAGGGCAACTAATACAGGATTTAATTCATAAAGAATTGTAGGAGGGTAATATAATTAATAATCAGTTTGGATTTATGGAAAATATATCTTGTCAAATTAATTTGATACTTTTTTGATGAGGTTACAAGTTTAGCTGATAAAGGTAACAGTGTTGATGTACAGACTTCTGCAGCCATTTGACTTGATATTGCAAAATATTTTGATTAAAAGTAACCAGATTGGTATACAATTAACATGACACATTAAATTAATTAAAAGCTACTTAACTGATAGGTCTCAAAATGTAATCATAAACAGGGAATTATCAAGCATGTGGGTTTTTAGTGGGATCCTGCAGGAATTGGTTCTTGACCCTAGGCTATTTCAGGGTTTGGTGGTTTGGGGTTTTTTTTGTTTGTTTGTGTTTTGGGGTTGGGGGGTTGCTTTGTTTTGCTTTTTGTTTTTTAAATCAATCAATGACCTGAAAGAAAACATAAAATCCTCACTGATAAAGTTTACAGATGACACAAAAATTGGTGGAGTGGTAAAACAACATATGGCTTATAAAGAAAATGTAGGTCCTATTTGCAAGAGGGGGAAAGCAGGACTGAAAGAGATTTGGAGGTCCATGGTGGATAATCAGCTGAACATGAGCTCCCAGTGCAACTCTGTAGCCAAAAGGGCTAATGCGATCCATGGCTACATAAACAGGAGAATCTTGAGTTAGATCAGAGAGATCATTTTGCCTCCTTATTTGGCACTGGTGTGACCACTGCTGGAACACTTCATCCATTTCAGGTATCCACAACTCAAGAATAATATTGATGAATTGAAGAGGGTACAGAAGAGAGCCCACAAGATTTATTTAAGGATCAGAAACATGCCTCATAGTGATAGACTCAAGGAGTGAAATACATTTAGCTTACATAGAAAGTTAAAGGTGACTTGATGATGCAAGGATCCACATGGGGAACAAATATATCCATCTAACAGAGAAAGATATAGCATGATCCAACAACTGGAAGTTAAAGCTAGACAAATTCAGACTAGAAATAAGGTGTATATCTTTAATAGTGAGGGTATTAAACCATTGGAACTATTTACCAAGGTTTACCAAGAATTACGATCACTAGCAATAATTAAATCAGGATTGTGAGGGTTTTTTTCCTCCCTAAAAGATGGGCTCTAAGTATTATTTTGCAGAAGTTCAAGGGAAAAGGAAGCATTAGCCCTATTTTATAGATGGGGCACTGATGTATAGGAGTCATTAAATAACATGCTCAAAGACGCACAAAGTCTGGGGCAGAGTCAGAAATGAAACCGAGATATCTGTATTCCAGTCACTTGCCTTAGCCACAAAACCATCCTCATGACCTGGGCCATCTGGGGTGGGGTGGGAGGGCGTGAAAGAGGCGCTAGCCCCTGCCCCTGCAGTTCCATGGGCCCCACGCTGTCCTGCCACGAGCAGAGCAGCACAGGGCCCACACCACTGCCCTCCATGGCCGAGCTGTCCCCCACACCCACCCTGCTGCCTTTGGTGCAGAGCTGAAGGACAAGGAACAGCAGCCCAGGGGTGGAGCAGGTCAGCCCCAAAGCCCGGCTCTGCTCTCTCACCCCTCCCCTGGGCCAGCTGTTTCACCCTAGGAGAGGGGAAGGCCGGCCAAGAGGTGGGGTGGGAGAGCAGAACCCAGACTGGCCTACTCCACCCCCAAGGGCAGAGCAGCTGGCTCAGGGGAGGGGCAGGAGTGTGGGGCCCACCTCTGGGTCTGCCCAACCAGACCCACTCCTCAGTGCAGGGGGGCGTGTGGGGCTACCCATACAGGCCGACTGGCCCCAGACCCCACACCCCACTAGGGACTGCCCTGCTTGTGACCTCTCTAAAGATTAAAAATGAATTAGAGAAAAAGATGGCTTCTGAAGGAGTAGATAATTTATTATGGAAAACCTAATAAAGTCCTACATAAATTAGAGAGAAATTTCAACCTGATGGGAAGACAAATCTCACTGAAAAAAATATCTAACAGCTTGTTTTGGGAATTTCCAGTATCTGCTGAATATTTTTATATTCAACCCTCCCTCCCCAAAGCCAAAAAGTACGTTCAAGGGCTATTCACCCACCCTCGCTTCAAAATGCCACCTACTCATGTTCTGCAATGGGGATGATGATGAAAAAGTTTTGTTACACAGCACTTACTCCACAATCTCTGCTGGCAGCTAACAATCCAGCAACACTGACATATGCTTTAATTATGCCCTTGCACAATTCAGAATTCACATTTCTGCCCTGCTTGCTCCCACTGTGACAATTAGCAGAATTGATTCTAACCCACACTGAGACCTGAGTGAATTAGTTTCAGTGGGCAAAACTAGCTAATTTTTTTGCCATGTCAGCTATTTATACATTGCTTCAATCCATTTTCAATTACAGCTCATCAGAATATTTTGAAATACATGAAGCAT
Source organism: Podocnemis expansa (assembly GCA_007922195.1). Lineage (NCBI taxonomy): Eukaryota > Metazoa > Chordata > Testudines > Podocnemididae > Podocnemis > Podocnemis expansa. The sequence goes on from ML682057.1 coordinate 10,298,442, forward strand.
ATGAAGGCTAATCAAGGCTAAGCAAACTTCAGAACCTTCATGGGTTGTGCATGGCTGAAACTATCATGTCAACAGAAACATTCTACTTTACGAATCAGCTACCAGTTTCCTAATAAATGCTTGCTCGAGTCAGAAATGGAAATCCTTTTTTGGGTCATTAAAATACCCCCAGCCCTCATTTACTCTTGAGGGTAAGGATGCAGTTACAGTCTAGCCTTTTGGGTGATTTGCCAGAGACAGCAAGTTGATGTGCTATGCCACTCGCAGACTGCATGTAGTGTTCTTCCAAGGGCTTTCTGCATCTGTTAAAGGTATGGGGACTTTAATGTTCATTCTGTAGCTAGACACAATAAGAAGTTTTACATACTGACTCCAACTGGAAGGCTAGATTTCTCTTGCTATCTGGCCACATAAGGCAGTTGACTTTCTTACAGTTACTTTGTAGTTTTATACCTAATTTCCCATTTTGTATCCTGTCTGGATTTGGGGTTCATTTTATTGCATCTCATGCTGACCCTTTTGCTGGAGTTTATGTTTCCCTGGCTTGGATGCAAAGTCTTTATCCATTTCAAGTAGTTATGAAAACAGTCCTCAGGATCAGTTAGAACTATAGTTGTCATTGAACTGCCCATGGATGTGACAGCTCATTCTTCTCTGACTAATAAGGTTGGTTCAACAACTGCTGCTTCTGAAAATGATATTGCCAAACAATGGTTAACCAACTTGGAATGGCTGTAGCACACATACAGACAGTGGGTACAGCATAATTTGACAGGCCCCAGAACCCTCAATTGGGCAGGCCCCCTTCCCGCATGGGTGGGCCCCCCTCCTGCATCCCAGCTTCTACCTCCCAAATGCCAGCCCCCCACCCCAGCTACTGCCCCACATGCCATCCACTGCCCTCAAAACACCTACCCCCATCAGACTCCTTTCCCCATGTCCTTCTCAGCCCCAATCCCCCCTCCCCAAGCTCCCTGCCCCCATTCCAGCCCTCTTAACCCCCCCACCCACCCAGCTCCCAATCTTCATGCCACCCCCTTCAGCTCCCTAAGTCCTCCCCAGCCACCCATCCCGACCCCTTCTCCCCCCCCCACGCCCCCTCCCGGTCCCCACATTTTCCCCGCTGGCTGCCCGACCGCCCCAAACTGCCCCAGCCCCTTTACCTGGCCAAAGATCTGAAGGGGGGGGAGGGCAGGAGGCCACGGTGCTGGCCAGCCAATGGGCCAGCAAACAGGAGCCCAGGCTGGAGGCTGGGGCCTGGCCATGTGCACCGTCCATCCCTGGATGGAAGGGGCAGAGCCTCCACAGCCACTAGGGAAGGGAGGGAAGAGTGGCTGGGCTGGTCCTAGTCCACAGCCCCTCTCTTCCACCAGCATAGGGGGAACACACCAGAACGCTATGTTCTGATGTGTCCATCTATTTTCAGGGGGCCCTGGAAGACAACGTTCCGGGGCATTCCTCTATTTTTAGGGGACCCAGAACACTGGTTCCCTAAAAATAGGGGGCCCCAGAACGCCATTCCAGGCCGTTCCCTCTTACTTTAACCCCTGCATGTAGAATCTTGTCATGAAATCCAGACTCAACTATTTCCTTAGATGAATATCCTACCTCTGGAATCCCTTTTCCTATATATTGACAAAAATCAGAATAACTAATCCTTCTTAAAGCAACTACAACATGGACAAAACAAGATTATATATTAAAGCTGTAACCAGCAAGGAGAAACAATGGGCCAGATTCATTCCTGGTGTAACTTCACTGATGTCAGTGAAGTTGTAGGAATAAATTTGGTCCAAGTTCTCCAGATAGTTAATGATCATTAGAAAAATTAGGCTCTTGACGCTCTAAAAGTGTTACAAAACATTAAGGATTCCTTTTTCTTTAAATTACAACTTGCAGACACTACATAATCACTTTCTCACATACACAAAACATTTAGATTAGCAGCATCACGATCCTTGTTTCTTTTTAAGCACAGGCAGTGATTTGCATGTCTTCATAGGAAAAAAGAGCACATTCCAGAAGTGAAAATAAAAGAGGCTGATAATTTCACAGTGTTGCATATTCTAAGTTGCTTACAAATAGCTCTAACGTGAGAGGGATCCTAAGTTATAACACAAAAATAAACTGTTGCAACTAGAATTCCTGACTTGGTTTTGTTAAATGTTTGTTATCATCACTAACAAAACTGCGGATGCAAGAGATAAGACTCCTAAATGAAAACCTGGAAACTACTCACTACAAGCTTCACTGTTACCCTATAATCTCTAGCCTGAGTAAAGGCTGACCACACAAAACAGGGCAGAAACCAAACCGTGACACTGACAATCAGTCTGGCATGTCCCCCTCTGCCCTACCTGGTACAGTGGTGGTGGTGGGGAGGTGCCCCGACTCCACCATCTCTTCATCTATTTGCATATTTGCCTCACCTCAGGGACTCCGATGAAGTGTGTAGCTTGTATAGGGGATCAACAGAGCACCTTATACCTAACTGAGCTCTAAATAGTGGAATTCATCACTGCACCATGGTGGGAAACATAGCTCTTGAGCTGTCCCTCTGCACTGGGATGAATTTCTCAAAAATTATTACATCAGTCTAGAGAGTGATCTCACACATCTCAGTATTAAAGCACTTTCTACAAACGTCATCACAAAACTCATCTGATCACCTGGAACATCATGACAATAAAGCCAGTACAAAGTCACTATTTTAAAAGAAGGCTGTTTATTATCCCAACATGATTTACTGCAGACAAAAGAAAAAAATTAAATGAAAAACCTAACATGAGCTCTTTAAGTACTTCTAACAGGCTGCTGAGGTAAAATAATAAAATAAAATAAAATAAAATAAAATAAAATAAAATAAAATCATCCAGTACATACATGAAACTTTGAGTGTAAGCTGGATTTGAGATCATCAGATGATCCAGGTAATTAATTTGTAATTGTTATATATCTTTTGTGCTATTTTCTCACTAATTAAAGCTGCAACCGCACTCGTTTATTTCCTTACAACTTTGACCCATTTAGGATATCATGACGACCTTAAACCACAGCCCTGTACTGGGGATGGTGAGGATCTGTAATACCCTAATGAGAGCTCCAAGAAACACTGAACTTCAGAAAACTGCAGTGCCTTTTGAAGCTCCCAGGGACTGCAGCTTTTAGGCTCCATTTCAGGCATTGCAGTGTGCACACCACTCCATGACCAGACTGTTCTGTGGGCTTGTGTGGAAAGCAGAGTGGAGCGATGACCACCTCACCCACAAGCAGCACTAACTGGGACCAGTTCTGGACTTCAGACATCCTTCTGAGCAAGAGCTGTTTACGATAAGCTCAACAGTGTCCCAGGTAAGACTTGCCCCTTTCTCTCAGCCCTAATTCCACTCACTCCTACCTCCTCTCTGCTCATCCAAGGAGTCCCTTGAGAAAGGACTTTGAAGAATATGGGAGACAGTGCTCCAAAGGCAGCACTCTCTTCTACGTCCTCTGTATTCCCTTCCATATCCTCTGGGCTTTCACCACCTCTGCTCAAGGCGACAGAGGAGCTAGTCTGTACCTGAGTGAGAACTGCTGGATTTGGAATCTTCATTAGTTATAGGAGACGATGGACACTTCTGACCCTTCCCTCACCCTGAAACTTCTTCCAACACACACAGCCTGGGCTGTCCTGTGAACAAGAGAACAGCCTCCTCTGCCCTAAACTGTTCATCCTAAAGTTCATATTACTGTTTGCACTGGTTTGGTTCTGGTTGTGGGAACAACAGTCAGAGCACCTCTGTAGACAGCTAATGGTGTCTCACTAATGGCTTGATTTTCAGAGGCACTGAGCACCTACTCCTTTATCATCAGCTGGAGCTGTGAATGCCAGAGACCTCCAAAAATCATGTCCAGAGTCATTCAGATCTGTTCTTAGCAGGATGAAGAGAGAGTTTTCCAGATTACATTGGTTGGTCTCTGCTAGTGCTCTCATCACTTCAGCTAATCCGTTGTTAGCAATGACTAGAAAATTTACAGAAAAGCTCAGTTGAGACTCCCTCAATAAGACCAGAAGCCACAGCTGCGTTTCCCATGTTGCAATGCCATGTGATACCACAGGGCCCCTAAAATCGTCTTCTGTGAAAACGTATATCTGCAATATCAAACAACAACAAAAACACAGTTGTCTATGCAAACTTACTGTGTATACGGGAGGAGGAAATTAAACAGCAAAACACTGCTTCTGCAACGATGGTAATTTGTAACAAAACCATAACTGAAATAGATGATCAAAATAAGCCACCACAATCTAACAATTAAAAAGGTGAAGTCATATTTTAAAATTGCCTTATGACTCCACAGGAGGTTTATGTTCTTGACTTATACAAAGTCCTAAAGAAACTAGTTTTTAAAGCTCTTGATTCAGCTACATACTTAAAAAACAGATGCCTGACCTTAAGCATGATAATAGTCCCACTGAATTCAACACAACAAATTATGTCCTTAAAGTCATCATTGTTATTCATTTATTCTATTTGCAGTTGTTCTTAGAAGCCCTAGTCATGGACCAATATGCTGCTGTTAGACACTGTACAAACACAAAACAAAAAGACAGTCATGGGCCAAAGAGGTTGCTTTCAAAGTATAAGAGAAGAGACAACAGGTGGACACAGACACAGACAGGGGAGCATAAGGAAGCAATGAGACAGTAATGGTCAGAGGTCCCAGCATGCTAGGAGCCCAACCATTGTCAAGTTTTTTGTAGGCATCACAACAAAGCAGAGGCTAAACACTGTGGATCTTTACAGGGCTCTGCTCCGAAGCCTGAAAGGCAGTTTGGGAGAAAGCACAAAAGGGATTGAAAATGTGAAATACGGGCAACAAATACGGGCTGACATCATTGACACACACTTAAATGCCATGCTGAATCAGGGCCTAAACGGCTGCAGTGGAATCCAAACAGTTAACCACCTCACCCCTCCTCCAAAAAAACCTTGAACACTTGACAGGGGAAGCAATTAAGTTTTGCTTAACTTGAGAAACCCACAGGCCAATGTTTTTAAACCACAAAACCCGAGGCCAATGGGAAAAGGGGGCATAGTTCCATTTCTGCCTTCTTCCCCTTTCAAAATCCTAGGAACAGCTGGAGGCTGAACTGGCTCTCCACGGCAATTAAAGCAGCTTTGGAGCTGCTGTCACATGTTCCAGTGGTTAACCGCACCCAAATAGTCACTCTTCTGAGAATGAACACCAGAGCACACTGTCCCTTGCTGCTGCACCCTGCTCCAAAATTTTGTAGCTACAGAGAATTCTCAGTTGATCTTTGAATGCACTGGTACAACGGGGACTCATGAGAAGGCAATGAGTTGGACCTCTGCATCTATCTACTGTAATTTACAGGATAAAAGTTCTGACCATAAGTAGTTTTACACCATCCAACAAGGAGTTATAAAAAATACATTTAGCAATTCTGATGGTTTCCCAGGTCTCCCTCCGCTTCGCAGGATGCTCTGTAAATGTTAAATCTTTTTCAGTTAATTGACGCATGGGTTGACAACGAACAAATCCTGCTAGACAATTCTGTTCACTTCTTGTACTGAATTTAAAATAAAATCACAGCACAAAAGAAATGGAGTTGATATAAAATGTTGCGACTTTACTGAAACATTTGCTATGACATCTCAAAATCTTACAAGAAAAATTAATTCACAATGGTTTGAAAATGAGCTCTGTCACATGGACTGAGTTGTGGGGAAATGTCCATGGAGATGCCATGTGATATTCAGCTCAGTTTTTATTTAACATCTTTATAAGAGGGATAAATTATTAATAAACAGGCATTAATTCAATTTGAGATTGCCACTAAACTGAGCTTCAAACATCAAAGAGGAGAGAAAGAATGCAAACAGACCAAGAACCGCTAGATATTTGGGCCCCGATTCAGCAAAGTTGAAGCACTTAAACATGTTTAACTTCAGGCATATGCATAATCTCTTTGAAATGTGAGACAAGAAACACCACAGCTCTGAGCACATGGAGCCTCTGTTTCTCCTGCAAACTAAGAGAATCACAATTTGAAGTCACAGCTACTCATGAGCTACAAGTTAAGCACATTCAGGCATGTCTACACTGCAAAGGTTTTTCGGGATAAGGAGCTTTATCCCAAAAAACCTTTTGTGTGTCCGGGGAGCCCATTTTGCTTTCTCAAAAAAAAAAAAAGCATTCCAGTATATCAAAACACCAGAGCACTTTTTTGAAAAAGCTAAAGCAGGCTTATTTCAAAAAAGCACTTTTTTCAAAATAGCCTTTTTTGAGAAAAAGCTCTAAACCTGGTTGCCTGCCAAAAAGACTTTTTTGAAATCACTTTTTCGAAAAAAACATCACTGGACGCGGCAATGGTTTTTTTCGAAAAAGCCTCCCTATCTTTTAAATTGGCTTCCTTTTTTTTTTTGGAAAATAGTCCAGTGTGATTTTAAAAAACAAAACAAAACACACCAAACAATGCTTTATTCTGAGACAGAATCCTCCCAGACGCCTCTCTCGAAATAACTTATTTAAAAAAAAAAAAAAAAAAAACAACTTTCGGAATAGTTATTTTGAATTTATTTCAAACTTTTTTTCAAAAAAACCTTTTTCAAAAAAGCTCTGCAGCGTAGATGTAGCCATTCCTAAGCACTTTGCTGAAATAGGGTCTTGAATAGCAAGTAACCGACGGTCTGACCCAAAGCCCACTGAAGTAGTGGGAATCTCTCCCCTGAGATTTAATCTTGAAGAATGCAAATTAATATACCTGAAGGCCTGTGTTATTTAAATCTGGACAAAGAACTGAAAAAATTTCTGGAAGAATCTATAAGGAACAATCCTGCATTGGCAGCATGATGGGCACGATGACCAAACTTATCTCTGATGCTAAGCTTAAAATGTCTAAGTGCAGATGGCCCATCTTTGTCCGGCTTTCAGTAACCCATCAAAAAAGAATGACTGATAGTGGCAATGGCAAAGCTGCATTTCCCTTTTAATAAGAGTAGAAATTGCAAAGCGCTGACTACAATAGCATCTGAAATAGATGCAATTTGCACTATCTAGGAATTCAATTACCTTAAAAAACTGCAACTTTAATAGTTGCTGTTAGTGCCAATTTATACAACAAAATAAGTAGCTGTACGTATAGATGGACACAAGCTGCAAAGTCCAGATCCATTTTCAAACTTTGGGAAAGTTCTCAGGTGCACAGCTCTGCTGTTTTAGTTTAGCTCTGTTAAAGGGAACTTCAGTCCCAGATGCAACTTTACTCGGAGTGAGTTTACAGCCAGTTTTTTTTTTTAAAGCATTTAACACTTCTATTGCAGCATTAAAGCCAGGTTGGAGTCTCACTGTAAGAGATGCAAAAACATAAATGAGAGCCCCTGCCTCCAAACAGCATACGCCTAGCAACTTACTTTCTTCGAAGTGTAAAATACATGAGAAGGTTTTGAGACAAGCTTAGCAGGCTTTAGCAAATGGAATTTCCTTTTGCCCTGCCGACTCGGTGGATCACAATTTGACCCTCAATGGTAGTAGTGTTCAGGATGTACAAACAACGAGTCTAACCCCCAGATGGGGGGATGCCAACAACTGGTTATCAAACTGACGGCTTGATCAACCACACAAGAGTGGAGACAAAGCAAGTGGTTTCACCATGCAATATGTTAAATAGTAGAAACACAATCACTTTAAAACAGCAGCCATTATGAGTTCAGGGGCACACCAAGTACAACCTTGAATATAACATGCAACACAAACATAGGGCAGTGTGCTGCAGCCATTCTACACTGAGAACATAGACGGCATCCCATAATCTTTTGCATGTTTGCTAGCTGCTCTAAGGATTCTAGGGAGTTACTCCCTCGGCTCACTGTACAGCTGGGCTCCAGTTGGAAAGGGGATATTTTTTCCTTTTTCATTGCAACATGAGGCAATGATTAGCTTCTTTCAGACCATTTTTAACTGACTACTGACTATTGCAGTTGCTCTTACCTGGTGCTCTACTCCACCACAGAGGTGGAGCATCCATTTGAGGCTTTTAAGATTCCAGAGACCGGACCTAAGGTGAGCGTGTGGAATCATGCCCCCAAGTCCTTACAGAATAAGAAATTAAAAATTCTGTGGGGGATCACAAGTCCCCATAGTGAGACAGCTGGATTCTATCTAGTTCATAGAGTGGGCACCAAACTGGCCTATGTTTTTGATTAATTTATGTTCCTTGAAAACCAAAACCCAAAAGATTTTACCACCAGCTGCACACATACACCAAACCACACAGAGTTTAGTCACTCCAGCTTTTCTGTTCTGTGGCCAGAGTGGACTGAATGACACTGAAAGATTTGGAAAGAGCAGGTCTGTACAGTCTTGCTTTGCATGAACTACACCAGAGTATAAAACTGGCTGACAACAACAACAATAAAAATAGATATTCCATGTAATGCTGAAAAATTAACTTTGAATTCATTTAAGTACAGAACAGTGGTTACAAATTTCTTAAAATGTTTCTTTAAGTTAGCTGCAACATGTGAAGAACCTTAACTTATAAATAGAGCGAGAACTGCTGAAAATCACAATTATGTACAGCACATTTGTATGGTATAATTGGCCCGTCTCGTATCAGTTCAGCCAAACCTTATCAATTTATCCAAAAGATATGGTTTACAGCTGATGTCCCTTGATATACTGAACCACAGGATATACCGTAAATCACTAAACTTTGATTAATACTTACCAACACCAGGCCATGTCCTCCATTGGTATAAACTGCCATAGCTCTGCTGATATCAGTGAAGCTACACTGATTTACACCAACTGACAATCTGGTTCACTGTATGCTAACTGAACAGTCACTTGTCATTTAAAGACTTCTGCACAAATTTTGGAAAGCCAGATGGCAAGCTATCGTCCTTCTCTCTTTTAAATGTCACAAGCAACCATTATCAAGGCTGTTTTGGACACAAATGAAAGACATTACACATTTGGAATTTAATTTCTCTCTTAACAACACTCCTCCGCAGGAACAACAGCAAAACAAAATGGCTTCTCAGACAAATATTGAAAAGCAAAGAAACTGGGCAAATGGTCTTAAATTGGTGGAGTAGACCAGCTGGTTCAGCATTATGGCAACCCAATTTTCCCCCCACTCAGAAAATTTTCCTTTTGTAAGTTTTGCTCCTGGGGTTTTACATTGCATTGCTTACAACAGCAGCAACCAAAGTGTTTAGAAAACAAACCCAACCTACAGCCAATCCCCATGACAAACCCCACAAATTATTGAGCCTCATACAGGGTAAACTGGATGAAATTTTCTGGCCCATGTTAAATGGACATCAGCCAATGATCTGAATGGTCCTTTCTAGCCATAAAACGTGTGAAACTTAGGTAAGCACAGTGTTCTTAATGCCTGTTGATCCCCCAAAACTCCTTTGTAACAATCAAGGGTCTGTTTTTAGTTTCTTAAACATACTTTAAAAGCCTGATGGAGCCAGAAGGCTCCACCCATATTATACTTTTCCACACAATACATCTGCCTGAGGTTAAAAAAAAAAAAAAAAATTAACTCCCTTCCTGTAGAAAAAAAACGCACCACACACTGAATTCCCACTGATATTAGTGGGAATTGTGTGCACAGATCAAAGGTGCATATTTACATCGAGCATTGCTCCTGAAGCACTGTCATTGCAACTGTGCAAAAAAAGGGAAAAAAACAAAAAACAAAAAACAGAAAACAAAACCCCCAAAAAATTACCAGTCGGATGAGGCCATCTGCCATCAGAGCACCTCAGTTCAGCCACCAATAGGGAACAGAGCACAACCACCTAAAAACATACACAGATTAGTCTAGCTGCTCAAATTACAGGATGGGCACAGGCTCTCTCCTCAAATAATGGGACCAATTCTTTGGAAAATTACGGCTGTGGAAAAAGCGTTTGCAAAATCAGAATCAGCTTATGTACACTTCTACCTCAACATCTATTTTTGTTTTTCTTTATCCATGGGAGAATCAAATATCCACACTGTAGCACAAAAGGGTGATGTGAATTCATGTTAAGCCTTGGGTAATCTTCATGCTAGATAAATATCTAGTTTGCTTTGATACACTGGAGGGCATGATCTTAACTCTGATAGGGGGTTGTAATATTCAGCATAAGTTATGAATAGGCCTAAATTACATTAAATTATACAGTGTACAGATAAATCAAACTCTGCCAAACCCTTTAAAAAAATAAGCAAAATAAATTCATTTTTAAACTCAGATCTTGAGTACCAAGCAAATTCAACACTGAAGTTGTCAAACTTCTCTATACAGGTGTGTATAATGGAAATATGCTGACTATGGGCTACAAAACTAGCTGTGGCTTTTCTAACAACATTACTTTTGAATACTCTGTACTGAACACATTGACATTTATACTGGCTTTTTCATATGCTTTAAAGCTGCTAACTTTCCTCAGTCTTATGAAACATATAATTAACATAGAGGCACGTTTATTCCATTTGGAATATCCAGATTTGACACTGTCAATTTAGGGTTGAATAGAGGCTATGTGTTTTTTACCCATTACAACAGGCAATTTTGCTGTCCTCCCTCCCTTCTATATACTGTTCCTTCCAATTTTGCTTTCCTCCTTCCTCTATGCTTCACTGTTTGAATCTAAACAACTGCATTGATTTGCTGTTACAGTCTGATCTGATCCTATGACTTACACTTCCCTGTATTTATTTTCCACCAATTCAGTAAGTTCTCCATCTTCAAGCATCTGAAAAAGTGAGGTTGTCTCCCATGAATGCCAATGCAATAAAAAAATCTGTTAGTCTTTAGAAGTATCACCAACTCCTTTTTTGTTTTGCTGAATTAGACTAACACAGCTACCCCATGGAACTTGAATTTACATGGTTCCCATGTTCTTTGGCCAAGACGTAAATTGCTCTTTGTCCTCCGAAAAGATATTCAGTATTGAAACATGTATTAGTTTCTATGAACCAAATCACAGAGCCCCAATATTTCATTCAGGCAAAAATATCACTAACTTCAATAGGATTGTTGACTAAATAAGGCCTAAATTATGGAATGTATGTCCCTGTAAGGAAAAAATGTCTCTGTTCAGTACAAAATCACTAAAGTAATATAATAAAGCCTGTGTTCAAAGGTATTAATGCTGAACACATCTCCAAAGAATGTTTGTTTATCCTGTAAACAGATAGAAAACAAAACCTGTATTGTAATTTGCTAATTCAACTCTGCTTTGGCTTTTAATTTAGATCTCAAAAGGCTACTTACATAGCACTTTATCCTCTGCAATACAAAATGCTGCTCATTCTCTAGTATAAAATGGTCTCTTGTTTCTCATGTGCTCATGGATTTTTTAAATTTTACACCTGCTTCCGCAAATATATTCAAATACCATGAATTCATCTTTTCAACATTCACTACAGGGACCTAGATACAGTAGTATAGATACAGTAGTTTCGTTGTCATCGTATACTCATGCATCTGTGCGAATGGTGAGGCAGACAAACACAAAGCTTTGATTGAGCAAAGAGATGAATGAGAAAATCAAAAACCGACTCTCAGGAAAAAGAATTTGACATTTGGGGTCCCATCTCAACTTTTATCTCAAGGCACTAGCGTCATATGGTGAGGAATGATCACTAGACTCTTACAAATTTTACAGAACTTTATCTTTATCATCATTGAATTTTAGCCTTCTAGAAATCTTCAGTTCCCAGAAGCCTGCCTTCAGTGTTGGGAGAAAAACAACTGCTAAACCAAATAAGCCAAGGACTTTCATTTGTGAATAATTATTTTAGCTTCTGCCAGAGTGGAAGACGACCAAAATGATCCCAGATTCACACCTCCAATCCTCTCTCTCACCATCTCCATTAAAAGACTCTACTTCCCAGCTCCCTTCTACCTCTTTAATCCTTCTTTCATATTCTTTTAATGGAACTCTTTCTCTAAGTCTGCCTTCTCCAAGCAGACTCTAATCTCCCCCTCCAGGACTCCTAGATCTTGTCCTCCTTGTTGCATGCCCTGGGAAGTCTCTTAATTGGTCACCGACTCTCTGTGGTGTTGAGCCCCTTAAAATTACTGGAAGACATGGGTTCAATTTAATATTGACCTGAGCACCTCCTGGGAAAATCTGAAAACTCTTTAATTTCCGCTGAAGTCAATGGGAACCCTAGGTGCTCAGAACCTCACAGTACCAGGCCATTAAATGATCTCAGCTTCTGATGCACCAGCAAAATCTGTACAGAGTAAAAGCATAGTGCAAGACTATGAGGACAGAACACAGATTTTCCTGTCAGCTGCTCCCAGGACCAGATTCCTCTTAAGTATGTCTCTAAATTAAACATACCAAGCAGCACAGGAACAATATTATAATGAATGAGACAAAACACAAGTGGTCAACATTGTTTTCCACAAAATATCTGTTGAGAGGCAAACTGGATCTCTCATATATACACCACATATACTTAAACTAGTGGTTTAATTCCCAAATCTTGGGTGTGTCATCATTATAATAATGAGACTAAAAGAACAGCTCAACACATGAAAAAGTCTCAAAATATTGTACTTTTAAAAGTTTGCAGTGTTTGTTATGATAGTCAGTGTAATTTTTAAGATTTGTGGGGAAGAATTCATGCATTACAATCTGCCGTTGTCTCACTGCAATGAGTTCTAGCTCAACTCTGACGTTATGCAAACAATATGGATCTGTGTGAACAAGAGACTTCAGCTGAAATTTTATGCATCAGGAACACTTTGTAACATCCACAATGGTTTGCAGTTCTTATTATTATTACTCTCTAGAAAGATGCCGCATTTAGGAAACCCAGAATGTCCTTTGACCTAAAATATGTGAAATCCTTGCATTCAGTGTATGCACTGCAAGAAATTTTATATATATTATTTATTATATTATTTATATATTTTAGCAGAGAAAGCTTTTCTCTTTGAGAAACCTCTGAAAAGTCTGTCAAACAACTCAAGACGTTGACAAGGGCACGATGTCAACTTATTATACATGAAATTATATTTTGAATTTTTCAGCTCATTAAAACTTATTTTCTATTGTGAGTATGCTGTGAAAAGTTTCTGATTACATATTACTTCTTGGCAACCAAGTCTCAAGTATAGAAAAATCACAGTCTGGGCCCCAATTCTGCGCTTTGATACACTAGTAAATCTCCCAGTGAATCATTAAGAGGCATATCCATGTAAAAGCAGGAAGAACTGAACTCCCCAGCAGGAGCGGGGCACCAGGGAATCCCGCAGCAGGGCGCCCCCAGCCCCACCCCTGGGCAGGAGCGGGACGCCAGAGAATCCTGGGGTGGGGCGCCCCCCGCCCCGCCACTGGGCTTGGGAGCAGCCCCATGGGTGGGGTGAGCCACCTGTGGAGCGGCCACCCCGCAGGGGCTGCAGCCCCCCGACCAGGTTGCAGGGTGAGCTGCCCAGCAGCGGCTCACCCCGCAGGGGCTGCAGCCCCCCCCCCCCCCGGCAACGGAGCCTGGGGTTTCCACGGCTTCCCAAGCCCCTTACAAGCCCCCTGCCACCCTTCCCCTAACTCAAAAGGACATGCTATTTCGATTCCCGCTTTTCCCTTATTTTGAAATTTTTTTTTATTTCGAATTAAGTTGTTTCGAAATAAGGGTGTTATTTCTAAATGACTTGTTTCGAAATAACCTATTTCGAAACAACCCCTTGTGCGTGGACATAGCCTAGGAGTTTTACTTAAGTAACAGCTGGGCCCATAGGTCATGACTGGACAATGAAAATAAGACTGATGGGGCAATATCTTTCCAAAATTAACAGTCACACTTTGCCCTCAGATACAAACACCTGCAAATTGCGTCAAAGCATTCTAAGTAGGTAAGGGCAAACTTTGCCTCAACATTTATAGAGGTAGGCAGAATGTGCATTTTTTTCTTGCTTCCAGATAACAACATTTCTGTATTTATACAGATAACTGATCTTCCACAGATCTTCTTCATACTCTGATGTTCTTCCTAAAACGTATGTTTCCTATACCAAAATGACTCATCCACTCAAACTCTCCTATTAAAATATGTTGTAATCTGGCACACTGAGGATTTCAAAATAAGGAAGGAGCATATATTCTTGTGGAAGGAGCTCAGAATCTGATTGCTGAGTGGCCGCGGGAGGAAACAGTAAGGAGGTATGGCCCATGGTATTACCAGTATACAGATAATACACAGAGCTATCCTTCTTGATCTTGGCATTACCTGTGTCTCAGCTATCAAACTTTCCAGGTGATATTTTTTATTTGTTAACACAGTTGTTTGAAATTTGGCTTTGGATAGAGTTTCAGATTTGCTACAAGTTCCAATTATAGTCCAGGCTACATATTAAACCAGAGCATGTTGTAGTCAGGTTATGGAGGCACTCGTGTTTTAAACATGTTTTTGATATGGTTTATTTGCACTATTTATAGGCTCTTATTTTGACTTGGGTTTGTGATAAGCTTAGGTGGTGTTATTTATTTCATTTAAAAGCATCTGAGTTTGAAGCAGGAACCATGTATTACAAGGTGGGACAGGTAGCAGCATCTATTAAGGCTGCCCAGCACTTCCCACTGCAAGACCATGTTTGCTGTGGCTTATGACTTTCCCAAACTTCAACCATTTGGCTGAAAATTTCTATGTCTCTGGCACAGGCAACTTTAATTCCGGCATTGAGTGCTTGACCTTGCAATCTTAGTAATGGTCTTCTAACTGAGGTGTTTTATCTGAGCCCACATGTGTAAGTAATATTGTAAATAAATAGATAATCCTGTTTTATATATCTGCACTTTTCTCTGCCTAAAAGTAATAGCTCTATTTTGTGTGTGGGGGGGGGATCTGTTTTTCCAGAAGTCTTGGCACAAGTAATGTGTTTGTAGTTGTGGTGACCAGGCTGCATGGAGCTGGGATGTGAAAACAGGTCAGGGAAAGGGGGACGGGAAGGGAATGAGAATTGAGTGGGGAAAGCAGGAACCTTGCATGTGGCGGCAGCAGCAGCAGCAACTAGGGCTCCCTAGTTAAACCAGCCCACCTTTCCCCCACCCTCCACCCCTCCAAGCAGCCCAGGACCACTCTAATGGGATGAAATAGCCAGTGACCAGGGGAACAGTCTACAGCACTGTGGGAGCGCACCTGTGCACCCATTCCCCATCAAACACAGAAGTCAAACTACTCCTAAGCTTTCAGTTTTGTTTCCCCTTAATAATCTCTATGACTTACTAGAGAGCATATTTCCCTCTGCTTCCTTTCTCTGAAAGTGCCTGCTCACATCTCAGCCTATTTTTTTCCTGCTTCTCCTGGCCTGAAATCTCTCCTTTCTGCCCTTCTTCTTCCACCTCACTTCCCAGTCCGCTACTTTTATTCTGTTCTTTAGTTTTTCACCCCACCCTAACCCCAGCACCAGTTCATCCATTAGCTCTACAGCTAGCTCAGCTTTCCAAACAGCTTTTTCCAACTGCCTCCATGGGTGCACAATGAGACCCCTCCCCAGCTAGAGATACACTCTCACTGGCTTCCCTCTCCCACCCTCCAGACACATTCTGTGCTTCTGTATTGCAACCACAGCAAACATTAGTGCCAGAGTGCAGGTTGTTATATAATCATACAAAAAACAAAGGCTGGGATTTTCAAAGGCTTCCAGCCTTGGCCTAACTCTGATTCCTTTGAGGTCAACATTTAAAATTTCTATTGACTTCAGTGAAAGCAAAAGTAGACTAGAACTTGTGAAAGTCCCACCCTAAAAGATTTTGAATTAGGCTCTCAAACTCCTGGGCAAGATATTTCTTGGGTTTAGCCCTTGGCCCCAATGTACACATGCATCCTTGCAATGCTGTATGAGGGCAGGGCTCTAAAAACATGCACAATTTCCTTATTTTTACACAAATAAAAATCAGTACAGTCAATAAAACGGGTTTAATTGGCAAACTGATTAATATCACACTCAGCTGGGACAGAAAGGGAACAGATGCAAGGAACATTTCAAAGACCTTAAGCCGGGGTGCACTCCACAAGACACACATGCATCCCAATACCATGGACTACACTCTTGCATACCCACTGTTCTGTGATGTCGTGAGACCTGACACAGAACTGCAGAGCACTGTGGGTGCACTGCACTCCACAAGATCAAACTCCCTCCCTAAGAGAGAGAGAACAGTGTCATGGTGTCACAGAGCACAATCTCACATACACAGTGCCCCACAATGCTGTGAGAGCGTAGGCCCTAGTATTTCAATTTACGGTATGTACGGCTCATTTGAAGAACATTTCAGTCAAATCTGGTCCACCATAGCAAATGAGTTTGATGCCCCAGCCTTAAGCAATTAATTAATGTCACACCTAGTTTATTTAAATGGCTTACTGTGTCAGCTGACTGCAAGCTTACTCACAGGCATTAACAACATTCAGCATACACTTCTTGCTATACATCTTTTATGTCTACCATACACTGCTTTGCTGGAGCACTGTGGCTGATAAAAGGTTAATATCCCTACCAGGTCCTCTTCTCACTACAGCCACATTTGTGATTTTATCATCTCTCAGAGGCACCATGGGATTAACCAGTCCAAGTTAAATGGTTCACTATGCACAGGGACTAGAATATCCAAAAGTCAGGCACAGTAGAACCCTGAACACATAGGAAAGTACACTGTCGGATGTGTAACTACAGACTTACAGAAGAGGAGAGGACTTAATTTACAGGCTACAGATGTCCAGTTAGGAGTGTCTGTTCACATAGCAAAACTGCCGTGCACATTGCTAAAATGAACCAAACTACGTGTCATTAGTTGAAGCAACACAGCATTAAGATGCACGGGTTATTAATTAACCAGTTATTAGTAGCATGCTTAGCAGCCACAAAAGCAGTTGTTTTGGTACTGAACCAGCCTCTAACAGAATTCCTAACTAGTTAGTGTCAAGGAAAAAAGTTGCTGTGTGGGCAGAGCTTTCTAATTAAAAGACTGCTCTAGAGCTTTGCACAATGCTTATTTTTCAAGCAAGTCATGAAATACAACGGAATCTCTTCCAGTGCAGTGTGTTCCCAAGAGCCTGTGATAATTAGGGCAGCCACTTAATTTTCACATTTGTTTCTACCCTGATGTGTGCCAGTTAGGAAGAGCCTACTGTGTGGCTCCCATGTTTTCTAAAAATCCATGCAGTCAATTTAGACCTACTTGTGAGTTCCATTTTTTAATGTTTACAACAAACATTACATTTTAAGATGCCTATATAGACCTACAGTATGACCTATGCCAGTATGAAAAAGCCCTGTTTGGGATGATTTTGTTGGGGTTGGTCCTGCTTTTAGATGGGGGTTGGACTAAATGACCTCCTGACTTCCCTGCCAACCCTCATCTTCTATGGTTCTGTGCTAGTCTAGCACCAGGCCTTTATAATCCACTGGCCCTGTGTGTTACAAACCCCCACACGGTGAACGAACCACAGTGGATATACTGTAAGTCTGATATCCCACTGCTGGAGAGCCTGGCTCTTTAGCTCAAAATGGAAAGGCTGAGGCTTTTAGCTGTGAACGTTCCCCAGTTCAATTCCTAATATCATTCAGGGTGTGTCCATCGCACCAGTACTCCCCACCACCACTGTGACTGTGTGTGTGCAGGACCATAAGGGCAAGTGAAAGATTCGTATGCTTCCTTTTGGATCAGATGGGATTTGACTCAGCCTTTAATAGTGGGACAGAAGGGAAGTCAACTGAACCTCAGAGGATTGACACCCTGTCTCTTTTTATAGCTAATCATCCACATCATCCTAAAAACTAATGTTAATACTTCCATTGTTATCTACCCTTAAAATGCTCATATTCTGTATATATTGTACTATCTTAAGATGCCACTATGTCACCTGCCCAATCAGCTTAGTTACACACCGAGCACGCAAAAAGAGAAGTTGATTTTGTGAAACATGCTCTGGTTCAACACAGTTTTTAGGTATGCCCCAAATTTTAAGTATCTAAGCAATCCCCTTGAAGCTGTGGTCTTATAGTTAGGCAAGGGATTAAGTATTTTGCTGATCTGAGGTCATAAGCAGCTACAGGTGATTCCAGCCCTCACAGCAAACTGCTAAATATGCTGAGGAAAAGGAGAATTTCTGTCCTGTGGGAAAGCCCTGTATTTCAACATTTGTTTTTATCATCCCCAACTGGAATGGAGTCAAAATACCGAAATTTTCTTGCAGACTCAAAAGCTTGGAAAACAGATTCAGCAACAAAACATCTCAATGTTAAACACTGATTTAAAACATTTCTGGTGATAATCTGCCCCAACTCTTAGTAATGGGTTATTCAATGGTCAATTACACCCACTATTAAAAATTTGTATCTTATTTTGGGTCTAAATATGTCTACCTTCAGCTTTTAGCATTGGATCTTGTTATACTTTTGTTTGCTAGACTGAAAAGCCCATTCACAAATATTTGTTCCCCATATAGACTGATTAAGTCACCCCTTAACCTTCTCTTTGATTAAATAGACAGACTGAAGAAGCTCAATCACTAATATCTTTTCCAACCCCTCAGTCATTCACACGGTTCTTATCTGAATGTTCTCCAATTGTACTTGAATTTTAGACACCATAACTGGACACAGAATTCCATTAGAGTTCAGACCAGTGACAAATACAGAGGTACCATAACTTCTCTACTCCTGATATTCCCATTTATGCAATCAAGCATCACCTTCATGCTTTTGGTAACAACACTGCATTGGGAACTCGTGTTCAGCTGATTACCCAATATTACCACCAAGTCTATTCTGGGAAGCAGTGGCGCTGAAAAGGAGTCCCCAGCTCGTAAGTATTGACTCCATTTTTGTTCCCAGATGTATGACTTTACAGTTTGCTGTATTAACATACATATTGTTTACTTCTGTCTTGCTAACCAAGTGATCCAGTCTCCATTTTTTACCACTCCCCCAATCTTTGTCTCATCTGCAAACTTTATCAATAATAATTCTATATTTTCTTCCAGATTACTGATAAAATGTGAAATAGCATAGATCCAATAACTAATCACTGCAAGACCTCATTCGAAGCCTACCTACTTGATGATTCTCCATTTACAATTACATTTAAGATCAATTAGTTTTTAATTCATTTAATGTGCACCATGTTGAATTTGTATTGTTCTAGGTTTTTTAATCACAGTGTCATAACAATTCTGAACCAAATGCCTTGAAGAAGTCTATTACATCAACAGTGGTATCCCTAGCAACCAAACTTGCAATCTCCAAAAAAAGTACTAAGTTTACAAGATCTACTTTCCATAAACCCTTGCTGACTCGCATTCATAAACCATTCTATTATTTTGCTGGGGATCAATATCAGGCTTATAAGCCTATAATTACCCGGACATACCATTTACTCTTTTCAAATATTGGCATGTTAGCTTTCCCCTAGGCCTCTCGAACTTCTCCAGTGTTCCAAGACTTTTTGAAAATTAACATTAATCATCCAGCAAGCACCCAAGACAGTTCTTTAAAAACTATCATATGAAAGTTAATTGGATCTGCTTATTAAAAACATCTAACTTCACTAGTGCTGTTTAACATCCTCTTCACCCAGAACACCCAAAATTTCCCATAAGACATTGCAGCACCATAGAGAGATGCTGTTTAACAAATAAAAAGGAACCAATGAAATATTTGGACAGTGCTTAGCACACCAGAGCTCCCCTTTTGACTTGGGCTTTCGGAAGCTTTTCCCACACCCCTTTTTTCATCTAAAGATCTCTGTTTTTCTCTGTTCTAAACTCTAGTTGTCTCTTTCATCCTGGCATACTATATTTGGGAGCTGCCCTCCAGAGAGCGTCATTGCCTAGTTTTGGCTGCCTCTCAAAACACACCAGCAAAATGTCTCCAGGGTGTTCATAGGTTTAGAGACAAGCTCCCACTGTGCATCCCTGTGGCTAAAAATAAAATAAAAACATGCTGTCAAAGACTAAATGCTACAATCAATAAAAATTCCTTTCCACCTGGCTCCTGCACTGTGCAAAGCTGTGGATAGCACAAACAAAGAACTCATCTTCATGCTTTGTGAAACTCTAAGGGGGTTCAACAGTGGCAGAACTGTGCAGAGGTTATATCAAAACCTCAACTTTGCTCATCAGCCTTAACAACAACATTTGCTGCATTGTTCAGGGCTATGTTTCAGGGCAGGTTTCTGTCTTGGCCCTCTGGGAGATCTCATGGCCCAGAGAAATGAGGCTTTAAGCCATCTTAGCCCCTTTTCAAGCCCGAACTGCCCCACTGGCAGTGAAGGCACACAATACAGTACATATACTCCCGAGGGGCTGGTAGGGGTAAATTAAGGCAGCCACCTCCTTAGGCTACCCAGTGGGCCAGAACACTCTGCTACAGCCCCTTCCACCCTCATGGGTCCCCAGTCTTAATTCTCAGTATGTCCCCTCACGTACCACTGGTATGCCCCCTAAAACAAGGCTTTCAAAGGGGTCGCCAGGAGGCATTCTTACAGCAGTCTCCTATAGTGTCTGCAGAAGGAATTTCCTGACTGGAATTTGGGCTTTTATATCTACTTTATACCATCTGACAGCAAAAAACAATTTAATTTATCCTATATTGAATAAATCAGCCACATTTAATTGCGTGGCTGGTTAATTTGCAGGAATGAGGCTGCCACAGGTCTACTTTATTTGATTTTTTTATATGGTCTCCAGTTGAAGTGCAGTTTCATGCATAATTCAGACAGCCCTCACACAATCCAACCATTCACAGACTGGGACAGTGAATATCTATTCCCTACTGTTAGCTGGTTCAGAGCTTGATAGTCAACACAGAGGTTTAGACTGCCTTTACTTTCTTTATACACAAAGAGGATTGGCAAATGCATTCCTCAGCCAGGAATTCCTGGATGTATGTGCCCAGCAAGGCCAACTTGGACTTTGAGATAGCACCAACATGGCCAAACAGATAGGGCAGTCATAGTCTCTGGAGGAAAAGAATCAGCATTTCTCTTTTCAAATGTGTTAGCAAAGTCACCATATCAGAAGGAAGTCAATGGGCAGCCCTGCCAGGGCAGTCACTCAGATGAGGATTCCCTCAAGGAATTTTAAACCTGCTTTAAGTTGGCAGCATTGTTGAGTCAATGAAGGCTCATTGTACAGGAAGTTGTTGGGCCTTTCCGAGAACATGGAGCCAGGATGGCACTTGAAGCTGCAGGGCCAACTGGTGGGCACCAGCATGCGTTCTGAAGCTGACGACTTGGGCATCCTCTAGGATGCATATAGGGCATATGGAGATAGAGTAATCTGGTTCACCATAATAGAAGCATATTTTGACATGTTGTCTGTGTTCTTTTTCATCAGGGAAAAGTTGCAGGGAGGGAGCAGGGTACCAGACAAGACACTGAATCAGTTTCATTTCAGAGTCTCATATTTGCATATGCAATGAAAGACAAATGGAGGAATGCAGTGGTAAGTCCTCCCCTTGCACTCCTTTTTTCTCTAGTAATGAAGACAAAAATTAGGCACACCCATTAGTTTCATACAGAAGGACTGTGGATACCGTAGCTACTCAGAGCAAAGAGATAACATCCATAAAATAAAAACAAAGAACTATGCATGTAAGTAAGGACTGCCCAATGTCTGAAAAGTTTATGGTTTTTTTGTTTTTTTTAACAATTTAGGGGTCATTGCTTCATTTGGGAAAGAGCAGGCTATTTGTTACTTGACTATTTGCATACAATGAAATCATCTCTTCGCTTTAGGGGGCTACTGTATCCACAATGCTCCTGCATGAAACTAATGGGTATACCTAATTTCTATCTTCAATACTAGAGAAAAAAGGAGCACAAGAGAAATACTTGTCATTACATTCCTCCATTTGTCTTTATTGCATATGCAAATATGAGACTGACACAAAACTGATTCAGCATCTTGCCTGGGACTCTGCTCCCTCCCTGCTCTCCTAACTAGTGAGGGGAGTCAATGTATGCAAATAGTTAATTACACTAATAGTGGAAAGAGGGAGAATGTACATAATTAACACAGAGAGCACTGAGCAAGATATTTGGAGACACAAATTATTCAGAGGTAGTGATAGAACCTGCTCTTTCCAAATGAAGCAATGACCACTAAATTGTAAAAAAATTCACAGACCTTTCAGACACCAGGCAGTCTTTACTTATGTATGTAATTCTTTGTTTTTATTTGGTCTAATTCATTTCAAAAGTATTACACGTGAATCAGGACTGAAGTGTTGGGTCCCTTATAGACATCTCTTTCGCCACAATGCTCTTCCCACTCAAAATTTCCTGTTTTAAATTCCAATGTTCAAATCCAGCAATTCTTATTCAACAAGATTCTGTGGTAGTTTTGCCTGGGTAAGAACTGCTGCAGAGTTGGAGCCAAGTCTCATCTGCTGTGCTGGATTTCACACAACTGCAGACTGATTGAGAATCTCACACTATAAAACACGGGTGTCAAACTCGCAACCACTAAAGTTATTTCTTGCAGCCTCCAGTGACATTATCGCTATCAATATTTGCAATACCGTTGTATGAAAAGGTTTCATTGGTGCGGCCCTTGGGCTACCATACTAGTCCTCATGTGTGGAGCGGCCCACGGGCTAACATACTAGTCCCATGCAGCCCTCATGCTCATTTGAGTTTGACACCCCGCTAAAAAAAGGGCCTTTCAATAATGTGTCTAACCAGGATGGGGGAAAAAAAAGCCTTCCTAATACTGCTTCAAAGAAATAATGGAACTGAGTAACATTTTTCAGACTTTTTACATTTATCATTATGGTTTTCCATATTAGCAAATGATTTTCCCCCAAAATCTCTTCTGGCACTGCATCTTTTGTACTAAGAGTCACATTAATGTCAAGATAAGCTATAGAAAGGTGAGATGACCTGGTCAAGTGGACAGTATGCTAACCTATGGATCAGGAGAATAGGTGCTATTCCCAGTTCAGCCTACTGATCTGTGGTGTTATCTTGGAAAGCCACTTCACTCCTCTATGATTAAGGTTCCCCTCCCCAGTTTTGTCTGTGTTTAGAATGGAAACACAGATTTAATGATGGCAAGTTCCAAAGGGACAGCCCTAGTAAAGCAAAAAAAACAAGGAATCTTGTGGTACTTAAACACTAACAAATTTATTTATCGCATGAGCTTTGTGGGACAAAATCCCACTTCGTCAGGCACTTTAAAGTGTCTGACGAAGTGGGATTTTCTCCCATGAAAGCTCATGCGATAAATAGATTTAATGATGTGTCCCTAGTCCAATATATCAGTTTAGGCCCATATGTACTACCATTACAATAAATAAAAAGAGCACCACCAGTAACTAACTACAGAGGACTGAACACAGTAGCCACCAATGTATTGCCCTCACAGAACCAAGAAGTTCTCATGAATCTTCATGACAAAACTTTTTTTTTTTTTGCTGCCTTTGCAAAAGCCTACTTACTTACTGTTGTGTAAACAAAACACTATATAGGAAAATTTATTTTTAAACATAGGAAAATTCTTCTGCCGCTCACTTTCTCTTCAAATAAAACACTACACAGAATAATGGCCAAATCTAGTGTTCCTATACATGGGATAAAAATGCCACTAACTTTAAAGGCTTATTTGCTTACTTAAAGAAAATTAAGTCAAGTCCTTTGGGGGAAGGTTTCTGAGTCACATTAAACTTTGCATCACCAGTAAATCTTAACTTGAACTAAGGAACAGACTTTGAATTCTGTGGCTATTTTATATGAGCTTATTATAATGTCATGACAGAAATCACCAGATGGTGATGTTACCCAGTCTTCCAAGTTCATTTTCTTACTGTTTGGGCAAGCTTTGAGTCTTGGAAAGCCATGCTGTTGTTGTTAGGTTGTGTAAGGTTTTGTGAGGAAATAGCATCAACAGAAACAGAGCTGTGGTGGGAACAATAGGAGAGCTTACTCTCTGCTTTGAGCTCTGACTAGAGTCGGTTCCTGAAGCAGAGTTGCCACCTTGGAACTAGACACTGCCCATTGAAACTAGACATTGGTGTTTCTGGAGGAAGGGATTGCCCCGTGTGCTCTCTGACCATCTCATTTCAAGGCAAATATATGTAAAATAAAGCATGTTATGCTCAGAATACACCCAGGTGCCGATTTCCTTTCCAATCTGCAATCCCCAAACATCCACTGCCACTGTGGGGGGAGGGTGTGGAGTGTGACACTGGGGTCAGATGCAGCGGCAGTACTTTATTCAGTCATTTTCAATATGGTGGTACAACAAAATAAAAAGCCACGTTCATTTCTAGGCATCTAATCTGTGACTGAAGTACACAACCACATTTCTACTAGACCTTGGGGAGGATGTAAGTCATTCATGTCACTCACTGGTAGTGGGACATCAGTTAGGTTGCATACATTCCACTCTAAGTCCTGACTGGTGCCACTAAGTTTGCCCAATGCCCATTCATCAGAGTCTTGTTCTATGGACTGTTCCTTAATGTATTAAAATTATGAACAGGTATGTGGCCAGAGACAGTGACGCTACAAAGATTGCAAGGACTGGCTAACCAATCCAGTGGCATTAGACCTATCTATCCGTCTACCTACCTATCTTGGCATTGAACACTTCCACACATCACTGATAAACAAGAACACCTCACATTTAAAAGTAATTTAAAAAAAAAAATCCCAATAGCAAAGTCTCTGCTGGACTTCACTGCATATCTGGCATTGCTCTGTGCTAAAAGAAGGACATTAAAGGGATAGAGTTTTTTGGATAGTTGGCATTTGGTTGTGGGTTTTTGGAGTAGATAGAGGCATAAATATGTAAATATTACTTAATGTTTTTATCAATGACCTAGAAGAAAACATAAAATCACCACTGATAAAAGTTTGCAGATGACATACAAATTGGAGAAATGGTAAATAATGAAGAAAACAGGTCACTGATAGAGCCATCTGACTCACTTGGTAACAGGACACAAGCAAACAAGGTGTGTTTTAACACAGTTAAACGTATATATCTAGGAACAGAGGGCTGGAACTGTATGTATACAATGAAGCACTCTGTTCTGGGAAGCAGTGACTCTCAAAGTTGTGGTGAACAATCAGCTGATCATTAGCTCCCAGTGTGAGGCAGTGCCCATTGGAGCTAATCAGGGATGCATAAACAAGGGAATTTCAAGTAGCAGTGAAGAGATTATTTTATCTCTGTATTTGGAAGTGGTGCAACCAACCCTGAAATACTGAGTCTAGTTCTGGTACCCACAATACAAGGATGCTGAGGGTTCAGAAAAGAGCTCTGAGAATTGTTAAAGGACTAGAAGACAAGCTTCTTCATGACAGACTCAAAGAGGTCAATATGTTAAATCACAATCCATAGTTACCTATATGGGGTATTTAAAAATGGATTATATTTAACAATGGATTCTCCAGTTTAGCACAGAAAGTTGGAAGGTAAAACTAGATAAATTCAGACAGCAAATAAGATGCAAATTTTTGATTGCAAAAGTAATTCACTAGTGGAACAGTTTACTAAGGGTTGTGGTAGAGTCTCCATCTCTGAAGATTTTTAAATCAAGGTTGGCTGTTTCTCTAACACATATGCTCCAGCAATTATTTCAAGGAAGTTATAAAGAATGTCAGAGAAGATGATCATAATGGTCCCTTCTGGCCTTGGAATCAAAGCATTCTGACAATGGAACGGCCATTTCCAAAATTTTTTTTCAGCATTTCCTAAACACAAGCAGATTCT
This sequence comes from Podocnemis expansa, assembly GCA_007922195.1. Classification (NCBI taxonomy): domain Eukaryota; kingdom Metazoa; phylum Chordata; order Testudines; family Podocnemididae; genus Podocnemis; species Podocnemis expansa. The sequence continues at coordinate 10,324,185 of ML682057.1, forward strand.
AATTCACCTGATCACCTCTGGAAGTTTATTTCATAGCTAGACCCCCTTGGTCACGAACGTTATCTCCAGTTCTTGTGTGCTTTGTCCAGTGTTTTTTGGCCTGCATTGTCTGAGATAAGCGCAAGTGGTTCAAAGATTGATAGTCGATGTAGCTGTCTTCAGTGGAACTAGAGACCTCATTTGTCAGCTTTCTCCACAGAGAATGACTAATGGCAAGAAAACCTTGATTTGGATCACATCTTTGTCTTTGCTCCCTATCTTGTTTTAGCATATTGCAACACACAGCTAATGTAAAAGGGGCATCCTGGAACCATAGGGGAGACAAATCAAGTAAACTGTTTGGTACTGGTCAACAGACTAATTAGCTTGCTTCAATTTTTTTGGTATTGCAGACAGCAAAATAGCAGTTGCATGTTAAAAGGAGCCATCATCTGATAAAAGGGTCTAAAAAAATCCCCCCAGTAATTCATCTGTGGAAGAGAAAGGCAATAAAGAATTGCAGCTTTCAGGAGAAGAGAAAAACCAGGTTCTATCCCCAAGAAGATATCCATGCTCCTGACCACAGATGTCTTCCCTCCCAAACCCCCAGCTCTGGCCACTAGACCAGAAGATCATCCCCAGACCTGGGAACAGAATCTTAAACTACTGCTCTATGACAAACTACAAAGCCAAGAAGAGAACGTATGTCAGTATGCATCCAACTAGGAACATGCCTCCCAGCGTGATAGAAAACTCCGTAGTGCTGCTCAAGCTAGTAAACCAAAAAGAGCACTGGATGTTGCAGCACTGTTGGATTCGAACTCCAAGCTGCTGTTTATGCTGCAATGTCCACATTGCTAGACTGCTATTTTTAGCATTATAGCTTGAATAGAGTTAGCTCGAGTGTCTACCAGGGATACTCTCCCAGGTACAATGTAGATACTCTTCATGCACTGGTGTACCTGAACAACAAGAAACAGTGGGAGGGAACAAAGGAGCATCAGAAGGGTTTTGCTACTGTTTTTAATGGCCCCACACACATACAGGGATCTACTCTAATTCTTAGCTGATTTCCTGCCGGCCACTTTTTTGTTTCTTCACCTCCAAACAAGGAGAGGCACAACCTGATGTGGAAATGAACACACAGTCAAAACAGTAAGCATTGCAATCTTCTGAAAATCTTGTGTCTACTGATTAAAGGGCTATTAGCCGTAACTAAAAGTTCACTGACATCTATAGGCGTCTTACTATCTAATTCAACAGGCTTTAGATTGGGCCTTTAGCAAACAATCACACTTCTAATTAATTTGTGCCCTCAAAATAATTTCCTCTTTTTACAGATGCCTTTTATACCATTGAAGGACATAGCCCATTCTCTCAAAATTCTCACAGTTATTAAATATCTTGTAGCCTAATGAGAAAAACACTTCTACAGACACACATCCTGGACATCATCAGCCTGACCCATGGAGCTTTTTAAAAAGCTTCACAGGTGACTACTCAAATATTAATCATAAAACCTGACCTTAAAACAAGTAATTAGTGAGAAGCTTCTTTCTATTCAGTATAAGGGTATGTGGGCTTTTCAGAATCTGCAACTTCTTAGCGATGGGCAAACATTGCTAACAAATTTCTCACCGTTCTGTTTGCTTTTTGGCAGTCCACAATGGGTCATTTTTATTGCAATTTCATTTTCTTAATTAAGCCTTCCCTGAGGTATTATCACTGAGGAATATTACCATTTGATTCCTTTATTTAATATTTCAGAGGAGAAGCCTGAGTAGAGACTGTCGCCTGTTTTCATGGGTTAGAAAGATTTCCCTCCAATTAACCTTCAGAGAGAACACATGGTTTGAAAAGCATACAACATTCTTCAGATTAAAAAAAAAAAGAAAGTCTTGTAACAACAGTCACGGGATTGCAAACAAAGTGATCTTGTGACCAAATTAAACAAAAACAAACCAGAAAAATAGTGTTACATGCTATCCAAATTTTACAGGAAAGATATCCAAGCTAACAACACAAATGCAAGTCAGGCTCACCACCTTCGCTGACTTTCAATGGAAGCAGTAGTTACTTTTGTGAGTTTCAGAATAATGGCTGCTTTTTTTAAGTTTAAGTTCCTGCATTCGGGGGGCTATGGGAAATTCTCAGCTTCCATTTTGTATTAAAAAAAAACTATGTTTGTAAGCCTCATGATTGCAGATAAAAGCTTGAAAACACATCTGCTAAGCACTCCAGCACCAAAAGGCAAATTAAAAAAAAAACCAAGTCATAATTTTTTTTAATCTCTTGATTTTGAAGTCAATTCTATGATTTTTGGGGATCCCAAATCAGGATTTTTGAGACTTGGTTTTGGGGTTAGCAATACTGTGGAACCTGAGCACCTAGCTAAGCCTTGAAAACCTCCCCTTATGGGATTGTGTGTTAGTGACTGAGTCTGCATGATTTTTAGTAGTCATGTCTTTACACTGAATGCTTTACATGCACATGCCATGTTAAAGCAATAAACCAAACTCATAGTAGACAGGGAAAAGGGAACAAAATCAACATATCAATAAGTGATGTTATAGACATTTCTCTCACGAATCAAAATGGTATTGGTGTTGCAAAACAGCAGCATATTCAGTGAGAAAATTTTAATTCAAAGGAGCCATAATGAGGCTCTCCTGTAGTTTAGAAAGTATAAGTATCATACCTGTTACAATTTATTTCACATATGCAATCCAGTCAAACTAAGGCACAGCATTCTTATCAGTGACATTCAAGGCACAGAGACCTCCAGGAAGTGAAGTCCTTTTGCAGTCCTCAGCAATGTGTGTCAGTTTGTGGCCACACAAATTGACATAGTGGACTGTTTCTAAGATGCCACTGAAATTCCATTGCACCATAAATTCCACATCTGGTACATAACCAAGTCAGAAGGCTCCACTATCTTCATGGCAAATCAAACCCAGGTAAACACTGAGTGAGGTCTAAGACAAGGTCAATATTATCTCTAATGTCATTTGATTTGTATTCAAAAGGCCTATCATATACTGGGTCTTACAAGTTTGCTTATGCAGATGACATATGCCTTGGCACTCAGTCATACTCCTTTACCATACTCACAAGTGTTTTGACTGGAGATATGGTGGTTTGTCTGATTGTCATTGTCAGAGGCATCTGATACCAAAGAAGAAAGACTGTATCACGTGTCTTCCACTTACATCATGCAGAAGTGGGCAGAGAGCTGAACATACCAGTAGTTCTCAACGGTCAGTGAATTCACACCCAGCCTATCTAGCCATCACGTTGGACAGAATTCTCACATATCATGACCATCTTACAAAGACAGTGAGTAAGGTCAAAATAATGAAACAAACCTGCTCAGAAAACTGGCCAGAACATCATGGGGCACCAATGCCTAAATGTTGCACACTTCAGACTTGGCACTCTATTATTCTACAAGAGAGCATTTCACCCCAGTACACCACAAGATAGGAGATGAAGAGAACAGATTGCTAGTAGAGGGTCTATTAAGCAACAGCAGAAGTAGTAGGACATGAGAATGGAATAGTACATGGCAGAGATATTAGGCAAAGGCGAAAATGAACTTGAATAAGATATTGTAAGGCAATATGGAGTCAGTGAATAGATTCAAACGAGGAAGTGAATGCTAAGAGAAAGACAACCCCGTCACAACGTTTAGGCTCCCTGCCCATTTGTCCAGCTGAAGTGAATGTAACAGTATGCAAGAAAGACAGACATGGATAACGATTTTAGCATTGGAGACAGAGAGGAACAGAAACTTGTAGTAATGTTAGAAATTAAGTCATTGTAAAAGAAGCAATCGAAGAGGATACTAAGATCACAGAGCCAGGGAAAAGAACAGTGAATTTGTCAATGGTAATACAGAATGAGAAAGTAAAGAGACATTAAAAGGAAAGATGAGACACTGAATTTTGGACAACCCCAGTTTGAAAATAGTTGGGGAGCATCTATGATCAGGGAATACAGGTGGAGATGCAAAAACTGCCTGAAAGAGCTTAGACTGAAGGAAGAAAGATAGTTTTGAGAGTCAGCACAGAGATGGTGGCTTTAAAAACAGGCATGGATGTGGTGGTAAAGAATCAAAAGAGAGTGGATCAAGGACAAAACACAGAGAGATGCCAAAGATCAATGAAGGAAGAAAGTTTAAGGATCTACCAAAGATGACTATAAAAAAAAAAAGTCAGTCAGTTGGGAACCAGGAAAGAACAGATCACAGAAAGGAAGAGAAGAAAAAAAGGAGGAAGAGAGAGCAGTCAGCAGTGTCAACAACTACAGACAGTTCAGATGGAGTAAGAATATACACACTGTTCTTGGACACTGCCGGTCATGTTGCAAGATATCAGTTCCTGAGTTTTGGTAGTTTCATATCTTTTCTGTAACCCTGCCAGCCAGCAGGACAATTCAGTCCCTTTGTTTCTTGGTGTATCTGATGTAAAAAGTAACTCTGCAAACGAGCCCTTGCTTCACTAGGGGGACATTCCACATGAAAAGATGAAAGTGTGAAGTCTGATATAAACAAAACAATGATACTTTAAACATGTCTAGGAAGCCTTTGGTGTAATATTGAAAAAACACTGCATACAAAATCCTTTTTAAGTTCTCTACTACCTATCTTATGGCTCCTGTAGCAGACAATGAGCACAGTGCTGAGATGCTTTGAAGATTCAATGTCACACTTATGAAGCAAACAATTAGGGGCAAATACCACATCCAGTCACGACCAAATACGTCAGCAGAGCCAGCGGCAATCCAGAGGATCTCTAGTCTACCATCCCACAGCAGGAATGTATTAAGGGTAACAGAGGGGCCTTTAGGCCAACAATCTCAAAAGACTGGCTCCACAGACATTCCATGGTCTGGTGGAAAGGATGTCACTTTATTTGCCTGCTCAGGCTACACTCTGCCATAAGGATTTGGCCCCCCTCAGGATTTAATACAAACAGCTTGCTGCAATATATGTTCTAACTTTAGGTAATGCCACAGTTAATGACTGTAGTATGATATTTATTACTTTTTAGTGTCACTAACCCTATATAAACCATACTTGTAGAAAAAGTCTTGATCCTTTCAGAATACTAAAGTTGCCTACATGCGGTTGGGGGGAAAGGGGGAATAACCATGCATTTGAAAAATAAGTCATTGCTGAGGATCTTTTCCCCTTTTGTATCTGAATCTCGTTTCACAACATTTAACAGGCCCTTATGAAGTTAAAACTTCCTGCAGACTGGCATGTTGCAGGTTGAACAAGAATGGCCTAACACAGAAATGGCAAAATGGCTTGAGTACTCAGAGGATGTTGATACAAAAGGACAAAGGATGGAAACTTATCTCAGGAGATCATGCAAGATTGATTTGTCCAACTCTCCGGCACAGTATCCATCAAGCTCTGCTATGCTGCTGGGGCAATGCCTGGACCAATGGGTGAAATATGAAACTGATCACATTATAGTACAGTAGCAAGCTTATGCTTAGCCAGAAGAGAAAGAAGTGCAACAAAAGCAGCTCCATATTTAAGAATGTAGGTAGATTCACCATAAAAGTTCATTTAAACCATCAACAAAAAGAAATTAAATCTTTCTCAAATTTTCCTACCATACCTTCATCAGAACAGATTTTTTACAAGAAATACCATTCTTAGAACAACAAAAAAATCTATTAACCTTCTCTTTCTCCCCCCCGCCTTTATCTTAGAGGCTGCATCTTCACATGAAAACAACGAAACTATGCTGCTGTTGCTGCTGCAGAGGAATGTGCTCTGAACAATGAATAACTGAACAAACACACACTGAGAAAAATACAATCTTTCCACATCTCCCCACAACGTAACGAGAAAGACTTACAAGGCAGGAGACAAAAGGAGAAAGGCCCTTAAAACGTTTTTTCTTTAGTAAAAACTATCACTCTCCAGCTCAATATAATGGAGTCTGGCTCTCATTTTAACAGTAGGCATAAAGCCAAAACAGTCCATTTCCTTCTGGACCAAGCCCACTTTTGAACACTCTGCTATAGAGATCTTGCCTTTACTGAACAAGATCAGAACAGCACAGCTGTGTTGAGATGTCGACCTTTCGTTTTTAATTGAACATAAGGTTCCAATCTCAACTGGAAACAAAGTAATGGAGCAATGGAGCTATGCTGATTTACACCACCTGAGGTCCTAAGCCAATATCTTTAATATTTTATATGCAAGCATGGTACTGTGAGAAAGAAAATGCTGGCTTTCACTGTCAGGGTGCTTTGTAAAGGAAGGAAGGGGAGAAGGACAGGGAGGCAAGAGATGATGAAAGGACTCTAGCTGCAAAATATTTGTTCTCAACAACAATAAACATCTGCAGAAATCTTGAGGGATGTCTAAGGGGGCATACGTCAAAAAAACAAAGTAAAGGAAAATGAAGGAAGATGCAATCTAATTTTAGATGACTTTGTTTAACCATAATCAATTTTTTATTTCAGGATGAAAACAGGTATTTCTGGCCCTCCTCCCACAGGTTATTTTGCCATTGTTTTCTTTTGGTATCTCAATCTTCCAAAAACATGTTATAGAAATGTTAGGTGAAGTTCTTTATGGCCTTCAACCACATAGTCACTTCACCCATAATCCATGAAAATATAATACAACCTTTTACAACCACTGTAAACTTTACTGGTCAAATGCATCCTTGAAGTCAGGCCAGTGATTTCAGTGGAGTTAAAACAGGTATGAGATTGCACCCATGATTTTAAATAAAAGAAAGTGGGGGTGCAAAGACGACAGTTGTAATGTCAAATTCATCCCCATTAAAAAGAGATGGGCAAAAGTCAACTTCTTTTTCTTCCTTTCATTTTGTATTGAAGAAAACTCAAAATTTCTTGTGAAAACCAAAAATTCTAAAAAAATGTCATTTCCAAAATACCAAGACCTTATTAAAGTGCTGTCATCATTGATATACAAAGTGTTTTGTTTAGACTATCATTTTTATACTACATTTAAATTGAAGTATAACTTAGTCCAATATTAATATAACATGACAGTAAACAGAACACATCAACCTTCCAAAAATTAATCATTTTGATAACTTTTCATAAAAAGACAAAACAGATCTGTCCAACTGAAATGGTCTGATTTAATCACAACAGCACTCCCCCCCATACCAAAAAACAAACAAACACACACAGTCACCAACCTCTTCCACTGGAATTTTTTTTTTTTAATCAACCTCTTAGATGATCCCCTTTTCTCCAGTGACTCCACAGAGATTTCAACAATTTCCACCCTTTGATAAACCTTAGCCTGGAACACTCCACACAGAGATCCACTTTCTGGACACTACAGTACAAATTAGTGATGTATACAACCAGCACCCTATACCAAAAACCTACTGACCTCTATATTTACCTATATCTCTTGAGCTTTCACCCAGGACACACTGCGCGATCCATTGTTGACAACCAAGCCCTAAGATATAATCACATTTGTTTGGATCCTTCAGACACAGACAGACACCTTCAGGATCTCTACCCAGCATTCAAACTACAATACCTACCTGGGGAAGTGAAGAAACAGACTGACTTCTGGGTACCTGTCTGGTTCTGTCAAATACTACAGGACAAGCCCAAAAAAGAAAACAGAATACCACTGGTTATCATCTACAACCCGCGAGTCAAACCTCTGCAGCACATCATCAAGGATCTAGGGCCTATTATACAAGATGAGCCCTCTCTCTCAAACCTTGGGAGACAGACCTCCCCTCAGTCGCAGACAGCCACCCAACCTTAAGCAGATACTCACCAGCTACAACAGATCAAACAACAGAAACACTGAAGCAGACACATATCCTTGTAACAAAATCCTTTGCTAACTCTGCCCACATATCTGCACAAAAGACACCATCATAGGACCTAATCAAACCAACTACTCCATCAAGGGCTCATTCTCCTTTTCATCTACCAGTGTGATTTATGTCATCATGTACTAGAAATGCCCCCTCTGCCTTATACATTGGACAAACAGGACAATCCCTGTGTAAAAGAATAAATGCACACAAATCTGATATCAGAAGTAACATTAAAAAATGAACAGGGGAACACTTCAATCTTCCTAATCAATCCATTGATAATATGGTAATAGCTGTACTTAGACAAATGGATTAGAAACCAAAGCTTTGAAGAGAAGCTGCAGAACTTGAATTCGTGTGCAGATCTGACACCATTGCCTCAGGGTTAAATAGCAATTTTGGGTTCTTTTCTTATTGTAACAGGTGATTTTTAGCTTACCTATCTCTAATATGCTGTTCTCCATTGTTTGCATCTAAACAACTCTGATTTGCTGTAAGTCTCACCTGATCCTATGATTTACACTTCCCTGCATTTATTTTCTTCCCATTCTGTAAGTTCTCCATCTTCAAGTGGATAACAAAGTGGGATTTTCTCTCATAACAGCTCATGCAATAAAAAAATGTGTTAGTCTTTAAAAGTGCCACAAGACTCCTTGTTTCTTTTGCTGAACTAGACTAACATGGCTACCCTTTTGAAACTCATACACTGCAACACTTCATTTAATAGTTTCATATTGGCAGTTCATCAGACTGCTCTAGCCAGACACTTTCTTTTTTTGTGCTGGGGTTAAGCAACTCAGAGAGAAAAGAGGTCAATAGCAATTTGGCCAAAGTAATCAGAGCATCTATACATAGTAACACATATATTCAAGAAAACAGGTGAAAGAAAATGTTTTTAGAAGAGTGACATGACAACCTCAGGGCAACATGCATGAAGATTAATCCAGCTCTTTACTCTAGTGTACCGTGAATGATATACGTAATAATTAATTACACTGTCTTAGCAACAGCCATATCAAATAATTTTGATCAACAAGAGGTGTGCCTAGCTTGCTGAGTGTTTTGTTTTAAATCTATAATTCATGGATTCTCCATAGATCCCAGCAACACCTCTATTTAACATTCTGTCTTTAGACTTGACACTTGGCTAAGACCTTTCAGAGCTTCTTGAACTGATACTGCTACATGAAAGGTTAGATTTGGGAATAGATACAGCAGTGCAAACATGCAATGTTGTACAAGATGAACACGGCAGCCTATTACAACAACCACCCTTAAAGGGACAGAGAGAGCAGCAAGCTGTCAGAACTTAAGCTAGCAACACAAGAGGTATACAGAGAAGGAAGAGTGGAAAAGGAACACTGCCGTATAAAATTACTTCACTATCTATAAGAAAATCTGCTCATCAGCTCTGCAGTTGTATTCCAAAAAGGGATTATGTAAATATGGATCCTGTCCTACTGCTTGGTATATTTGGAGTTTACCTGCTAAATTCATTGACAAGAAATTTTACTTTCCTATTACTGTCCGCCTTGCAGAAGAACCAAAACAGTTCTCAAGGGCAGTTAAATTCTCAACCTCCTCATTCATTGTCAACTAAGCTCCATTAAGAGGGCCATCTGTGTCATCTCAACAGCTTCAAATTACGCCTTCTGTTTGTTACACGTGTACAACACACCTGAAAGCAGTAAGAGTAGATGTGTAACTGAAAGCAAAATGTGATGACAATTAAATGGCTCTGGAGTAAGGGCAGAATCTGGCCAACAGATTCACTGCCTCTAGTGATATATACAACCCAGAAAGAACACAGCTTGACTTTCAAGTCCCTGTATGAGTCTGCAGGGCTGGCAGTTGGGAGGGGAGAGGGACTTATAATGTGCAAATTTTAACTGGAAATCCCCAGGACACAGTAAGTGTGGGAATCTCACAATGTTATTTTTATAGTCACTTTTCTGATTAGAATCTCACTTCAATTACCAAAAAATATGATGGAAAGTTCTTTATCACAGCTTTGAAAACAGAAGTCTTTGCTCATAGATATTGCAGAGTCACCATTTTAGTCAAGGGTTTTTTTTATGTGTGCTAGAACAACTGAACAGGGCTCTAAAATGTATGTGTTCTCACAGCAGCTATATTCTGCTTTAGCTACCAAAACCCATACCAGATACGGCACAAGAAGTCAGAAAACTACTCCATTAACCAAGCCAAACAAGAACTGTTGCTTTCAGTTATGACATTAGCAGGACATGAATCAATTCAGATCTTAAGAAAAACAAAAGTGTCCTAGCAAAACTCAAGAGTTAGTAACTAAACAAGGTGAACTTGATTCCCTCCATGCAGGAAGACCAGATAAGAGCAAAAAAAAATCTAGAGGAAGGTTGGGAGCTAACTGGGATTTATAAAAGATGAAGCTCCTAACATGAGGACAGTCCCAATAAAATAGGAAAGTTTGATCACATTACCTGTGAGTTAATCAAAGGCCAGCAAGTAGATCACAGTGATTTTGAGAGACAGACAATAGATCAAAAGGTCATAAATCAACCAGACTGATAATGAACCTGTCTCAGCTATTAGCTGTTAATCAGTTCCAAAGAGGTAGCCTAATTAATCTAGTTCAGCAAAACAAATGAGAAGTCCATCTTCAAAAGCATCTGACGAAGTGGGATTTTGTCCCACGAAAGCTCATGAGATACATAAATTAGTCTTTAAAAGTTCCACAGGTCTGAATCAGCACTCTCCTTCCTAATGCTTGAGCCATGTTGCCTTTTTCTCATCATGCTGGAAACAAAGCACAACTTGGCCTCATATATAGTCCCTGAACCTGCAAGCTTTTCCACATGTGAAGGACTTCATCAAAAAACTCAAATGAGTACAGTCAGTCGGATGAGTTTGTACAAATAAAACTACACATGTGCACAGAGCATTTGCACAACTGGCTCTAGGGAAGAAAAGAAACTTGTAGGAGTCATATTTAACTTACCATCCAAAGCCAGAATACTACATTACTAACAATTCCCACAAAAGAAAATTTCTACCAAACTTACTACAACAAAAACCTGTGTGGTCACAGACAAACCACCCAACTACCACACCTGGCTTGCACCTTCCTCCGCTGCTACCGAGAGCTCCGATATGACTGGCAGCTCTTTTACATCCAAGAGGTGGTCCACGAGACCTCTCCGAGCTGCCAGCCTTCTACCAGGACCTCCTCCAGACCTGGAGGCTCATCTCGGCCTCCAGGGCCCTTGTGCCCACCAAGGAGGAGGACCTCCTCGTGGAGCCCCTGCTACTCAGCCCCCATCTTAGTGTGCAGGTGGTGGAGGCTCTCTCCATGAGGTGGAGGCTGCTCCTGGCAGACAGCATCAAGGTTGGAGACCTCCTGAACTGTGCCCAGGGGGACTGGGTGGATCCCCTAGTGCTGGCTCTCCACCCTTCAGACCCCCCAGCACCTACTCTAGGAGGTGAAAGCAGCCCTGCCCCACGCTGCTCAGGCCTACCTCAAGCGGGTCCTGTCAGAGGGCACCCCTCCGCCCTCCTCTCAGTCCTGGCCCTCCAGAGCTTGTAATTGGGCCCTGGCCACACAAGTCCCCCCCCCGACCACCCCATTCCCCAAGCTGGCTGCTAGATCTGCAGCCAGTCCCCTTCCAAACCACACCTCACAAGAACCTGTCCATGCTTGCGCTCCATACCATCCACTTCCTCGCTGTCATGTCCCGCCCCGACACCAAATGGCAGGACCTCATTCTACCCCTGGAGGGCAAGGGCCCCCGGTGGGCCAGCCTGTACTCCACCCTCATCCAACGACCCACCAGGGACATCAGTTGATGGCTCCTTCATGGAGCTGTGACCACGGGCGTGTACTTGGTGGAGTTCACCCTGTACCCAGACACCTACCCTTTCTGCAGTAAGGGGGAGACCCTGGCACATGTGTACCTGGAGTGCACCAGTTTGCAGCCCATCTTCCGGTTCCTCCAGAACCTCTTATTGAGGCTCTGGCTGCACTTCTCCCTGCACGTATTTTTGTATTCACTCCCCATTCATGGCCCTACAAAGTCGCAGGACCTCCTTGCCAACCTCCTCCCAGCATATGCCAAGCTCACCATCTATAAGACCAGAGAGAGGAGGTTAGCGGAGAGAGGGGCCTGCAACTGTGGGACCTATTTCCAGTCCCTCATCCAATCATGCCTCCGGGCAGAGTTCCTCTGGGCGGCGTCCACTGGCTCCCTCTACACCTTCCAGGAACACTGGGTGCTGTCTGGGGTTCTCTGCTGTGTCCCCCTCCAAATCGCTCATTTTAAACCTCTGACCCTCACACTCGTCCCTGTTTTTCATCAGTTGTCCCCCGTATTCAGTTGGACCTGGGTCCAGTGCCACCTCCCCTTCAGCTGCGGGAGAGGCTTTAGTGGTGGGCGGGCTTTCGCCTGCCCGCCACCCAGTTTCCAAATAGTCATCCCACCCTGCAGGCCTGCTGCCATGAATATCTCTCATCTCCCAAAACACCAAAAACTGTTATTGCCTCACACAAATTCTTTTGTACCAAAAGAGACCTTGCTAAAGTACATTTTTCTGTTAGCTGTGTGTTATGAGGTGCACAGAGAAGAAAAAGACATTGCTTTTTTAAACACACACACGGGGGGGGGGGGCGGCTCCCGCAACACGTTCTCATTCTCACTCTGACAAGAGTTTGAAAACAAAACAAAAAACCCACCCCCCCAACCCACTCCAAACGAACCCTAAAAAACAAAACACACCCTTTCCTCACTCCAGTCACTTCCTCCTGCACTGTTTTTAGGAAAATCACTTCTCTTCCCTCCTCCCACAGAAGTAGAACAGTTTTTGTAGGGTGGGGGAAAGCCAGGGTACGCACAGCATCCCCAACTCAGAGAGCCTAGGCTGGGCAGCCAACCCAGTTCTGAGCATCAAAAAATCATTCATACTCAAGTAAAATATACAGCTATGAAGTCAGATTCTGGCTCTATTCCAGGTGCACAAGGGAGAGAAGAAAGTGCTGGGGAACCTTCTATTTCATCCCTGACTCATACTTAGGGACGTTCAGAAAAGCAAGATGAACAGGCCAACTGCACGGTACTTTGCAATTATCCTTTTTTTTTTTTTTTTTTTTTTTTTTATTAATCAAAGCTATTAAGAGAATGGAAGCTGGTGTGGCGAGAGAGACTTCTACCAAAATCATGATAGTAGAACCATACTCATGATCAAGATACAATTAGGGAAATAAGAACAAATTCCATGTAGAATTTCAGAAGGAGCTAGTGGATCTATATTAAGATCAATTTCCAAAGGGTTAGCCGTGTTAGTCTAGTCCAGCAAAAAAAAAAAAACATGCTTTGAAGCATCTGACAAAGTGGGATTTTCTCCCACGAAAGCTCATGTGAAAAATAAATCTGTTAGTCCTTAAGTGCCACACGACTCCTTGGGTTTTTTTCTATATTAAGAACAGGCTACAATTTGGATCAGGATAAAAGACCATATTCCTCACACAACTGTCATTTTTCAATGGAAGCTTTACCTGAGTAAGTACTATAAGCTTGTCTCCACTTTGAAAGGAGCAAAATTCAGTATGGAATGCAGAGAAACAGAATAGGAAGATGAGGTTCAGACAGCATGTTCTTTGCGAACAGTCGATGGCAGCCCTGGGGCTTGGGAACTACTCTATCTTGACACTGCCAGCTTGTGTGATGAAGTTATTCTCTGGAATGTTTCTTTCTCAGGGTCACAGTCCCCTGCAGCATCCACTGAGTTAATTTATACAAATGACTATAGGAATATTGACCAAAAGTACAGCAAGGAAGGTCAAGGAGAGAATACCATAGTCCTGTGGCCACCTCCCATATCAGATTTACTGGTATTATAAATATCACTACAGAATGCAAGGTATTCTTTAAACTCCCAGTGTGGCACTGTGGCAAAATGCAACATCAATGATCCAAGACTACTGGAAATGCACACAGAATTGCACTGTCTAGCTGGATAATGCCCCTTTCAGTTTACAATTTTGTTTTTAATACGTGGAGGAAAAAAAGCCAATGAACCTCAGCCTTCAAACAGTGTTGCCAGTTCACCTGATTTTTTCTGCAGGTAATGCAGTATTTGATGCTTTACTCAAAACTCCAGCTACTGGAGTTACAGGATGATGTGGCATCCTCAGCTTTTAAAGGGAGCGATGATGTTGTTTAAATATGTTTCTAGTCCTCACGACTGCAGAAAAATAGCTTAACACCATGACCAGAAGGTATCTAAAAAGACTCAAAAACTAGAAAAAGATAGAATTCAAGCATTTAACAATTTTGTTTCTTTGAGCTGCTGGAATCCAACTCATTCTTTTTGAATGTTTGGATGGACAAAACAGCATCTCTTGTTCCTGGTTTGGATCTGATTTTAGCATTATTAAGGAATCCCAATCCCTTAATCATAACAACATTGGTTTCAATGCTTGGAATTGGCAAGATAACAGCCCATTTTCCTTCTGATGTTCAGTTTTGGATAGATGCTAAAAATAGGCCAGATTCTACAGTCTTTAATTGAACAAAATGCCCATCACGTTTAGCAGGAGTTTTGCTCAATTTTGAATCATGGAATTTGATTTAATAATAGTCTCTCCATCTTGGCTTCCAGTTACTGCTATGACTCAAGTGCATATATGTAGGACTGCTGAGTCACGGTGCTGATCCAGCAGAGCCTATTAAAGATAACATGATGCATTTGCATTGCATAATTTAGCTGTGAAAGAATCTCATCCATAAGCTCAATATATCATGTACAATTCCATAACCCAGATAGCATGGCTACCCAATGGCTAACAGGCCTTTCATAAAGCTTGAACAATATCAGCTTGGAAATCTGATGTTCCAACTTCAGAATTAAATATTTCACCTACTGCCATGAAGTCCTGTTTCTCTTGGATCTTACAGTTGCAACAAAAGAAAGTGCCAATTACAACATGCTGCCTCACATAGCATATGCTGCATTCTACTCCTCAAATGTGTAGCTGTATGCAAAAAAAGTATTTCTATGTAAAGAAATCAAAATAAGTGTGCATCATGCATTTTTCTACCCATCATTAATGATACAAGCCATATATTGCGTTCTCCATAAATGATAGATGTGCTGCATTAAAATGTGACAAAACAACAGTTTTCCATTTTGCTGAGTCTGCAATAGGATACTGGCTGCAAAACAAAACAAAAAAAATACATTCTTAAGGAAATATCATCAGTATTGACATGGTCCATTCTGACCTACCTGATTGCTTCTTATATGTTACCGTGTACTGGTAATTTATTTTATATGAGGTTGATAAATGTGTGCTTGAAAACAATGCCCGGTAGGAGTTTTAACTGGGGGGGAAAGGAGATTACCACTAGCACAGCAGCACCATTACGATTTGAAGATGGGATACCCCCTCTATTCTGTTTTGAGTTATATCTGTGCAACTGCTCAGTCTTTCATAGAATTTCACCAGTGTACATGAGAAAAGGATTTGTCCAAACGTCACTGCATCCCATCACCTATTCCAGTTTTTCTGCTTGCTTACTTTCTTCTTCCCCCATGGTAGGAAGGAGGGACAAAAGGTAGAATTTACTCTCCAGTCATCGATGGCTGGAAGAAACAATAACAGATCCTTCTATTTGCAAAAAAACATCCTGCGATAAAACACACTGATTTTAGGTTAACCCTGGCAGTCTGAGGCTCATTGATCAGTTGATCCATGTGAAATTTTGCATTATCACATATGAATTGCCCATCCAATAAAACCTAGACTCCACTGAGCTGCAGTTTTCCTATGTCCCAAAAATCCAGCTCTGCAGCCCAATTTGTGATCACAGAGTGGAAAATCAATTCAGTAACAAGACGTTGCAGTTTCTAGAGATTGTTGTTGGCTAAACAATATTTTAAAAGTGTAAGATAGTTACAATGACAGCACCTTAATTTTCCCAGGTGACAAATGGAACAAGCAGGTGCATGACAAGTCATTAGCAGTTCCCTTTATGATCAGTGTTGACATAAAAAAATTACTCATTATTTAATCCAAGTTCAGTTTTATCAAAATACAGGCAGCTCAGTACAGCTGACCTTCCATACACACTGCTGTTTAAGAATTATCATGTTTAAATGGGTTTTACTTCTAAGACCAGTCATACTGGGTAAAACCAAAGGTCCATCTAGCCCAGCATTCCTTCGTTCAACAGTGGCTAATGACAAGTGCCCCACAGTGAAAGAACAGACTGGGCAATTTTGAGACAGACAATGCATATTTCAGCTTAAAAACCCAGAAAGGGATTTTATTTCATGTTTTAACAAATGTCAGTGCTGTACCAGTAGCATGGCCATTTACATGTGCCCAGAATACCAAACATTACAGTACTTCTGGGAATGGCATAAGCCTGTCCCGGACTGCAGGACCCCGCTCCTGCTGGCATGTCCTCTTCAAAATAACATCCCCCATCCACAGCAAACAAATGCATTTCCAGTTTTGTCTCGGTTCCAGATGGGGGACGTATCTTAGGAGAGCAAGACTGTCTGTCTTAATGACCTGTCTATCTGCCAATCTCTGCATAGAAAAATCTAGAAAGTGTGAGAAGAGTAGCTGCTTTACTCAATCCATAAAATGAAACCTCAGCAAAAATCTCAATAACTGCATTTTTTTATGGGTCTGCATGAATTTTCTTCCCCATATACCTTTTCCGCTGCCTTAAAGGAGCATTGCCTGCACAGACTCCTCAAAGAACTTTAGCATATACTACTGTGCAGTGATCTCTAGAGTTTGTTTGGCTGATCGCTTATTCCAAAATCTCAGAACAGGAGCATCAGGATTCCCCCTTGTTAACCATGCCATATATAGAAGTACCACACTTCATTATTTGTTTCAGCTGTTGTCCCCACCTGGGATCAGACACCATTATCCCAGCCAGTGGTCAAATACATAGTGAGAGAGAGTACCCACCCTGAAAAGTTTACTATCTAAAATTAAAAAGTCAGACACAGATTGAGAGTGGGACCAAAGGCACAGAGAGAGATGAAGTGCCAAAGTTCACCCAGAAGGTCAATGGTGGCCCCTAGAATCTAAATCACCAAAACACTCAGTTCAGTGCCTTATCCACTACATCTCGCTACCTCTTTACATGATTCACTCAATCATAAAGAGAGCCTTATTCAAATATTACACTGGTGTAAACCAAGAGCAACTTCATTGCCAGAGTCGGTGTAAAAGGAACGGAGCCATGTTCACAGCCTCTAAAAGTGGTCAGGATTTCAAGGAAATGGGGACTAGAAAAGCTTCAGCCCATGCTGAAATTTCTGACCAGGGCTGCTGAGCTAATAAATACATCCATATCCTTCCTTGCTTGAGCCAATTAATACAAACAAGTGTTTTGTTCGCCCAATGGGATTTATCTGCACTCCTTAATTAGCCAATACTCCTATTGATGGCAATGGAACAGTACTATGAGAAAAAGACTGCAGAGTCAATCACAGATTCCCTGCATATTCTTTAATGGGTTCAGATGGTGAGCCTGATTCTCCCCTGCTTGCATTCTGTGTGATCATTTATACCTCTCAAAAATGGGTATGAACATTAACATTTGGTGGTGTTTTACACCCACTTTGCCCTGAATGCAAAGAGGTGTACATGAGGTTCAGTACAGTAAAGAATGAGGACCAAGAAGCCCAAATGTCACATTTTGCCAATCGCTCATTGGTCAATGCAACAGAACGATGTAACACAAAACCTCCCACCTGGAATGAATGGACTGTTAAATTATGGGATGTCCTAGTAATAGAAGAGATGACAAACCCTTAGAATGACTCACAAATCCATTCCTTAGTCACTTGGCTACCATTCATGGAGCATGATGATGATCCCGGCTTGAACGAGCCAAAGAATTGGCCAGCTTTTTTTTTTTATCTTATTTCATTTTAAAACATCTAGATGGACTCAAGACTTGATTATATATCATTTATTGGAATATGGGGCTAACATTCCCTTTATTATTGTAGTCTGCGCACGTTACTTTTTCTGGACATAGCACCATGTGTTTGTCACTGGTATGAACAGAGAGAAAAGAATATTCTGTCTTCTATTTAATAATAAATCTGAGGGTAATGGCTGTGTTAAATTTGGCCCAAATAGTATACTTCATTTCAATAAATATTTCCAATATCTGAGGCCAATGACAATCTATTCATGAAAACTTTTTAAAAAAGAAAATAAATATTCACCAGCAGTATTTGCTAAATAATGTGTGCGAGGCTGTAGTGATACATGAAAACTTGATAATAAAATGGACTGAAAAATCAAAACTAAACAGAAGTGAAACTGATTCCTCCATCTCTTGTCAAAACTTAGAGAATTGCTAAATGTAACCTGTTGGCAAAGTAGCAAAAAGGTAGGGAAGGGTTTCAAATTCTTTGAACTTTAATAGTCAGATTGGTAAATCACACATAAACACACAAGAAAAATGTGTCTGGGTATATACATTTTTTAAATCAGAGGAATCATGGTCAAGGAATGTTATTCCCCTGGCTTCTGATTTCTGACGATGCTTATACTAGGAAATTTTATGAAATAAATAGGCATTACAAAAAGGTCAGGTGTAAAAAAGATTCTGGTGACTTCGAGTGCGTTTATCACGTTAGTTACACTGATTGAAAAAGCTGGGTTAGTTAACATGGCAGTAGAAATAGATGTGGGTGTGGAATCCTTTTTTACACTAGGGCTACCAATGAGATTCTCATAAGATGGATTTTTCCCCCCAGCTCCTAATATAGACAAAGCTACGGAGCTTCCATCTAGTATTTCCGCCATAGTGGTGGTATCTGCCCCCTCAGAAAACTGGACGGAGTTCAGCTTCCAAACAGACAGATCTCCCAACACCTTGGCAGATCCACAAAGGCACTATCCTGCACACTGCTTTCTGACCTCTATAGCAGTACAGCCACCTCAGGAACCATTCTGCTAATGCCTTCTGGGTGGCCACTCCTTTTAGTAGGAGGAAATTTGCTATGCAAGAAAATTGTGTGTTAATTAATGATGACCAGAGTCCTCAATAATTTAGTCCAAGGATCCACATGGAGTTAGGGATGGAGTGGCAAGGCACAGCCATAGACAGTTGCTGAATCCAGACCCTGACCCACCCCCACCTCCCCTTCTGCCCTCTATTCCCTGAAAAGTATAGCCTCTCTGTGATCAGCCAGGAGAGAATACCAGAGTCAGCCCAGCATTCCCTCCTTCTGTGCACCAAGTCTGCCATTGTCTGTTCTAGTCCTGAAGAGGACTTTTTTCAAAAACACTAATTGAAATGTTACAAGATCCTTTAATCCATCATTACCTTTATCTGTAAGATGGACACTAAGAGACTAATGGCAAGTACAATCTTTCTTAAAACAGCCATGTTACATAGACGTTGAAAACCAAAAGTATAAAGGAATTCCTTCATGTCTAAGCCTGAAGAAAAGTCTGTTAAATTGTAAATGCTTGTCTTACAAGAGAAATTGTACATCTGTGTCAATATGCAAGAACTTAGTATTACTGTGAAAAATCTATCATACTGACGGGAATTTTTAGTTTGGCCTATGTTCTTTTCTAGTGGATTTAGTGTAATAAAAGTCAGAGTCTGAAGTTCTTGATTTGTCTAAGTTAGGGTTGGGCTTAAATAGCTTTTGCCTGAGTTAAAGCTTTTAAGGAGCAACTTTAACTTATGCATTCACATTTAAGGATTCCCAACAATTTTAGGGAAGAAATGATAAATACCTGTTTACAAGTGGCCCACTACCAAGGAATTGTCTGGTACAGTCACTTGCACATTTTGGAGCCTTTCCTACGCCTTCTTTGCCCCACACATCTGCCCCAAGGCCTTAAAACAAGTAATGGGTGAACCAAATCTTACTTGGACTACCTATGCAAGTAACTGAGTTGTGTGCCCTATGAGTGTTCACAAGAGTAAGATAAACTGGATTTGGCTTCTAGCAGGCATTCGAGGGCTGCTTAGTATTACTAGCAGTACTCCCAAAACTCCACAAGAAACATCCTGGGTTTGCAAAGATTGCAGAGCAATCGCATATATAAAGAACATGAAAATGATGGTGAAATTGACAGGCTATTAGTTATTGCAGGCCATTTTAAACATGGAGCATTTGATTTGATTTTACTGGTAAATTATGTGGACTGTGGTGGATGGATATCATAAAATATTATTAAATAAATCATCATCATCTAAGTATGTTGATATTTCCTGTTTCCGCTGTCTTCAAATTAGCTTGCTTATGGTAAAAAAAAAAATGAAAGGATACTTGAAAACTTGCTGCCTGTTAAGAGTCCAAATTTAAGAGCGTGCTTGCAACACACTACTGAATACGCTCTACCAGAGATAGTAGCGTACGGCACATCCTGATTTATTTACTGCTCTTCCGAAGCCCTGACTATGCAAAAAAAAAAAAAAAAACCACAACGCACTACTTGATTTTAGCCAGATCTTTGATTCAATATTTGCAAAACTAGAACAGTGAACAAACAAACAAACAAACAGAACTAATATTTACTCTGGAAAGACAGACTGTTTCCTCCCATACCAGATTGGGAATTCAGCTCACAGGATTAATGCTGTACATTAACTAAAAGCACACAGCTTTAAAGTTTATTTCTGCTGCTGATGAATACAAATAAACATAGCACTTATGTATTCCAATGATGTGTGTATTTCAGAGACTGGAACAAGCCAAGTACAGACTGCAGCCAGGATACATACTGTTCTCCATTTATTTACAAAACACATGCACTAGACAAAGGAATGATAATCTCCTCTTAGTGGAAAATCCAAATTTTCAAAATGAATCTCCAATCTAAAACGAATTACTGTAATAACTACAATCCTAGTGTACCATCATTGATCAGAAAAGCACAACTGACCACCTGCTGTGTGACATTTTCAGTACAGCACTTCCATACCCTCCTCCCCACATTGCTGTTCTCCTCATATAGGGCTGCGTGCCCCACTAAATCAGATGGCAGGTTATTAAATTCATGGACAAGAGAATAGCAGGATTCCCGTTTAGTCTGAGTGACTGGTGTACAGCCTCTCTACGCACTTCAGCTGAGTGCTGCATAAAGAGGCAGTACTGCAGCTCTACATCGAAGGATGCAAAAGCCTAGATGCAGGCCAAATAATTTCTGCAACTATCATTTCAAAAAACACTGCATACACTGTGGTGCAAACACTGAAACCAAAGTTAATTGTATGTGTACCTGCTATCAAATGATTGGGGGGAAACAAAAATCAGCATCTGACAGTTCTACAAGCTATTTACAGACTGACCTTAAATCACCCAAAATAAGTTGCGACCATTCAAATGTCACTGACAGATGACAAAGGTGGGAAATGTGACAACAAAAAATAAATGCAGTAACCTAAATATGAAGTTATAACTTCAGCTTAGCACCACACACGGGTGTGAGGAAGCAGGTCATGTTCTAAAACGGGCGTCTCAAACTCAAATCGCCGTGAGGGCCGCACGAGGACTAGTACAGGTCCACATGAGGACCAGTGTGTTAGCCTGAAGGCTGTACCACTGAAACCTTTTCATTCAATGATATTGCAAATATGGGTAACAACAGCATCCTTGTGGGCCGCAGACAATAGAATAGAATAGAATAGAATCATAGGGTGGGAAAGGACCTCATGAACTCATATAGTCCAACCCCTAGGGTTTGAACCCAGGACCTTCTGCACGCAATAGCTTGCCGCCGGTGTGTTTGAGACCCCTGCTCTAAAATGTGCTGCAGTGTCAAGGAAGCAGCGACTGACAGGCAATTAAAAAAAAAGCCCAGATGCAGACATCCAAAAATAAAATCAAACAGGAGACTTCCTCCATTGCAATCTTTCTCCAAGTGAGCTCAGTTACTGCTGGCTGCAGGTAAGGAGACTGTCTCATTTGCTTGCTAGGGAAATGACAGGCCACCGGCTTGGCAAATGCTCCAACTCCTCCTCTCTGCCGTGCTGAGGAGCAGCCCCGCACCTCCCCCGACACACGGATTGCCATTTCCTCTCCCGGATCAGGCCGCCCCAAACCACTGACGGGACCGAGGGACGCGCTGCCCCCTTCCCCTGGCAGCCGCTCCTACGGGCGAGTCCCGGCCGCCGGCTCCACCTGTTTCAGGGAAACAAGATGCGGGGCCCACCGGGGGGCTCCTTTGTTGCCGCGACCCGCCAGGCTCATGTAGCCAGAGCCCGACTCACCCAGGCCGGGCCAGGCTGCATTTGGGGGCCCGGGCGCGCGCATCTCCCGCCCACGCGCCGGGCAGCCCCCCGTTTGCACCCAGCGGGCCCGGGGGAGGGGCGGCCAGCAGGGAAACCAACCCCCGCCCCCGCCCCGCAGGGGGAGCGCGCGGCAGCCGCCCCCTACCTGGAGGACGCCGGCCCGGGCGCAGCTCATGCTCCCGCGAGCGGCTCGTCGATGCCGCACGTGCGGCGCATGGCGGGCGGGGGCAGCGCGAGACTCCTCAGCGCCCGGCTCGCGCCCGCCGCCGCCGCCGCCGCTTCTCCGCCTCCGGGTCCCGGCGCCCCACCGCCCGCCACGGCCCGGCCCCGCGCGCCGGCAACGCCAACCGCCGCCGCCGCCGCCTCGCGCCGGGACCAGCCGCACCGAGCCAACCGCCGAGCGGCGCCGCCTCCCGCGCCCGCCCGCGCCCAGCCGGGAGAGAAGCTGCCGCTGCCCCCCCGCCAACCGGCCCCTGCGTCAGCCAGCACCACAGGAGGTGGATGGGACAGGCCAGCCCTCCCGTCCCCACACACCCCACACGGCATCCAGTGCCTGTTCTCCTGTCTACACATGCACACAATCCCACGTGGGATCCAGTGTCTGTCCTCCTGTCCACACAC